>VXAU01001584.1:1003160-1010900 GCA_013399695.1 Formicarius rufipectus | reverse complement strand
AAAAAAAAAAAAAAAGAAGACAAAAAGTGGCCTTACCTCTTTTCACCCTTGAAAATTTTCCTTAGATGATCAGTTTTCAAAAACTTCACTTTTCTTGTGTACAGATCATAGATAAAATCAAGTCTTTATCTGGACTGTATCTTCCAAGGCTGTGTGGAATTTGCCTGGGAAATATTACGTATAGTAAAAACTGATTTATAAAATTATTCAGTGAACTAAGCCAGTACTTGCTCCTGCAAATCCTTGTGCTTTTGGGAGATGGCTGGTGTTTGTAGTCAGTAAAATTGATGTAGGTAAAAGTATGTTTGCTTAAGATTTGACCACTGAATTGTACCTTAAGAGTAAAATGCTTCTAGTACTTCAGACTCAAACCCTCTTTTCATCTTTAGTGTTTGGCATATCATTGACACGTAGTATGGTCTTACTGGGAGAGGAAGAAGAAAAAGGGAAGACTGTGCAGCTTTCTTCCATTTAATTTGCATTCTTGGATTTCTTTTCAAAAGTGTAGCATAATTGTATTATAGTCAATAGAGATTTTGTCTTCAGTGAAACCAAGATTCAATCTATCTACCTAGATTTAATAATTAGGAAGAAACTGCGTCTTTTCATTGTGACCACACGTTGCTCAGGAAACCTTGTAAATCCCCCAAAATATCCTATATTCTTCAATATTTTATGCATGGTAAACCTCAGGAATATCTAGCAAGTCTTAAGTTCATTAACTTTGAACTTTTTGTCAGTATGGTTTGGTAACGTACTGGTGAAATAGAGAGGCAAAGTTATTTATCCCTTGTCAGAAATAATTATTGCCAAATTTAGAAAAATGGCTTCATATCTCAAAACTGGCTCTTTTGTTCTGAAATGTACTTTTTTTTTCTTTCTAATTTTTTTCTGTAGTTTTATCTCTCAGTGTCCTACAAGTTAAAGGCAGAAGTAAAATCAAGAGATAGTGGATCAGCTTTTTTGAGGTGATTGTTCTCCAGCAGTACTGTGAGAACTAACAAAAGCTCACAGAGTTAACTATCAAGCTCCTCCTCAGAGTGTACATGCTGCACAGTCCTGTGGCTTTAGGAACACTTTAAAACAATGGTCCAGTTAGTCAATACTGAGTTACAGTGGGGATACCACGTACGACACCTACACATTGTGTTTTGTGGTGTTGCCATAATTATCAAGGGAATTAATAATGGTTATAATGATCTATAAGACACTCATCTCCTCTCTGATGACAAATGACGGGAACTGAGGGAATGGCATGAAGCTTTGCAAGAGATGCTTAGGTTGGACATTTGGAAAAGGTTCCTCACTCAAGGGGTGATGGGGCACTGAAACAGGCTCCCCAGGGAAGTTGTCACTGCACCAAACCTGACAGAGTTCAAGAAGCACTTGTTCAATGTTCTTAAGCATAAAATGATTTTTGGGGTTGTCCTGTGCAGGGTCAGGAGTTGGACTTTGATGATCCTTGTTTCTCTTCTAATTCAGGATAGTCTATGATTCTGTGATACTTTAAAAGCATTAGTTCTACTGGTATGGGTGCTTAGAGTCTCTCAGTGTCTGGGGTTTTTCCTGTGTAAAAGACATCATTAAGACCAGCATTCACATTTTTACTCTGAGGTAAATAAAATACTTTAAAGCACATATATAATTAGTTTATTTAATGTAGGGCAAATATCAACCATTAATGTTCTTGCTTTACAAGCAGCTAGACATAGAACCAGGGTTATTCTAAAAATCATGGTTTTTCCTTTAGGAATCCTGTCAGATGTGGTAGGATTGATAGTGTGAGATTTACCAGGACTTCCTTTCACACACATGTCTTTGCTGTCTGACTTGAGTTTATCCTCTTGCTTTTCTAGAAGAGAAAAGAATTGAAGAGTCTGTGAATCACTTCACTATACTCAGCTCTGCATTGGTTTAGCAAATAAATCTTTTGAAGTAGAACTCTTTGAAGCTCAACTGAAACAGTTGTGTATACACTTTTATTTATGAAGCACTTCTTCATTTAGTAGAGGGGAAAATATTTTCTCAGTTTCAAACTAAATCTTCCTCAATGTAGTTTCAAAAAATTCAGTTTGAAGGGAAGGAATGGTGAACTGAGCTACGTTTTTACAATACAAATATGGTTTTTATAATGGAAAGATTAGAAGGCATCCTCTGAACTAAACTCACTTCAAATGAATCCTGAAAGTTTACATTTATTTGCCTTATGATTTCACGTTGAAATAGCTTTTAAAAAGGGTGAATATTCAAAAGTGAGACATATGGAAGATTAGCCCTGAGAAAAAGGATTCCTTTGCAAGCTTAACTTCCAAAGTCTAAATCTATGAAATTCAGTCTTTAGTTCATTAAGTTCAGAACACTGTATGTGTAGTGTGTATAGGATTCATGCTGTCTCTCCTATCACGCATCTTCGGAAGAAGAGAATTTTAGAATTCCTTTTAAATAAGATAAGCAATCACTTGCAATTTTTGTGTTATTATTAGTTACTGTTCTTTCCTTTACCTAAGTCTTGCTAATGTTTGTTTTGAGTTTGGAAATATGTTTTTATTGTTTAGAAATAGGAAGGAATACTTAAGGAATTCTTCTACAACATATTGAGAAGAAAACAGTAATCATTACTATTTTGTGGTTGCATTTAGAAAAGTGGGTAAAATTGTTTTCCAACCAGCCCACCCCACCCCACATTAATGAAGCATCTAGTTTGTTGGCAAAGTGACAAAAATCTGAATTAAGGTGTTTTTTTATTGACAAAAATATGTTAGTAATTTATTGTAGTTCTAGCACTGCCCTGTGCTGTCCTTCCACATCTCAATTATATTGTAGATTTTTTCTAAATCTAAAGCTGTTAAGATGTGAGATAGTTTTGTGTGTTTTTCTTGTTTCAAAAGCCATAAGCATATGAAGAAGTTTCGATAGACATATGCATAAGGTATGAGGCAGAATTGCCTGAGTTTTCCTGATTCCAAGGTGATGTTGACTCTATTCAGAAACAAGTTTGTTAAGGGGCAATCTTTGGAATAGTGTATTTGTTTTAAAAGATGCCATCCACTTTTGAGGTTTACAACAGTTAGGGATGGAAATGTGTTTAGTCTGTTTTGCATGCAGAGTCATGCTAAAAACACTCTCTGCTTAATTGTAAACAGCTCAAAATACTACTACTACCACCTTGCTGTCTGCAGCATTAGTTGTACTCTGAATTCTGTAGCTTTTTATGTATTGAATGCGACCAAATTGTTTTATAGGTATTATTACAAACTATGGATTGTATATGGATGGTGTTCTGCTGCAAAATTCATCACAGCTAAGTTGTTATGCTTATGGACTTGCTCCTTGGAGCCTGCATTCCTTCAGAGTCCAAGCATGTACTGCAAAAGGTTGTGCTTTGGGTCCATTGGTGAGTATCTTAATTTACATTCTGGGAGTGTAATAAATGTCAGATGACAGTGAATATCAGAATAAATGGTGATGATTCACTCTGGGCAGTACTAACCCATCTGGCAAAATGTGACATTTTAAAAAAATCCTGTTTAAGAGCCGCTAAAGATTCAATAGGTCATTGTTAGGTACCATTCCAAAGTAGAACGTAGGTACACTGAAGAAAGACAAAAACTGAGGCTGAAACACACATTATTGAAATTAAATAGAGTTAATATGTTTGAAAGGTGCAGATGTGCTTTAACCAGATTTATAAGGATGTATATAAAGAAAGAGTTACTGTTCCAGTAATGAGCAAATTTCTTGCTGCCTGACAGAAAGAACTGAAGTTAATTTGAGAATCACAGAAGCCAGAAGTGGCAACAGGAGCAAGGAAAATATGGTCATTCATAAATCTTTTGAATGCACATATGCGATCAAAATATTATACTGGACGTATTTTAACAGTCTTGTACAACACCCCATTTTTCTCAGGATTTGAGAATACAGGAATATTAAATTTAACATGTGAAAAGCAGGTCTTTTGAGGCTTTTAAATTCTATTAAAGGTTTTTAGACATATAACTGAACTGATGACTCTAGTATGATTTCACAGTATTGCAGCTGATGAATAACTAGATTAATATATACTATGCTTGGTTTTGTTTTCAAACACTACTGAGAAAGAAGCCTATGTTTATTCTGGGATTTAACAATTTGTTTAATTAAGCTTTATTTGTGCACTTTTAAGTTTGATAAAAAGAAAAGGAAGAAAAAAGAGGAAGATTTAAGAGTTTTTTTGTGGTTTTCTTTGTATTTTTTTTTCAATCGCTATATTCTATTTGGAAAGAGCATCTAGGTTTATTTTTATGGTATAATTTGTTAGTCACATTTTTAATATTGTTTCCAAGATTGCTTTCTTTCAAATGCTGCTAACTTTGTCTATCTGTAGAAGACAACCAGACTTTATAACCATTAAACATTTTATAGCTTGCTTTACTTTAAAGGATATTTACTCTGAAAAGCTTGAATGGCTTTTTGCCAGTTTTTCTTGTATATTTTTTACAACTTCACCTATACCCCAAAAAGCAAACCTTGTTTTAGGGTATTTTATGTGCAGTAACCTAATCCATTGTGTTAGTAGTGATGTTTAGGATAAGTCATTACCAAACCTTGCATACAGATGGAATATGTATGGTTTCAGTGCTACTGTCCTATCAAATAGGCATCAAAGGGACAGAACAGAGTAGGTGTAGTTAGGGTTTAAAAAATATTTTTACTGGTCTCTTTTGACATCTCCACTGAACTACTGACTCGTAACTTGACTTTTGAAACAGTTCAAAGTAGCTGTAGCTGAGTCTCATCTGCATCCCATGATCAGTACGCAAACTGTTTTCAAAAGCAAGTGAGCCAGTGATCCATCTCTAATCACAGGAATTGAAGTGCAACATCTTTATTTAGGCTCACCTAAGTGCTGCCAGGAAGTAAAAGCACTGGATCTTCATTTGATTTTTTAAAAAAGATTTTCGTATCAATTACAGACTAAATACAACATTTAAGAAAGAAGAGGGGGGAAGAAAAAAAAAAAGAGAAACCTAATGTTTTCCCTCTGCTCTAAATAGTATGGAAGACATCTCCCAGCAGGGAACTGATATTGCTTCCAGCTATTTTTGCTGCTGATCTTGTGCTTTAATGTGCCCTGGTCGATCAATGAATGTTATGTGACTGTACTAAATATGGGATTTCTCCACTTTGTTTCTGAAGGTGGCTCTGAAGATCTTAATCAGTTATGAGATTAATAACATTAGCTGTTATTTTGTTTCAATAACTTTTTGTTGTTTGAGTTAGTTTTTGTTTAACTTTTTTTTTTTCTGTGACTGTGGTTTATTTTCAAGTGAGATGCAAATTGTTGGTATGTAAATTAAGAGCAGCTAAATTTTAAACTCTTTCTAGTAAAGTCCTGATATTTCTTTTGTGTCTGTTCTAACTGGGTTTTTTATTTGCCTGAAAATTGCAAAAAACCCTGGATTATCAAGAAATAGTTGTAACCTCCAATAGATATGTTAGAGAAGCTCAGGAGAAGTGAAATTCTGCTGGTTTTGGAATGTGTTAGCTCTTGTAAATGTCTTGTAAATAAATGGAAATGATCAACACTAAAGATTTCTCATCTCAGACCTCTGCTGTTAAACTTAGATTTCAGGTTTTTAGTTTATGCATATGCTAGTACTTTTTAAAAAAAAGTTGTATGGATGACACTGCTTGCTCTATATTCATATCCTATGATTTTGTGTCACTTATATGGTAGCAGAGTCTCTGTTTATTATGATATTAATACATACCTCTGAAAACATAACAGAATTGTGTATAAATTCATGTTTAGAAAAATAAATATGAAACAGGTTTTCTGTGCCATATGTTTATATAGCAGGTCATAAAGAAAAAAACTAAAGACATGATATAACTGCTGCAGCTGTTTAGGATCTGATACAGATTGCTACAAATTCATATTTACTATTTTAAGAATTGAAGATTTTTTAAAAATTCTCTTCAGTGGAAGAAAATAGTTGTTGTTCATTTCTTCATGTTTCTGATGTTTCTCATGTTTCTGGTTGGAGTACCTGCACTTGGCAGCACTTTACAGGACATTAATGTAGTTTAGGAAGCACAGTTTAGTCAAATTCTTCCATGAGGATGGTTTTGACTGAAATATCCAAAAAGCCAATTGGTACTGATACAATAAATCTGTGAAGTATTTGTTTATCTTTAAGCATGCACTTTATCCTGTTGATTTTACTGCAACTTACCACTTGTTTTCAATATAATAGAGGGTATGAATATAGAAGCACATGTAGAGATATTCATGCACATCCAAGATATAGTCTGGCCCTTGTAAACAATAAACTTTCCAAATTTTACATGCTAAAAAGTAGAACATTTGTGTTTCAAGGACAGAGAAAGTATGTTTGCTTATTTTGATGACAGAGCATATGTGGCAGATTAAAAATAGCATTTATTAGCACTCCTATGAACCTGCAGCTGAGAGGCACTTAGAAAGGTGTGAAACCATCTTATTCCTTAGAAAACACCAAATAAATAATGTATGAGAAACAAACTTGTTGCCATAAATATCGTAATAGCAAATTATTTTTGTTCCATAGCACTGGATATTTACTACAAGTTATGAAATTTAAATAGTAAATTTCTAGAATATTGAATGTGTTTATTTATTTGTAGTAAAATCTTTTATATTCAGTGCATTATTCAGCTCTTTTATAATATTTTATTTTCTCTAAAAGATTTACTTCTTATTAGGTGAAATTAGAAGTTAATTCAGTGAGCAACCAAATGGAATATCCATAAAGGATGTTTTTTTAGTCCGTCAAATATCTACAGTAATTGGCTACAGTGTTTAAATTACTTGCTGTCTATTTAAATGCAGAAACAGAAAGTTCTGTCTCTTCTATTGCTGCTTCCGCTCCTTAGGCTAAGCTGAGATCTTTCATTCACGTGAGGTGCAGTGATGTTTTCAAGAAATTAATCTTTCATTTTTTCCCAGGATTTATTTTCTGTTCCTTACAGGGGTCTCTGTTTAAACTAATTTAGTTGCTGGATAGCTTCAAACAAATGTAGATGAAAGGAAAGCAAATCGCTTAAATATTAGGACACTGGAAGTGCTAGTTACATTTTTTTTTCTTTTTAATAAAGAAATACCTTTTCTTAAAATTTTGCATCTCTCATTCATTCTCCGTGAACTATGGCACCAAACTTCAATCTCATGTATAACCTACAGGTAGAAGCTCGGACTATGGAAGCTTCTCCTGAGGGGAAGGTTGATGTATTTACTACTGTTGATGGATCCAAAGATGCTCAATTAAAATGGCTTGCCCCAAATAAACCTAATGGAAAACTGACCTACACAGTCTTTCTCGCTGGTCTCTTCTATGCTGATCAAGGTATGTTTTTCCATTTTTAATAAGTCTAATGATAGCATTGATATTCCATTTATTTATTATTTTTTTAAAATTCCTTTAGCACTGAATTTTTATTCTTTTTGNGTTTTGTTTCGTTTGGTCTTTTTTTTTTTGTTTTTGTTGTTGGTTTTTTTTGTTGGGTTTTATTTTGTTGTTGTAGTTTGTTGTTTTTGTGTTTTGTTTCGGGTTTTTTTTGCCACACCATTGATTATTTTAAAATTATCAATTTTATCCTTTAAGAACTGCTGCTTTGATTTATGGTGCTTTACATTTGTACAAGCACATAAATTGGCAAATAAAGATAAGTCCTCTGCACTCATTTGGTCTCTAGATATACACACAGAGTCTTATCTCA
>VXAU01001584.1:973160-998160 GCA_013399695.1 Formicarius rufipectus | reverse complement strand
GGAGTTTTTTAAATACCTGTTGTAACTTCAGCTGTTGACATATCATCCAAGTTCTTACTTTTCAACAATGTAGTTCATCTGGTGCTTTTGTAAAGAGAAAGTGAATAACCTGGTTATTCTGCTTATTTGGAGACACTGTACCTGAAAGCTTCCTTTTAGCCTACTCATTCTCTTGCCAAAGTGGAGAATTCTAACAGTAGAATACAGCATAAAAAAGTTGAATTTTGCATATATGCATTAGAATGTTGTTCATCTAATCTTTTTACTTTAATATATACTAAATATATGAATAAACAGAAGAAAACTCAGACCATATGTTCATTTGACTTTTATTAGAAGGCTCCTCTTACAATCCTGATTGGGCACAGTGCCTTCAGTGCTCTTTCCAATCAGAATTCAAAAAGGGAATGTTAGGAATCAACGTAGTGTATAAAAACATTGGCTGCTACAGGAAGACACACCACCTGCAGATGCCAACAGAAGTGGCGATAGGAGTGCTGAAACCCCTTAAAGTTCCTAGCCTGGCTTGCGTGAAAGGCTTGAGAACAGAGAATGAAAATTTTGTGGAGTGTTACTTCAAAGATGCAGGAGGTGGTAAGCATTTCGCCTTTAGATCTGAACATTTAATAAAAACACAACAACTTCTGAGAATTAAACATGATTCAGAAATGATTCAAACATTTCTGAGAGACTTGTTAGTACAGTTTTCATACTGGATTTCTTTTAGATGCTTTTTGCATAATTACCTGGAAATATAAAATAGTATAGATTTGCATTTGCAGTTGCTGCAACTAATTACGCAATAATTGGCAAAAGACAAGTTTGATTTGCCTTAATATTTGCAAGAAAAATTTTACAGAGATGGCAGTATAGTAATTCCATATATATAATCAAAGCATAGGATATATTTTCAAGACAAGCTATTTCTTTGAAATTTTTTTTTCCTGTTTTTGACTAGTCATTAAGTCTTTTCTCTCATATAGTTGAATATTCAAGAAGCTGTTACCAAAGAAATCTGAATATTTTTTTCCACAATAGGTAACTATCAGGACTGCAAGCTTCCTGCATTTAATCACTTACTGAAGATGTTTATACTGCCCTGTGTTCCCACGCCAGGGACAGACCATTATTTCATAAGGACAGGAAAAGTAATTCCAACCTTACTCCAGTAATTTAGGATTGTGCAGTTACCCTATACATTCTGCAACATGAATTCCCTAGTAGTAATTCTTGATTGCTTTCTTTAAAATGATAGGCATGCTAAATTTGGCATTCCTATTAAGAAAAATTACCTTTTCAAGAAGCTGGCCCAAGGACTGTAGATTTACTTGACTTCAAAAGGGTAAAATTTTTGAAAGAAATGTAAATCTGAGAAATTGTGGTGATACTAACAATATTGGTATTTTGCTAATTAACTTTTCAATATATAAAGAAATACTTAATCCATTACATTTGCACTGCTGTGGTGTTACATAGTGTATAAGGTACCTTAGTGCCTTAATGTTACTATTGCTAAGGACCCTGAAGCTGCTGACATGGCTTTCCAGAGCCTCACGGAAAGTATTTTCAACTATAATTCTCCTGCTCTTATTCTTGGATTATTTTTCCCAGGACCTTGCACCAGTAGTGTGGGTGCAGAAGAGCTTCATGGGAACAACTATGATGCTGTGAGAGTTGCCTCTGCCTAACAGGTCTTTACCTCCCAAAACCTAGTAGAAAACAAAGTTGAGAATAATAAATGCTTGATAAGTATTATCCATTAATATGTGTACACAGATGTTTGGTGACCAAGCACTTGCACCATGTTAACATACTCCATGCATCCCAAATAGGATCATAAATAGGAGCAACCAACAGGGAGTTCAAGCAGTTCCCAGTGGAAAGTATACAGTGGCAGAGGGGCAGCACAGTCATCCCCACTGTGAACAGCATTGGCATATTCATCACCGCCCCCTGCTGCACCAGAGAAAGAACCTCCCCTCTCTGAGCATGGGAGGCTTTTGTGGGAGCCCTTGGTTGCTTTGCCAAGCCAGCCATTAGGGACATTTTTCATATGTCATCCCCTTCCTCCCCCCCTCATGTTGTCTATCTCCTTAGTTTTAACTACAGGCCTCAGTAATAAAACTCACTAGTCCTAAAGATGTTTGAGGGGATAAAAAAAAGGGGATGCGTGATGCATTTTCAAATAGACATATTTAATAATCCAGAGTAGGACTTAGGAGTATCTTGCCACAGTAATGTGGCATTTAAATTTTGATTTGCATGGCTAGAAAACTCATAGTTTTGCTTGCACTTTAGGATGATTATTGGGTTGTATTCAGTCATACCTCAGTAGATTTTGAGCAGTCTCACAATACACCATCTACTAACATAATTCCCTTCAACACCAGATGTTTTCCTTTGCTTTTCTTTTCCTTGGTGCAGGTGTCTCAAGGAAAGCACAATGAAAGCACTTGCTCTCTAATTTCTGCATCTGACCATGTCTTTGATGAAGACTTGGGCATCAAACCATAGATAGTGTTTTAACTGATCTTCTGCATCACTCTATTCACATAGTTATGTTTTTGTCATGTGTATGCTGGTCTGTTTCTTTCTTGTGCTGTGTAATTTATTTGGTTTCATATGATAGAGCAAGCACATAGTGTTGAATCCTGTTTCTGTGAGGAATGTATTATCAGTTCATAACAGACTGAAATTTCTACTGATTGCCAATAGCAGTGTAGTCTCCTACTGCCTTGGAATAGCTAAGGGAATAATTGCAATCTTGTGGAGATGGGTCTGGTAAATAGTATTGAGTAAAAGGGAGTTTGCCAATCAGTTCTCCTATAAAGACACTCTTTTAGTTAATGAATGTCTTCCAGAGTTTTTAGCCCATGTGAACGAAGTTAGTAGCTAAGGAGGCTACACTGGCAATGCTTAGGTATCTATGGTAAGTACTAAATACAAATAAACAATTTATGGCATTAGACACAAAATTTTTAGTGTCAGTTACATGACCCAAACAAATATATGTACAATCTGACTAGATCTTCCATAGATAAAGTGTTTCAATACTTGCATGTGTTAGTTTCAAAAAAATGCACTTCTCTTTAGAGAATAGCATAAAACCCATCTGGTTTCTCAGGTAGAGAAAGCATGATGAAAACTGGGATTTGGCAAACTTTTGATGTAGTTTTCTTTGCTCTTTATAAAGGGGAATCAAATTAGGTTTTGACTATGTGACTTTCTAGTGTTATAGCAGAATGATCAAGATACTGTGATAAGCCACCTTTTTATAGGGATGATTGTGTGCAGTTGATATGGTTGTTAATCTACATGTTTTTGCCCTGAAAAGTCTAGAGGGAGGTGCTAAATGCGTACAACAAACACTCGCCTGAGTGATTCTGTGGTTCTTTCAATCTGCAAGTGCATCATTTATGACACCTCACAAAAGGTGACTGGAAAAGCTAAAAGAATGTCTTATGTCAAACAGAAATCCTAGATCAAATTTAGAGCTTCATTCTTTCCAAAGTATTACAACTAAGTGTTATGGCATTTGACAGTATTGACTTTTTTTTATATGACTCCTTTCAGCTAACTCAGCATTCTGAAAAAATAAATAGTGTTCCCCCTTTGTGATTGAAAGGGTTAAATAGTGCCAATTCATTACCACTCACAAAAGGATTTATTTTGTTCTCATAAATCAGTTTTATTCAACATTTTTATTATTCCCTTGGGTCAGCTGCTCCAATTGAAATCAATACAAGTGCAAGTGACACAATCAATCTAGATATTTGATTATAGATTTGAGACTCCAAGTTCTGCTCTGTGTGTTTAGCTAGTCTTCTGATAATGTCCCTGGAGAATGGAAAATTCCTATTGGCATCCATGAATTATGGGCATAGATTCAGAAACCAGATACTGTGATAATCTCCATTTATGTACTGCTGCAGTTAGAGAAAGAACATTCTAACCATGAAGAAACAAACTTGAAGATTTTAAAGCTGTTTCTGATTTTTTTAGTGTATAAAATCCCTCATTAAATATACTTTAAAGTCTCATCATTTGTCTATAAAACCCCTCAAACAAAATGGATGAAATCAGTAGCTATGTGCTCTATCGTCATCTTAATACTGCAAGTGCAGCAAAAACGTCTGCTATTTTATGCCTTCTGGTCATTTATGGACAATGATGATGTAATGCCACTTGGGGTACTAAAGGGTGCTTGGACACTTTCTCCTGTTTGTACTGGGATAAGAGCACTTGGACACTGGAAGCCTTTCTGAAATCTGGGTAAGTTGTTTCTACTCACAAAATGCTTTCCAGAGTTAGGTTTAGGTCATGAACCGAGTTCTTACCATGTGTCCCTAACACAGTACTGTGGGAAGGGTCCAGGATCAATGCCACTTGGTGCTGCTGCGGAAAAATTAAGTTGCAATAGAGATGAATGTATTTACAAAAGATGTTTAGCACTATACTGAATACATTGTTTTAACTGGAACTCAACTCATTTGATGTTTCTGTGCTTTTGAAAAAGCAATGAGAAAACGTAAAACAGTAACTCAAATGAAAAAGATTTCTTCTTGGCAGTTTCATCAACAATTACGGAGTTGTAATTGGAGTTGGAAACCTCATGGCACTGAACTGAGAGCTCCAAAGAGTAGATGAGACCACACACCAAACATTTTTCTCTGCCTGCCATCATGACAAAGCCTAATTTCAGCTGCAGTCATTAACCATCCTTGGGATGTGTGCTAACTTTCTTGTATGAGCTTTCACATCAAACTGTGGACTTTATTCGTGTTTCAGTCCATAGAATTAATGAGCATATAAATGCACATTACTTAGTGTTTGTAACACTAATAATCACTTATTTCTACTGAGAGGAACATGCTTTCATCATAATGATTACTCCTGCTTTGCCTTAGGGTTCTTGAAGTATTCTGATAATTTTCATAGAATTATGAAACAGTTGGGGTCAGGAAGCACCTCTAGGGAACATGTGGTTCAACCTCTCTTCACCAAGCAGGGTTATTTGGAGCACATTGCCCAGGATAGTGTCCAGCTGAGTTTTGAGTACCACCAAGGATGGAGACTCCACAACTTCTCTGCACAACTTTTTCTACTCTTTGACCAACCCCAAAGTAAGAAAAAGTATTTTTCTTAGGTTTAACAGAATTTCTTATATTTTCTGTATGTATCCATTGCCTTTTGTCCTGCTGCTGTAATACTGCTGAGAAGAGTTTGGCTTCTTTATGCCCTCACATCAGATATTTATACACATTGATAAGATACTCTCCCCTCCAGGCCTTCTCTTCTCAAGGTTAAACAATCTCAGTTCTCTTAAACTTTCTTTGTGTGACAGATGCTTTAAGCCCTTAATCATCTTTGTAGGGACTCCACTCCAGTAAGTCCACATCTGCCTTGAACTGGGGATCTCAGAACAGAATGGGCACTCCAGATGTCTCTCACCAGGATTAACAGAGAGAAGGTATCCCCTTCTTTGACCTGGTGTCAATTCTTCTCCTAATACAGCCCACAAGGCTGTTGACCTCCTTTGTCGCAAGGACTCATTGCTGACTCATGTTCAACTTGTCCAGCAGGACCTTCTTGTCTTTTGTCTTTTTCAAAGCAGAAAAGCAGCTTTCCAGTGTCAGAGAGACAGACAACATACACCTTCTGTACTCTGTATGTCTTAAGACAATCTAAGATAGCTGTACCAAATTTCAGCCTGTTAGAAGTCCCAGAAGGTGCTTTTGCCTCTTTGAGGGAAACTGAGCTGTAAAAGCGATGACTTGAGTACTACAGTCAGAAACTGCACCTGAATCTTTGAGTTTTTAGATTTCTGCTGTATGTGCCAACAGGGACTTTCGTGTTGTTCTTTAAATATTTTCTCTTTTTAAGTTTTAAAACTGTAGGCTTTAATTACCAGTGAAAAAAGGAAAAAAGATAAGGTTTTTCAATGCAGATAATGTGAGCTCTTTGTTATTTACAGGTAAATTAATATTTTGGTTCATAGTTTTTCCAGTTTGTCACAGTACTTTTAAATTACCTGTTTTGCCTCATGTAACAACTCCTCCTAATCCATGAGAATGTAGATTTCATGTATTCAGAGAGTCTTTAAGTTTTGGACTCAGTTTGGTGGACTGTGACCATAACATATCCATAGGAACAATACATCTCTCAGCTCAGGAGCAGAGGAACAAATAGTGACTCGAGGTTGAGGCACAAAATCAGCAGTGTACCCATCTGAAAAAAGAAAGAAAAATCAAAACCAACCAAAAAAACTCCCCCCAAAAAAAACCCGAGAAAACCCTCAAACTCATCAGAAACAAAATCCCAAAACATAAAAGAAACCCTCATCGCAAATCTCAAAAAAATCCCAGAGTTTGTTGAAAAGAGCAGTATGACATCAAAGCACAGAAAATACTTCATGAGTCAGTGTAACAATTGAGATAGAAATTTGATTAGAGTTCATTAGTACATTCCTTAGGAAAAGAGAGTCACCAATAATGTAAAGGGAATATTTTTAGCTAGTTCGCTATTGGGATAATCAAACTAATGGAAAGAGATGGCTTTTATTCTGAATACTGCACTACAGACAGTGGAAAAGGAAAGAGGGAGAGAAGAAAAATCTTAGGTGGGAGGAAAGGAGTCACTTGTGTGGAAGTTAACGAGGCTGAAGAGTAGGCAAAAGTAATGGACAAAGGATGAGCTTAGAGACAAGGAAGTGTGCATATTCACAGAACTTGCCCCCCAAAAAGATGTGGTGCCAAAGAGAAACTACCCCGGGGACAGAAACGGGTAGGCATTGAGGATGAGTTATAGGAAAGAGGGATGAAAAAGTGAGCTCTTTTTCAATTTTTGTTTTTCTGTTCTGATATTTACTTTTTCTGTGGCCAAAGATATGAGCCTTTAAAAATAATAGCTTTAAAGGCTTTAAAAAGCATTAAAGGCTTAAGTATGTTTTAGATGGAAATTTCTTTGCACTTCACAAGCTTTGGTCCTGTGATACGAATTAAGTTCAGGCAAATCTGGGGGTAAGATGAACAATTTCTAGGACACTGCAAATAGGGTAGAAATCTGTTCTATACAAGTGTTGTGGAAGTTCCATAAGAATCAAATGGAAAAAATAGAAGGAAGGGGTTTTTTTGAAAAACAATTGGTGTTTCTTGATGATTAGGGAAAGAAAAGCACATGAGCAGCCAGTAATGTTCTTTGCCAGCATGGCGTCCTTGCTTCCTGAAGTCAGCAACATAGTTGTGCCAGCATGTTCACAATACTGACATATTAGGCTGTTATGATTAAGCTAATTATAAATAAAAAATACAGTGGTAGTAATATAATTACTTGATATTTGCCCACACTTATGAAATATTGAGTCTTTTTCTGTTTAATACATAAAAAGGGAACATCTCGATTTATTACCTTTGTTGCTAGAAACAGATAGATCCAGATTGACCCAGATAGAAAAAGCACCTTTAAATGTGTCAGGTTTGGGGAAGGGGGTAGGGGAAAGTTTTTAAATGTTAGATGAATGGATTTAGTTTGTATTATTTCTTTTATTTCCGTTGCAGCCTTTGTCCTGAGAATGGTTCCATGTTGTATCATTTCCTGCGCTCCTTAAAACCTTTGTCACATGAATAAGGTATCAGAATGCTAATGACTAATATACAGTATTCTGTCTGCTGATACTATACTGTACTACCATGACCTTTGCAGTATTATGTATTCTGATTGGCTGTCCATTTCACCTCTTCTCCACAAGTTAATAAGGCTGTAAAAAAGGAGAGAACTTGAAATCGCCAACCAGTCAAATTACAGAATATTGAAAAGGTCAGAGCAGTACAGCACACAGAAAAAAATTATGGAATATATGAGGCATTAAAATTCTTGTGACAATGATTGTAACAAGAATGGAAAAGGATACCCATTTATGTTATTTCAATCTAGTGAACCCCATAGGATGACAGACCCAAGACAGCAGTAATTTACGCACCACTGACCCACAGGAGTTTAATTCACTTATTTACAGGGGTGCTCAGTAACAGGAATGCACATCTGCTTCGGAGCCCCCTGCAAAGTGTTCACCCAAAAACACAGATACCAGCTAGAGTTCTGTTTGAAGCTTAGCACTTTTAAACAGTGATTTTGAATGGTCTATGTATTTGTGTGTCTTTTTAACGTAAGCATGGTTTATTCATTGACTTTGTTTCAATCATACATCATTTTTAAGTATGTATATGAATATTCTTTAGCCCTGATTTCTTCATATGGATCTTTTCCTGAAAAAGTGAGAAACTTTGATCTGGTATAAACTAGGAATAAATCAAGAACAGCAGAATTTTTTCTCAAATAGCAGGCTTGGGCAAAGAAGTCCCTCAGATATTTTGGGGTAGATTTGGAGAGCTGAATAGGAAGTTTAGTAAAAGAACAAAACCACCATTATGGAAAAATATGGGAAGATTAAGGAGCTTGGGGAAGCCCTTCATGTCTGCGAAGGGTTTAGACTTTTTTAATAGGTTGTAGGAGATCGTGCAGCGGGCGTTGGCTGAATGGTGTAAGTTGCCGCCTGTGGAGCCGGCTCCTCCTCTGAGGATGCCAGTTCGAATCCCGAGGAACTCGCTGTCGCCGTCTGAGCGTGCTCGGCCGTGGCAAGATGAACCTCAGGAGTAAAGGGGGTGGGACCAGTTCCA
Source organism: Formicarius rufipectus (assembly GCA_013399695.1). Taxonomy (NCBI): domain Eukaryota; kingdom Metazoa; phylum Chordata; class Aves; order Passeriformes; family Formicariidae; genus Formicarius; species Formicarius rufipectus. The sequence goes on along the minus strand of VXAU01001584.1, from coordinate 989,485 downwards.
CGCACACTGTGCCTCACCTAAAAAATCCATTGCGCAGGCTTATCCCAAGATCTTCATTCGCGAAGTCCAGCCAACAACAACAACAAGGAGATGGTGACTCTGAAGCCCACGCCCATTCAAATTCATCTTTTGCACAGTTGTTTGCAATTCTTAAGTGTTGAAGGACATGGTGAACCAGATCGAGGAATTTGTTTTCTGCCTTTCTAGGCTGTTCATGTTAACTGTGTCGTGAGGGGCCTTGCTTGTTGGAGTGCTCGTGAGTGTTCATGGCAGCAATTACGAGACAGAGTTCAGGAACAAAGAGGTATTCTGGTAGAAACCACTTGTCCTAAGTGAAACAGTGTCTCTTAGGACTTTACCAGTGACTGAGGCAACTGCTATTTAGATCTTCAACAGACTTGCTAGTAGGCTAGAGCAGGACCTGTGAGCAGGATGGTGAAAAAAACACTCCTGGAAAATGGAAAAAGAGAGGCCTCATCCACTTATACTCACAAATTGGCATGATAGGCAGGAATGGCATGGAATGATATGACAGGGTTATCACTGTATCGCTTTCTATGAGGCTGAACCTGAATGTCTGCATTTTCCAGCCCACTGAAAGCAAAGTTTAAGCAGTGAGAAGTGGCAAAGCTGCATATTGGAAGTCAGCCCCAGCAAGACCTGCATTTTAAAAATGTTCTAACATTTTACTTGCCAGCAGTACTAAGTTGTTTGACTGGGAAGTGGGATAGAACACCTTTTGGCTGCAAAATTTGGGTTAGAAAACTTGCAAGTATGCCTCAGCTTTTTATTAGAGGCACTGAAAAATTTTGAGCTGCTATGTTGTCTATCTCATTGTAAATTTGCAAGTTCATTTTTGAGCTGAATAAAATGGTTATGTAATTACATACTTCTCCTAATTATTGAGTAATTATATACTTCTTATAATTGCCGAGTAATCACTCTGCTATAACTAGAATTTAATGTTACAACTAATTGTATAATTACTGTGTATTAATGTTGTTATCCAGGCAACTTGGAATAGAGTGTTATCCTTTTAATTCATTTTCTGTTACTTGAAACTGTATTTTTAAAATATAGTATAGTTAGCTGTTGGAAGAAAGATTAATAATGAAATAAAAATACCAGCAGAGAAAGTACACGACTCCCTTCCAGGCTCAGGTAGATGGAAATAAAAATATTGATATGTTAAAATTGGACTGTAAATATAAAAAGTTCAATTTTCTCATGAATTTGACATATAAATTGCTATTAGGCAACCCACATTTTGGCTTGAAGTTTGAATTTATCCTATGTGCTAATCTGTCAACACTTATTTTTAAACTTTCCTACACATTGGAGGTGAAATGTTTAAAAATGCATCTTTTTCCACAGTTAGCTGAATCGTTAAGTGTTTCATGTCACTAGAACCTTAAGAATGTGTATGTCTGTTGACCATTTCTAATGAATTTATTGTTACAATTGTTAACAATAAGTGCATGTAACAGTCACATGTTGTGTGATTGTCACAAATAAAAAGTCACAGACACTAGAAAAACTGAGATAGATGTGCTGGGTATGTAAGAGTAATCTCAGACAAAATAACTGCTTCTGCAGGATTCTGTATGTGGAATGTGTTAAACATGGTTATTCTTCTTGCATGATAAGAAGCTTTGCCTTCCATTGCTGGATGTCAAATGGGGTCTCAAGCTTATGTCAACTTCAGTGAAATCCAAAATAAATTCATCAGGCTTCATGAAATCATTCTACCTTCACACTACTCTAGTCTGTTTGGGCAGTCTGGTGCTATGGAATGGTGTAATCCAGGTGGAATTTGAGCAATGAAGAGCTAGGCTACCAGGCAGATTCATGGTTTTACAAAACTGCCCCCATCCACAAAACCTCAGAAAGCAAGTTTGTCACATGTCACCAGCAGAATACTGAAAACACCTTTGGTGCAACTCTGTGGACACCAAAATAATGGAATTGCTTGGACTTGTACTATAATGAATCAGAGATTGTTTATAGGAATTCCCAAATTAGAAGAAAATCCGTATCAGTCATCCATGGTGTAATGTGAACATGACTGAAATGTACTGCCTAAGCATATGTTACTGCACAACATAGAAATATGAAATGTTTGAAAACTAGTTTCAGATTTAATAAAATTTCAGTTTTAAAAGTTCATTTAAAACTTGAATAAAAATGTTTCTCTTAAAAATACAGTTAAAACATTGATTTTCTGTTGTTTTGTTGTTTTTTTTTTTAATTTCATCTTATCTAGGTTTTGTAGAGAACTCAGATGTGAATATTCAATCTGCTACTTGTGACAATGCCTTAATTAATTTACAGTATTTTTAATAGTTATATAGTTTAATCTCATTCTCATACCTGTGGTCTTAGACTGCTGTGATTCTGCAGTTGTTTGTAATAGAGAATTTCCATTGACTTCACTGTGAGAGCTCACCGTAGAATGATGGATAGTAGTAATAATACTCATAATTTCTACTGCACTTTATATATTCAAAATATAGGATAATCTTTAAATGAGCTCAGCTTTGCTTTCAGATATGTGAGTGAACTCTTCATTGATTAAAAAAAATCGTTACTTGATATACAATTTTTTAAAATTTTCTATTCTTACTAGGTATTTTGGAAAGGTCTTTTTATTTTTGTGGGGTAGGAAATTGTCTTATCTTAAGTTTGAGATCTTAAAAGGGTTGCAAAAGACTGTGGTGTCCTCTGATGATTTCAACTGATAACCTGAATACTTCAAATTGTTGTTTTATTATTGAGAGGACTGCAGGCCATGATGGAAAGCATGTGTTACTGCAGATGACTATTTCTCATGTATGCAGTGGAGTTAGCTTATAAACTCCTAAGGTGAGCATGTTTCTAGTGAATTCTAAAAGTTTTGGCAGTGTTTCATAGGTGTAAGAATTGAAATTAATGTTTGGAATTTGCAGTTATAATGCAACTGTTCTAGAACATGAGAAATTTCTGATTGGTGGTTTCTGTTTGTAGAATATAGCCGTCAGTTTTGCAACTGCATGATTGCTTCATGTATTGGCTTGTTTATTTTCCATGATTTACAAGTACCAAACTGTTAGCAAAAGCAGCTGAAATGTTGAATAATACTTTTTCTTCCCAACAGACCAAATTGTGTGTGTGTGTGTGTGTTATTGGTATAAATGGTAATTCTTCTTCTGAGTAGAAGTAAGACTTAGTTCATAAAGACAGTGAATTTTAGCAGATGCAAAGTCTAAGATTTGTTCTCCGCTTCTTGTTTTTTCATAACAGATAATGCTAATTATTCTGTTGTAAATGATACTCGGATGTTATGCAGCAGCAAGGAATTCAATGTATGGGTACCCATTAAAGGCCTGATTCCATTTTCTAACTACACAGTACAAGTGAATGCATCCAACAGCCAGGGCAGCTTGATAAGTGATGCTGTAACAATAGTCATGCCTCCAGGAGGTGAGTATGAAAGAGTGCTTTTTCTGCACATGTAACAATTACACAAACACTCTGTTGAACAAAACATTATTTATTATCTCAACTGAGGACTGGAAGTTTAGTAGAATATGTTTGCATTAGTAGTTCTTACTAACAAAATTGTTCTTTTTGACTGCTAATTTGTCATATTGTTCAATTTAAGAACTAGAGAATGAAAACAGTTGTATAGTTAACATTATGAAGGTGAAAAGTGTATTATATGCTTCATTTTTTTTCTGTGAATGGTGGTGTATTCTATCACACACAGTTAATCTAGTCCAAGAATATGCATTTTGTAATCTGTTTTAGAATGGAAGTTGAAAGTGCTGGTAACTTATTGGATAGACTTTAGTAACAGTAGTATAAACCATTGGCAATATATTAAGCCAGAATCCACAAAGTAGTAGAGCTGTAGGAAGGTCAGTTATGATGTGCTGATTTACAGTGAATGAATCTCTAAACCACTCTGGATGTTATCTTTATAACAGTCTGAAGGAAGAGAATTGAGCAATTACGCCCTAAACTCTGTGTGTGGTTTTGGTTTATATTTTTGTTTGGTTGGTTTTGTCAAGAAAGCTTACATTTATAGCTGGTGTGTGTCCCTTTTGCATTCTCTTTTCATGGACATCCTCAAGAATTAGGTTTTCTTGAATAAATGGCAATAGAAACAATTAAGACAGGTTTGAATTCTAATGGGGATGCTCAACAGATCTTGATCTTGAGAGATGTGTAGGAGTGATTGTTGAGCTATAATAGTGTAGAGTGACATACATACCATTTAAAAGAAAATAAATACAAAACCAAAGAGAAATCCCATAAACCTTATAGCACAAAAATACAGCTAAATTTGAAACAGTTTGCTTGCAAACACCAGAAATTGAGTAAATACAATATAGAGTTTCTATGACAGAGATACTGAGAAATAAGCCAAAGGTCATTTTCCAGCACATTTTATACTTTTCCAATTTTATTGTCAAGTTACACTTAATATTAACAAATATACCTTGTCATATAATAATAAAACCACATCTGAGTCTTACTCTTCATTTTAGACTGAGCAGTAAGACACTGATATTTCTAATTCCAGTGTCACATTTTGATTTTGCATAGCAAAATTTGGTAGTGAAAATTTTACCAAATGAGAAAGTAAAGTATCTTCACAGATAAAAAAGGATGTGCACAGGTTTATGACAGCCATTGAGATAGACTTTCTTTCATCATTAGATTGTTGTTGATTACAATTAGAAAACTTATAGCTTTGAAATTATCTTTTTTATGACCTTGTGGTAGTTTAAAAGCAATACCTCATTGGTTAAATAGGTTTTAGTTCATGCTTCCTTTTAGTTAATGATCTGAAAACATATTATCCTGATTTACACATAAAATCATGCTGAAAAGCATGTGGCATTCACTACGATATGTGTGTTTAAGTAGAATTAAATTAGCAGTGAGAGTTATTAAAGAAATCTTCCATACTATTGTCCAGTGGACTGTGATCTGTAGTGAAATGAATAATAAATGAAGCAGAGCATAAGAGAAAAGTACTTTCTCATACACACTATATTCTTGCTATATGTGTACATGCAGACAGACACACTCTTGTGTATCTAGGACAATGTATGTTTGCTTTACTATGATGTTTGTTACAATGACTCTTTGAATAATGTACAATTCCATTGCATGGTAAATTATTAGTATAATGGTAATTTTACACTGGGCTATATTCAGTGCCTTCACACTTTGTAAATCATTAAATGAATTCTAGGTACTTCTAAAATAAAAAGGAATTTTATTTTTTTACTTCAGTGGCCAAGGTTTCACTTAGAAGTTTTGGTTGCTCAAAGAACAAGAGAGGTCTCATTAAGTACAAAATCACAGCCTTTTAATGAGTGTTAACATGTAGCATTCTCTTTTCAAGGATAACAAAAAAAAATGCTGTTTCAGAAGTTTCCTTTGTGGGGAGTACTTCATGGAACTTGATGGAAAATTGCATAAGAGAGTGATAGTGGCTGAAGGAGTAATCCATTTTGAAGTTACTGATGATCAATGTTTCACAATTATGATGCTTTTATTTTCCAATATGTATTTCCTTTGTTTCTTGTTTTCTTTTTAATTTAAGACACATTGCACATAATGTAAAGCGCACCAAATCTTTCGTGTCACCTGATTGAATATATCTTAATTTCTTATCAATCTCACTTTATGGGCTTAAAGTCAATGCTTGGGAAAAAAAAAATATGAGAAATAAGGAATTTATTTTATCTAAGCTCTTGACTAAAATTGCAGTGCAGGTTCAAGAGTTCTTAGAAAGACTAAAAAAATAAAAACTGAATCCAAATGTTAATCCATAAATATGAAACTTTCTTTTGACCCTTACCCTGTAGTGGTCTGGAGTTACTAATGGGGTTAGGATTTCAACTCTTAATGGGGCTTGGTGCATTAGTGTTTGGTATGCATGGAATTCAGCATTCAGTTTAATAAGTGGTTGACATTGGTGATGTCCCTTAATTTGCTTAAATCTAATTGGCTCTTTTATCAGTCAAACCTGTATGGATTGGCAATTGATCAGAAAGGGTCAGCCATGACTGTGCATGTACTTAAATGCTGGAACCACCAGTTAAAGTCACTGTTGCATAATAAGAAGCTGAAACCGTGAGAACAAATGATCTTCAGAGTTGGAAGGCAAAAGAAAGCAGAGAAGTTTTTCAGGATGTTCAAGTTCAGAACAAAGGCATTATGGAGTATATAAATTTTAAATACACTGCTTTTTGCCTCGAGACTTAAAGCTTTTTTTTTTCCAGATGAACTGAAATCTTGTCTGAGACTGTCTTTGTTACATCAAAGAACTGCATAGAAAGCTAAAAGAGATGGAAGAAGCATAAAAGGGCATAGTTTAAAATGATTAGTGACAAATTTCATACAACAGAGGTAGAAGTAAATTTTCTTGAGTTTTACATTTTTTTGAAAAAGAATAAATTTGCTCTATTTATCTTGTCCTAAACTGCTTTGGTAGAAGTTGTAAAAAATAATATACTAGTCAGTGCTTCACATTAATTTGAAGTTGCCAGCCAGTAAAAAAAATCTAGAAAATAAATTTCTTTAGAGTTAATTAGGTAAATGAATTGAAGTGACTCAGAGGATGCAAACCTGGAAAATTCTGAGAGAAAATCTTCTATGCAGCATTCTTGATTATACATTTTTCTTCTCAATGGGTGCTATTTCTGATGTAGTGGCAGATAGAAGACCACATTATTTTAGGATTGCTTTGTAATAAGGAATGGTAAGCTGGGAGAAAATAAATTTGAAATCACTGCTGATAATAGCTTATACTCTAATTAACTCCATTTTTTCCCTTACTCTGACTATCAAAGCCCTAGTATAGAAGGGAATGAGAAGTCCTATATGCAGAAAGGAGGAAGATTATGTTGAAAAAAATAGGGGAAAAGAGAGAGAGCAAAGAAAGGCTGCTGTAGGGAGTTTGTTGTGGATGTTGAATCTGTATCACATTGTAGAGTTGTTTCTGTGTTGGTTCTTGTAATAGGGATCACAAACCATTAACTTGGTGCTGACTTATCCACAGAGAAAGGCCTCAAAGAATTGATATATATTTCCTATGTAAAACATAAAAGGGAAGATACTCTGAAAAAAAAAAAATTGCCTAAGCAGTAAAGTACGTCTTTAAGCTCTGCCATAGTTTGTAAAGTATGTTCTTTATTCATATGCTCTGTCTATGATTTGCACAAAGTAGAGATGTCTAGCAGTGAAAGGTGTCAGATTTTGCCTTGGGCTCTTAAGCACCTTCCCTGCTGGTTACTTGTTTGTGCATGGCATCCTGCATGCCTCTGCCTATAAGCTTGGGCTTGTTCTCAGCAACCATACACCTACATACCTGTAGTTGCTGATGTCTGTTCAATATCTACAGGAGATGGTGTCCCGCAACCAGGGGATTTCAGCCACTGTGAGTTTAGGTTGCAACACCTCCGAGATTGGTTGTTGAACCTCATCATAGGATCCCTGATCTAATTATGCAGACAAGTAGGAACCACATAATACGACTTATATTCATGTCTGAAAGCATTTGTCTGTGCAAGTGGATCACTGAAGCCAGAAGACCTTCTGAGAGGAAAGAATATTCAGTAAACAAAACAAACTTACGTTAGGTCAGAATTACTTAGGAAGAAAAATTAAACCTGTAGATTTAGACTAAAATTCAACAGGCTTCTTTTTGTTCTGTTTCTTTTTCATTTTTCTTCTCTTACATTCTCCTATGTCACTTCATGTGAATTTAAAGATAAAAAATATTAAAAGTAGATTTAAAAAAAAAAGCTCCTGGTATCATTCTATTTTATTCAATGTGAAAAAATCACATTAAAAAATATTCCAAAATATTTGCTTGATATCTGTCTTATTTAAGAATAATATAATCTCTGATTTTGATGAAGACCAGGAAATGTTTTAAATAAAGTTCTTAAATGAAAAATTGTGACTACTTCTTTTCTAGAGGTAGTTTAAGGAGAGATCAGGATAGAGTAGGGAGGAGGAAAGAGCTCTCCTACATCTCTCACCAATGACTTAACTAATTAAAGAGTGTCAGTGGCAAGCTGTGTATTGTCTGTTCCAGTTCCTTTTGTCCAGAAAGATGATTTCAAGGGGATATAAGGGTAGGATTGAAAATGTGCTTCTGTGGAAAGCTGGGAGTTGTTCTAATGAAACAATAATTCTTCTCCAACCTCTGCAGTATTGAACTGATTGTCATTTTCATTAGTGCTACTTTCTTCTTTTATTTCCCTATCCCATACTGTTCAGCACATCTTTCAGTGAGCTCATACTGTGCCTATTCTTGGTTTGGGTGGGTGTTTTGGATGGCAAGAGATGGGAGAAGTCTCATTCCTGAACAGCTATGTCTTCAGACTCTGGCAATAGGAGGCACAGAGGTGCCCTCTTTACTGCTCACTTTCCTAAATTGCCGCCAGCTGGGGCTCAGCTTGACCACACACATCACAAAGGACCACCTCAAGGTTGCTTTAAATTATGAGTGAGTCCCTACTCATAACACTGGGGAGTTCTGCCAGCAGGCAGTGACACTCCAACTACGTCCTTTTCTTTTGATTGCCTCTTTCCCCTTGCCTCTGCACCCTGTGCTTTTGGGGCAGATCTTCCAGAGTTACAGCTATGCTGTTTCCATGCCCCAGGCACATGGCACCTGTGTTTATCAACTCTTAGGTTCCTTTCTGTCTTCTGGAGCTGCATGAAACAGTTGGAGCAAGAAGATCAAAGCAGCAGGTTTAGTGGCCTGTAAGAACATGGACAATTTTGCTTGCTTAGGGAGAGCCAGGTGAGAAAGGGAATACTGTGCAACAGCTTGAAGTAGCTAATTGATCATCTCTAAGCAGGGAATTAACCTCATTGTAGAGGTCTCACTTAGGTCGTACCAAAAGCTCAGCCTTAGCATGAGATCCAGGCTGTACTTAAGATCTCTTGGAAGAAATCTGTGGTAGAGAGGATTTTCTGCTGCAGAGCTACAGCTTAAATGTACTTCTGAGAAACAGAAGAATATATAAAAATGAGGAAAATGGGTCATTTTGATATTTAGCAGTAGATGGTTATTTAAAATGATTACCTACCATCACATTAACCTATTTCTGACCAATTTCAATGGTACACTAAAAAAAGATACAATTTAGATGAAGTGTGCCATTTTTCTATAATCTCAAGTTTGTTCATGCTTGGGGTTTGTTTTTTTTTGGTTTGGTTTTTCTTTTCATTCTGTCTAAATGTGAACTAGGCTTTTCAGTACTGTAATTAAAGTCAACATTCTTTCTGTGACAAGTTAGGTTCTTCTGTTGAAAGAAATTTACACTAAAATGACATTGAAATTCCTGGTGAAAAGCTACAGAAGACATTAGAAAAACCACACAATTAATTTTTTCTTCTTTAGAACCATTATCCAGATATATGTAACAACTGGGAATTGGATCAATTTTTATGTTACTTTGCTGCTATGATTTGCATTGCTTTTCTAAAAAGCTCACTTTATAATGTTTGTTGTTGTTTCTTCTTTTTTTTTTTAATGCCTTTTTTTTTTACGACTCCTCCCCCTATGGTTTTTGGAATAAAATTATGTTTTCATTAACTGTCAGCAAAGGCAAACGTCTGTGAGTTGTTTGTTGGTTGGAGTCTTTTTGTCATGTCACTGTGTATTTGCTGCACTTGAAGCATCTAGATTATGGATCATAAAGCACTTGAGTAAAGTGACAAGGTTTGAAGGTTTGAGCCACTGTGCACAGCTGAGGAAGCTTTGAAGAGCCTCTGCTGGCAGTGAAGTCTGTGCACCTCCAGCAAAGTTCTGTCACCCTGTTACATTTTCGTCACGTTTCCATATTAGGAATAAAAATATATAAAGCTTAAGTGGGGGAAAATAAAGGGTCTTTTTAAGATCTTGCTGAAAGGGAATTGTAGACAGAGTCAAATCACTGTTCTTTTCCAGTCCTTAGCTGGGGACAGAACCAGTTATGATCATTCTTAAACATCATGGCCATAGAAGTGCTTTTGCTTTTTTTTGCTGGTTTTATTTACAGTTGAAAATTACTCTTAGTAACTCCTCTTTGGGATTTTTCTCAGTAGGTTGGAAAAAGATCTGAAATTGAATTTAAAAAGTCTGGAATTTTGTATCTGAATTCTTGAAACACTATGCAGAATGAAAATAGTTTTCCTCTGCATAGATAATTATTTGTTCTGGTGGTGTTTTAAGTTTTCCTTTTCCCTACTCTTTTTTAGTGTTGTGTTCCTCATTCTTTTACCTCTATGCAGTTATCTATAGGCTAGTTGGCTGAATACCTAAAGAGAAATAAGCTTGTCTGTACAGGCAGAAAGAGAGAGAAATGGAAGTTGAGTCATTAGAGTCACCACTTCTCCTCTGGTGTCCCTGTAATGCATTGTTGTATGCTACCCTCTTTGTTATGACAAAGGCAGCTATAAAAACCCATAACCCTTAGTGATTCTTGACATTTGTCAGCTTTTTCTTCACTTTTCTTTCTGAACCTTTTTTGTTTGTTTGTTTGTTTCTGCATGTGTGTGCAGATGCACACATGCAAATACATATATATTATTATATGCATATTGATATATGCATGATCTCTTTCTATCTTTTTATCTTTAGATCTCTATTCAGATCATATTTCTTCCTCTAGCGAAGAAATACTATACTCTTAGATTAATTCCAGGTGAGTAAAATGAGAAAGGAAATTAATCTATTTCAGGTTACAGTGGAATATATCCAGTATTGAATAATATTACTCCTTACTATTTGTATACTGACCTATTTGCAGTTGTGATTGTTACAAATATTTTCTAATTTAGATTTCCAGTAGGCTTCTGAAGTGATTGAGGATTGTTGTTCCCATGTTATAGAAAGAAACAGAGACATGTGGTAGGAACAGAAAGTAAAAGAAAATTTTATATTCCTTCTCGTGCTGACAAGTATAATATACATGCCACATAGTTTGCCAGCCTTTCTTCTTGTCCCTTGTTTTAGGCTGGAGGGTTGCTTCTCTCTGTCACCATAGTTGATTGCAGCCAGTGTGTACAGAGAAAGTGCATGAGTTCAGGTTGACTGATTTTAGAGGAGCTACACATCTCTAATAGTTCATATATAAAGAAGTTGAGTGAAGAGATGACATTATATAAAGAAAGAATATTTCTCTTTTCCTCTATTTTATTTTCCTTCCATTGAAGTTGTGAGTGCTCTTACATATTAAGAAGGCTGTTTGAGGGAGTCATTTGTATACTGCTCTCCAAAATATTCAACTTGTGGTTGTAATCCGAATTAATCAGCTGTAAATTTTCTGTGTTGAAGACTTAGCCCTCTCAGACAATGTTTCAAAAACCAACAAGAGAGAGGAAGTTTTCCCTGGTTCTTTAGTTTTTGTCAAAATATTGAAGAAAATTTGCATTTTAGAGAATAGGTATTGCCAAGGTATTTCCTTTTCATCGACCTATGGTGAATTGTATGTGTAGACTAGGATAACTGCTCTGACATGTCTTGTGGCACAGAAGGCAAAACACAGTCAGTCTCATTTGGGTTTGATTAAAATGTGATGGTGTTACTAAGACTTGTAGTCAATTAGGCTACCTGATTTCAAACAAGATGATGGTAGCCAAGATTTCTTCAGTAAAAACACTTGGGAACAGATCGTTCACTGTTTTATATTGACACACTTTCAACAATTCCAGTGGATTTATGTGTTCCTCAGCATTATCTGAGGAAATGAAGCCCAGGGTTAATTCATGTAAATGGTTTATTTGTTAAAAGTATCCAGAACAGGACACTAACTGATGAGTAGCTACTTAACAATGCTGTATGAACATCCCTCTGTGGATAACTCAGCTATAAAAGTTGTAATCCTTTTACCCTATTCATCCAAGTCAACTGTATGTTTTGTACAGGTTACTCTGGGGTGGAAACAGTCTTGTCTGAGTTTCTTTTTATTCACCTTAAATATTAAATATTTTGCTTCAACACATAACACCAGATCATATGTCTGTTAATTAAAATACTATTTTTATTGGGGGACCAATTCATAAAAGCAGTTAGGGATTTTTGCCACAGCTAGGTGGAATGGAGGTGTCACTTTTTATATTTTTTCATTGCTTATCTCTGTTAGAGTTCTGACTGAAAAAAAAAAAAAAAAGGAGATCTGGATTATTCATCCTAAAGTGACAAATATTCTCATCTCCCAGTTGTTGGGTGATGTACTAATCTCTGGGTTCATAAGTAAGGAATGCAGAATACTGTCCATCCATCCTGTTGGAACTCTACTACTGTGTGTGTGTAGGGGGAAGTCTTATTTGCTGGGGGAAAAGACAGAGGAGGTACTATTGTAACACAGGGCTAATGACACTTCCCAAGTTGGGGTAAGGCAGTGTACATGTCAGCAGCAAAGAGGCAAGAGGAGCAGGTGCTGAGTTCTGGGCATTTGTGGCTCTAGCCATAGTCACCATGAGCATCAGAATGTGATCCTATTGCTATTTTCTAATACAGCTTAATTTATTGATACTGCAGCTGTTGAACTAGACTGTAACGTGAAGTGACAGCCATAGCATTGCAGTTGGCAGTTTTGAGAAGTGATAAGAATTCTTGTTTACTCTGTAAATGTGATAGTTCAGATTTGTTGGCCTCAGCCTCCTGTGTTACATAAGAGAATAATACACAGTGTTTTGTCGTTTTTTTCTTAATTATAACAGTTTTATTTCCAGAACTAAATTTTTGATTCTGCTTTTCCCTTGTGGCAATTACCTACCCCGAGAGTTTTGCATGATGATCAATGGCAGGATTTGGTTATATAGGAAAAAAACCTCACTCCATACTGGTAGTGATGACGGATGCAATTAAATTAATTCTCTGTCATCTCCTTTGATGTACACAGATTTCCTCCATTAATATTGATGGACTTCAGAGTCACAAGCACACGTTGGTGTGGGAGGAGAAAGCCCCTGAATGTTGTATTTTGCTCTTTGTGGAGCTGACTATTTCACTTTAAGTTTAAATGTAAGGAAAGCTGCTGACAGTTCTGATATATTAAATTATAACTGAGAACTAATTCAAGGATCAAAGATGCTCTTTGGGGGACATCACTTTACTGGTAGGAAAAATCATTACCCTTTTTCCCAGTCTCATGTATTTGTAGTGTATGTCTTGGAAATATCATTCCCTACAGTTTCTGAATCTTGATGTTTAATTTAATGCAAAGGTCTTTGAGTAGCACAATGGGAGGGGGTTTTCTGCTCGTAAGCATCACAGAAGGAAATTGAAATGTACATGTTTTTTCTCATTTATCAAAGAAGTGCAAAAATCTAAACTGACATTTTATATCAAATGAATTATGAACTGTGTGCTTAGTACCTAAGGGAACAACAACTAAATTAGACTTTTGTTAAAGAGAGAGAGAGAGGAAAAAAATGGGCTTTTAATAAAATATACAGTCATTTTTGGTATTTTGTCTGACCCTGACATATGCTGTTCTTTGCAGAAGAAAACTAGAGAGTGTAGGCTACTTCAAAGTCTATATGCTTTGAATACCTAAGAGTGGATTGAGAAGCAGGTTAAGATGACACACAAATCAGAGTATCTGCTTAATAAGTATTGTTGCTTTGCTGTTTTTGTCTTCAACCTTGTCCTACTCAGGTGAGCAGAAAAAGATAATACACTTTTTAATAGTTTGAAGATTGGAACAAAATAGTAAATGACTTTTTTTTTACTTCTATTTGTCAGAATATGGTTGGTACTGAAAAAAACTTTCAGCAAGCAAAATTTTATAAAACACTTTATTGAACTTTAAGAAGAAAACTTTCAAAGAATTATGTACTTGATATTTTAAGGGCATGACTTCTACTGTCTTTAGGTGAACAACATTTCTTGCAAGTGAAGGAAAGGCTCCTAGTCTGTAAACATTAGGGTTTGTAACATTTATGAGATTTTGTACATTACAAATTTCTGAATTTCCTTCCTGACTTTCATGGGGACTATATTTATTTCAGTGCATTGACATAGAAGGCACTTTCATATTGTTGTGATAAGCACCTGCACTTTAGAGAAAATGGGAAATGAGAAGATGAAATTCCATGGTTTCTTTGACAACATATTCCCTAGTGTACTCTTATGGTGCTTTTTGATACATATGAGCAAAACATCCAAGAACGAGCTACTTTTCTCATATGTCATGTACGTTTCATAACAATATATTTCAGAAGATTAGGTAAGTTAGAATATACAAAAACTTTCAGAAACTTCATTTCAAAATAACATGTAAGTGCCACTGGAAATGTGGCAGTGTAAATGCACATTTTTTCGTTACAGAAAGCAGAGGAAAAAGGTGGCAGCTTGAAGGGTTGCAGTGGTTTGGCAGAGCCATGACAAAGAGCTGATCCCTCCAGATGTGCTGGAGAGTCAGACTTTCTGCCTTTTCTGTCTGTGGAGGAGATGAGAGGAGTGGGGACAACAGCTATGGATGGGAAGAGTAACTTTTTTCTTAATACCTGCCTCCCATTTTCCCTATAAAAATATATTGACAATGAGACAAAGTATTTCTGTGGTTACCATGTATGGCATAAAGAAGTTAATTTGTAGTTATGAACGAAAGCCAACTCTGTGTTGCCTTGATTTCTAAGAACAGATACTTTGAGGGAACCTTTTCTCTTTCTGCAAGTAGGAAAAGAATTTAAAGGTGGGAAAGTCTGTTAAGGCCACAGTTGTTTCAAGGCCAAAGGCTAGTTCAGTGACCTGGATCTCACAGATATGTGTAGGATACTCAAGATGTAATGAGACTGCACCACCCACTGTGCATAGTGGCACCCTAACAGCAGCTAATCTGTCATCTTGTCATATCCATTTTCTATTTATGAGCATCTCAAGCTTGGTTTCCATCAGAAATGGTAGTATTTCACATCATCCATTAGGTACTGTAGAGAAATTTATGGATTAAAAATATGGATTAAAAATAACTCCAGGTAATCTTACTACAGATCTCATTTATTTGCAAGCCTGCATTTTTCTTCAATCTGTACATATATATATACATATATATCTCTATACATATATCTATACATATACATATATATAAACTGATATATATATATATGTGTATATATAGATATATATAAAACTGATTCAGTTAAGGTTTCTGTATTTACCTAGCTTCTTTTGCCATACTGGGGGGAGGTGTAGAATCACAGAATCATATAGGTTGGAAAAGGCCTTTAAGATCATCAGGACCAACCATTAGCCCAACACTACCAAGATCCACCACTAAACCATTTCCCACATCTACACAACCTTTAGGTACTTCCAGTGAAAGTGACTCCACTACTTCCCTGGGCAGCCTGTTCCAGTTCTTGACGACCTTATACAGCAAGCAATCATTTGCAGAAGCCATGTCCACTTCTTCAAGTAGAGTGCTGCTTTCTGGTCTTGAGTATCCTATGCTAACCTTTGGTTTTCAGTCATAAAAGAAATCAATATTAAAAACTAATTTTCAACAAATTAGACTTGAATGTCTACACAACATGTGTTTCTTGTAGCATCACCACCTCTGTACCTTTTCCTTTTTTTAATTTTATCTTTCTTCATCTTCTATGATGTGAGAATCCCCTTCATTGAATTTTTAGGCTGAAAAAGAGTTCATTGGATGATCAGCTTGTGCATCATTCCTTAAAATCTTAAGTTGTCTCATTTCTAGTAAACAATTGTTTGGTCTGATGTAGATTTGAAAACTTTTTAGCAGGTATTTAATCCCATTGTTGTATGTCTTGTTTCTTAGGATTCTCTTCGTCTTTGCAAAACTTCTGTGAAGTGGAAGATTCCTATTTACCTATCCCTTTGTTCTTCTATTGTTCTTCAAGCTACATAGGTTTAAATTTTCTTCCCTGGTCTTTTCCCAACTATCAATGATTTTTTGTTTGTTTGTTTTTCTGGCTTTGGTTTTTTGTTTGATTGTTTGGTTTGTTTTGTTGCTTTTGGAAGGCTCTGGATTTCCAGAACTATCTGAAGAACTGTTTAGTTTCAAACAAGAAGTAAAAAGTTTAAAAATCAGTCTGCAGTTCTCTGATATTGTACCGACATTAAGAAAGAAATTTCAATTTAGCAAAAAGTCCCCTCAGTAGAAATCTACAAGACTCTCACTGGAGATGTTTCGGTTAGTGTGAAAGTTATTATACCTGCCTCTGCTTGTAGTGCTCTGATGCCAGGAATTAATTATAAGGGAAGCAGTAAGGTTTTGAAGACGCTGTCAAATTCTTTCATCAACTTCCTTAAAAAAAAAAATAAATCCCAAACTCAAACCAAATCCAAAACT
>VXAU01001584.1:880722-973148 GCA_013399695.1 Formicarius rufipectus | reverse complement strand
AAAACTCCCCAAAAAGCAACTGCGAAAAACTTATCAATAATAATAATTAATAATAATAATAAAACAAAATCAAAAAAGCCTCCTGAAATTAATCTCTAAAGCTGCTTCATGCAGGAGGTTGAAGCTGTTGTGTGAAGACACACAGGATCTTGTTCCCTCTGCTCTTGCCACATCCGTCCCCCTTAGTAAAAGAGACGGATCTGATAGTTTCTCAAAGCTGCTTCACAGAGATATTTCATTTTCCAGTAACCAGGGTCAGTTAACCAGCAGGAGCTGTTTGTTTAATTGCAGTTTCTGTCTGATTTCATAATACTGTTCCTTATGGTTTTTTTCCTCATACTATTTTTAAAAAAAAATTAATTTTGTTATATGACAGTTATTGGCTAGCAATCCTTTTAAACAGTTTGATGAATAATTAGTTTTACTGGGCAGTTATAAATTCTAGCCAATGTCTTTATTACAGGTATTTAAATCATTAATCATTCGCTAATTGCTTATTGGCATTCTTTTGTAGCTTTTAAAGTTTAGTAAAGTTCTTGCTGAGTAAGATGGACAAACTTCTACCTAGCATGAGGAAGGAAGGAAGGCAGGTTACTTCTTTTGTAAAGCTAAGGTGGCAAATCTCTAAAACATCTTTATAGTTTGACCTCAGTAAAAGAAAACACTTAGGAACTGAGCATCTCTTACACTTATTATTCTACTCTTACTGTAGTATTTTTACTTGGAATCCAGGCCTGGATTGCAGGTGTTGAGGTTGTTCATGAAGAAAAGTTCATTAAAAGGGGGAGGTCTGATTTTTTGTTTGTTTGTTTGGTTGGTTTGTTTTTAGGTTTTGTTTTTGGGGTTTTGTTTGTTTTGGTTTTTTGTTTGTTTGGTTTGTTTTGGTTTTTTGCCAGAGTAGTATTAATGAGGAATAAGTAAGCCTGCTTTGGCATTTCAAAAGACAATTGTCTTAAACTTCAGGTTTGCAGGTCACAGAATAAAACCTAAGATGATTTTTAGGCCACTACTAAAATTGTGCTCTGCAACTTGGAATACCAAATGGTGCAAGTGGAGTAAAATCTGCAGTTAGAGTTTACACACTCAATCCAGATAAAGGTAAATTTTAGATTTGTTTTCAAATATTTTATTTTTCAAGTAACATTAAAGATTGATGCTAAAAGTGAATAGACTAACAGAGCCACTCCTATTTAAATGAAATTTCTATTATACCAGAGATCAGAGGTATAAAACAGGATAGATCATGGAGAATAAGATATTTCTGTACCCTGTTTATGTTCTACTTCTGAAAAGAAAATTTTCCTAACATGATGTGTGAACAAGTTTGAATTTACTCAGAAGTTTACAAAGACTTTAAGCTACTCCTTTATGTCTCTCTAATTGCTTTTCCCCCAAACATAGCTTCCTTACTTTCCAAGCTAAATATGCCAGAGAAGGGAAAGCAAGAAGGCCATAATGAACCTTTCACATTGTAGTGCATGGATGTGCATTGAAAAAGGGCATGTTGTCCTTGGTATATGTATTATTAGATGGAGATAGAAGTGTAACTGAAAGCATCTATCAGTGAAATTAAAACATTAGAAAGAAAATCCAAGAGAACTCTAGTTATTAAGAGTGTGAAAATCAAGATGGTTGAACATACATAGTAAATAAGAAAATCAAACCCAACTGTTTATATTCTCTATATGCTTAGAAGGAAAAACCAGGAAAAGAGGGTTAAAAACCAAACCAGAGTAAACTTCAATGAACCTGTGAAGATAAGAAACAAAAAAAGCAATCTTCTGCTTTTCCAGGAGATAAAGGTTTATAACTAGCATGCCATTCTAGTGATGACATATGGCCCAGCATCATGGCCTGTCTTTCGGTGAAATGAAACAAGAACACATACCCATGTTGAGAATTATGGGGAATGCAATGGCTGGAATTATTTGGACTGAGCAAACAACTAGATAACAGGCATACCTGGGAAAATCAGAAGAAACAAATGTCAACGTGCAGAACATATTGCCATAAAAGTGTGATAATGAGGTGATCTCAGTATGGGCACCTAAAATAGAAAATAAATCAGGAGTATCTAAACAACTACTACAGTGAGATAAAGAAATGGGGTTTGTGAATTGAACCTGGAAAAGAGGAAGAGTAGTCATGACAGAGCGAGACGTTCATCTAAAGGCAGTCGGACTGAAACTTTTCCTTGCTGTTATGGCACAAACTGTGGAAAGCCCATTTCCCTCCTCTGTAGTTAGATACCGGCAGTTATCATTAGCACCCATGTGTATGAAATATATATTTATAAGGTACAAATGCACCATCTGTGCTAAATATTTTGTATATGCAGATGTGTCAAATTGTAGTTACATTTACACAGCTCCAAACTCTTCTAGCTGCTTGTCTGAAGATGTTAAGGATACAGTGGGGCCAATATATCTGATCATTGTTAAAAGTACTGACACTTTAAAATTGGTGTGAATTTGCACCAATTTCATACATATGTAATTGAGTTCTACTGGATTTTTTCTTCTTCTTATGAAAGAATAATAGTGCAGATATTTTTATGACTAAATGATCTTGTATTGTGCTAATGGTTGTTCATCTTTCTATAGTCCTACTCAGTCATCTGCTTTCAGAAAATTTGCATTTCAGATAAATCCTTATGATAAATATAATAAATATCTCTCAGAGAAAAATGAGCTTTCAACATGGAATAAACATTTAAGCACAATCATTTCATACAATGCTTGCTGTCCTGAAAACAAATACTTAAGTTATCATGGCATTTGTTATTTAAGATAAGGAAACTAAAGCAAGAGGGTGAAGCACTTTTCAAAGGCTGCATAGCATGTTACTGGCCAAGCAGGGACCGATCTTTCTTGACCCACACAGATACCTGAGTATCTGGAAAACAGTATGTCATTGTCATCTTGAAACATCTTCAGTTTTTATTGTTTTGTGGAACTGTTTATTAATTCTGCGATTAGAATTGATATGTGATTAAGTATTTTATTCTGCCTTTGTAGTCTCTTCATATACAAAACATGAATTTCTGCCTTGCTAAGTGAGGATTTACTGGGCTGGATGTTGATTCAGTAGGTTGCAAGTGGAGCGCTTGCCCCCTGATGGTCATATTAAAGCTCAAGGGGAGTTTTTTGAGCAACATTGCATCTTAAAGATGATATATCAGGCTGATAGATACATAGCTCTTCTGTTGAGAAATTCACAGTAGAATTATTGCTTGTTGCCAGTTATTACTTGGGTAGTAAGGAGTCTCTTGGGAATATGGGTTGGATAAAAAGGGTTAAGCTGAGGGAAATGTTACACTGAAGACCTTGGTGATGAGGCATGTTTGAAATAGTCAGAGGATGTTTTGTGTGCAAATTAGAATTACTGTTTTGAGGGGTAAGTGCTCTGTAGTTTTAATGAGCAAATCGTGATTAGTTTATGATAGAGTGCCTTTCTCATTATGACTCAGCAGAGACTTGACAATTTATTTGCTGCCCCCCTACCCCATTCCTTTGGAAGCACTGAGCTGAGATCACTTGCTAGTGCATAGCTGGGGACATTCTCTGTGGGCTACAGGAAGTCCTTCAAATAAATAAATTTGCTGTATATTCTAACATGTTGCTTTGCAAGAAGTGGACTTGGCTTGTTCTACAGGTCAGTTGACTTTCACAGTAGAGATTTGTTCAAATTTTCTACTCTTCCTTATGCTGTGCTTTTGTTGGTAGAAGAGATTTGAACATTTAGCTGAGATTACCTACGCCATTAAAATCACATCCACACTGTGGAATTGTTATTGACATTTAAACAGCTACATCTTTGTTTTTTGACGAACATTCCTGTATCGCTATAATAACCACCTCTATACATACATAAAGCTTAATCAGGGCTTTTACTTTGTAGATCTCAGAGAGCTTTACAAAGAAGGGTAAGTATTATTATCTCCATTTAACAGATTGGTAAATGAAAGACAAAGGTGAAATGATGTGTCCTGACAGAACTGAAAATAAATTTAACACTTTTGCCTCCTCAGTGGGTTGCTCACACTTTCTCCTCAGTAACAATGTGAACTTTGGCTTCCTGGCCAAATTACAGGTCAGCTAATTAGATTCACTTTTAGATGTAGCTTTTTTTTTTGCAGTGTAGAATTTCTGTGTGCACTTAAACAACTGGTGCATTTTAAGCTACAGACAGTTTAGTTCTAAATGAACAAGTCTCTAGATTGGAGTGGGGCATGTCCTGTGTCTTTCTATGTAATGGAGTATGGAGCTGAAAAATTTTGCTTATGTGTAAGTATGTATAATCAGAGTAAAAATGTCAGATCCTAGTTCACATATCTCTTTATTATATGTATCAATATATATAAAAAACTATTATATATGACTGATGACTTTCTTTTCCAGAGTCAATGCATCCTTTCACCTGTTTCAGGGAGAGAATGATTCAGACAGTGTATCATGAAGTCTCTTTCCTCTTAGTAACCAACTCATATAGAGGTGGTAAATGAAAATCATAAAACTTACTGTAAATTACTGTTTACTCATCTAAAAGCTTACACCTTACAGCATGAGTCTTACAACTACACTTTAAGTTACAGATCTGCAAGACTGGTTTTTTCCAATAGAGAGAAGAAAAGAACAGCAACTAAAAAAATTCCTGTAGGAAAGACCAAAGTTAAAAAGCAAATGGTAACTACTGGACCATGAAAAGCAAAACTATTGTACAAGAGTTTAAATTACAAAGACAGTAACTTTCCAGTATTTTAACTCTCTGGAAGAGAGCGACAGAGATATAGTTATAGCTTTACATTATATATAAAAGTTACATATGTGCTCATATACAAAGTTTCTTCAACAGATTGACTTTTTGTTAAAGAAAAAACAAAGCTATAAACTCACAGGTGCAAATTGGCATAGTTCTTTTTACTGCATGCAGTGAAATTTGCAGCAGTTAAAGGTCATTGGTGGTATTACTGACGCATTTTGATCTGCAGTTCCTTGGACTTCATAAAAATTAATTTCCTTAACAAAACAGTGGACTAGAGACTGAGACTTCAGTGAATCTATTTTGATTTCTACCTAAAGAGATTTTTTGCTTAAACTTTCCTCTGTTTTGTTTTAAAATTATTATTCTTTTGTAAGGGTGAGAAGATATCTGAATGATAAAATGTCTGATCAATTTTACTCTTGCTGGGTAACATTTCTGTGGGCATTTCCTTAGTTTCTCAGGGTGACAGAGCTGGGCACGAGGAGAATTAGATAATATTTGAACAGGTGGTAGAAAATATGTTGCTTCTGAATTACTTTTGGTGTTTGGAGGTTTGCTTTTAGCAAAATGATATTCACATAACTGTGTTGGAAAGAAGAAAATTAAGAAACAGCATTGTTCAGTAGCGAAAATGTTAAAACTAAATGGACCATGTTAACATTACTGTTGATCCTGAGGATCAGTTTTTCCAGTATATGAAGCATTTTGTTTCCACGCGGCATATGTTCTCCATGGTTTTCTCTGCTCTAATTCATCCATGTTTTTCAACAGCTCCAGATGGCATGATGCCTCCAAGGCTTTCATCTGCCACTCCGACCAGTCTTCAGGTTGTCTGGTCTACACCAGTTCGCAACAATGCCCCAGGCACACCCAGCTACCGACTCCAGATGCGGCGGAGGAGTTCTGCTGGTGACATTTTAGAGTACGCAGACCATAGCGAGACAACCGTCAAGTGATGAGCAAGAAAAGTCCTGTTATCTTGAATGTGGCTCACCTTTAGGGTGGCTGGTTTTGTTGCAAGTCATAATGTTTTAGTCTTTCCTTAGGTGCTGGGATGTTTTAGGATGTAACTCGTGCTGTTTTCCTTTGCAGTTTGCTTCCCAGCCCTACTGCTTCTTTACAACACAGGGTCGGGGACCTTCAGCCGTACACTGAGTATGAGATGAGAGTGGTTGCCTCCAATGGTTATGGTGATGCTTATAGCAACTGGACTTCAATGACTACTGCAGAGGACAGTAAGCAGTCAGGTCTTATTTAACTCCCTTTAGCAGAAAATAGAAATAACGGTTTTGCTGCTGTTGTACATAATTTCTTGAAGTTATCTAGCTTTCTCAGTTAAATAATACTAACTTACAGGAATGACTCCTAAGTGATAAAATATCTCTCGTCTTACATTTTCATCAAAAAGTATGAATATGTACATATATATTTTGTGAAGCGGAATCTTATTTCTGAATTAATATCCTTCTATCCATGTGCAGTTCATATATGGCTAGTTTAAGATACACTGGTAAGTACAGCTTTGTGATGGTGACAGAAGACTTTTTTTTTGGTGTCTTTGTGGAGGGCTGCCATCTGTGAAAGGATGTTCAACTCAGTTGCTTGAGACTGAATGATTGTCATTGGGTCTAAGCAGTATTTTTTCAAGGTTTTGACTTGTTTCTTTTAAAACTGCCTATATTGACAGTTTGTTGCAGAAGTACACTTAATACCTCGCCCTACTCACTAAATTGTACAATTTAAACAGTAGAAATTTCCCACATTTATTTCTCTCTTGAAATATATGTCTGTACATGTGTTCATAATGAATTTTATCAGTGAATATATGCCTTTTTTGTTTCACCAAAGCTTAAAGTATCTATAGGAATAAAATACAAGTATGTGTATGTATCTATGAGCACATACATCTGACAGCAATAGATGTAAATCAACAAATCCACTTTTAAAGTCAATGGAGTTCTACTAAAAGAAGCTGATGACTTCACAATACATTTGTGTATTATATTTTATTTATCATAAATATTTAGTAAAATAAGAGGATATTGGGAATGATTAAGGAAAAATTAGCAAATGCTGCCACCAAAACCTATTGTTTCTGACAATGAAATGTCTTAATATTCAGATAAGTAGATTTGGGGTATTTTTTAATGCAATAAAAAAATGATGTAAATAATTTTAAGATACTTCCATTTACATGATTGTGACACTAGTAACTGATGCCATGCATTTTTTAAAGTCTAAACCTGCCCATGCCAGATGCCAATAATATACATACCCATGAATATTTTAAAACTTGCTTAACATGCATTAATAAAAGATGTTTGTTCTGGTGATCTTGGTCAGTATACCATCAGACTATTTACTGCCAGAGTATCTACAGATAGGAACAGTTGATGAAGTTTCTGGATAAGAGCTTCTTTCAGTAACTTGAATGTAAATTCAAGATAGCTCTCTTGCAATCAGTGAAATGGCTACTGAACTGAGAGGTTAGTATGTACCATTGAACTGAGAGCAGAATTCAATCCATGGTGTTCAGAAATAAAATGAAATCTTCTAAACATAAAAAAGAAGATACCAGTTAGGTTTTTCCAGTAGATATGGCAAGTCTTTGAGCTATCTGAGAAGGAAGTTGCAAAATGTTGGTTATAGTTACTTGAAGCTGTCTCAATGGCAGCTTCTGTGTTCTTATGGTGTGTATTTGAGACTTGCAAAATTATATTGGCTGGTAGCAATCCACATGGTGTAATTTTTGTTCAGAGGGATAGCTCCACAAGGAAGGTGCTTTCTCCAGTACTTGAGAAGATCCATCTTGATTTGGACAAGTTTTGATCTAGCATAATCTCTAAAAGAATATTTCTAAAAGAATATTTCTAAAAGAAAAGCTGCCTGATACTTTATTTGCTTTTGAATGCCCCACAACCTGTCTGCCCAATGGGTTTTACAGAGCAGGACATCTCAGTCACCAGCATGTTTTCTGCACTGGCTATATTTCAGTTACAGAGGTCAGTGTACAACTCCAGTATGGAGACCTCTTATGAAAGCCCTTTCAAATGTGCCTGCACTAGCTGAAAGTGAAGATTTTGCATGTTGCCTAGCAGGTAGTCTAATTTTTTATTTCTTACATAAATGAGCACAAGTCCGTATCTTTTAGACATAGAGAAGTTACAGACCACCCCAATGTTTATTCACAATAAATAATGTCAAAAGTACACACTAGTCACTGGAGATCGTTACATTTTGAAGTTGCTAAACAGAATAATTGAAAAAAAAATTAAAATAAGTAGTTCCTGCAGTGTGTCAGGTGAATGTATCAGCTGTGCTATTTCTTGTCAAATCAGGGAGGCATTATTCCTGACATATAGAGTGCTAGGGTGTGCTCCTCCGGTATGCTTACCACAAAAATTTGGTTCCAGGATGACGAGCCCTACTGTCTTAAAAGTTCCCGAGGTAGACAGTAGAGATAGGCAATTCAGGACAAGAGAGTAAATGATTCAAATCACAACCTTTGGAAGCACTTGATTTTTCTGCTGATTATATTTGTTGTCTGAGAAGACACGTCTCCTGTTTCAGCTGTGTAAGTTAGGTCTGTATAATTTAGGCATATAAACCAATCCATAAATAGTTGATCTGGATGTGGTCACCTAAGCTCAAGAAAAATAAATGGAAACTGAAACAAGAGAAGGCAAAACCTCGTGAGGTGATAAAGGGAAGAGAAATTCATGTGAAATACCTGACAGGATGAATAGTGAAAGCACAGAACAAATTAAGCTGATGTAGTATTGTGGTACATATGAAGAGATGATTGTATAACAAATAGCACAGTTAGGAATTAGATTAGGAATTAGAAGTTTCTTAACTAGTAGAACTGAAATTCTGGAGACAATGGAGCATTTGGAGCAGTAGAGGGCAAAAAGTCTGAGTACTCTGAAGGCAGCTCTTAATACATATTTGAAGGGGTTCGTATGGACTGCATGTCATTGCATGAACAGCTTAACCACTTTTGAGTTCTGTGATCTGGTGTGATAAAAGATTTCCATGGTCCCTTGTGCCAAGAGCTACACAATTTGGATTTTCTGCTGGGTACAGTTGGTAGTATATAAAAGACACCACAATTTGTTAATATGTATAATTTCATTGCCTATGTTCCTGAAAAGAGTAAATGATTCAAGAGTAAAAGGCACAGAATTTTTATTCTTCTTAGTGAGAGCATTTGCTAGCAAATCAGGTATTTTTAATTAGCTACAAGGGCAGTAGATCAGGTACATGTCTTATTAAATGTAAGAGTATCTTCCCCTGAAATATATCCATGGGAGTATAGCTTTTTGCTTCCCAAAACTTATGGTAAGTAAACAAATGTGTAGTTCTAGCCATGGAATTAAAAAAGATTAATGATGGTTTTGTACCTTCATTTTAAGTTGAGTCTGAACTTTTGAAGCAGATGAGCAAAATAGCCTGCTATAAAAGATAATTTCATTTGGCAAAATGAAACTACCTTCTGGTATTAATACTGTAATGAAATGGTTTGAAATATGAACTAAGAATCTTAAGGAAAAAGATGTCCACAGTTCCCATATTCAATAGTTACTTCTATAAACAATTACACCCATGTAAAAAGCTTTATGATTTTATTTTCATCATTGACAGGGTGAGCTGTGTAGCTGTCATACTTTGCAGTCTTCCCTCCAGTGACAACCACATTGACAACATGTTATACTCCACATTGATTTTACAGTTAAGGAGCTGATTGTGATATATAGGGATTTTAAGAATTCAGCTGAGAGGCTGACTTTTGCCTTTTATCATTCCATTAAAATTTTATAACCATCTTTTTCATGTCATTTCATCCATGAATTCTTACTTTAGAAAGTGATAGCTACTGCTGCGAGCATAACTTTTTTCATGTTCAGAGCTTTTTATTGTATTAGCAAACTATCCCAATTATAGTTAATACTCATGTTTTACATAATTGTGGTGACCCTTTCAACCAAGCAGTATCATGCTAGTTGATTTGTATATAGAATTAGATGATTCTGCTTGCCATTTAAAAAGAAGCTGCACCGAATGAGTGTTGGGGACCAGGATTTAATGCTTTCCCATCCAGTGGGGCCAATTAAGCATCTCTCAAACGTCTTGTTTGAACTCAGAAAGTCTTAAAAGTCTCTCTTTAAAAGGGCAGTAGGGAATGTGTGGGTAGGTACGCTAGCTACCAAAATACACTTTTTTGAGGGGGGAGGAAGGGACTAGGGGGACCCAAAGTTTAAGCTTGACAGCTCCTCCCATACATTACAAATTGTCCTTAAGGAATAAGTCTGAACTCTGTGGGGGTTGAAGCTCAGGTTCAACTAATTACCGTGAATGTTTCACCTGTAATGCCTGCAACTTATTCAGCAGGAGTGAAAAGGCTTACCCATTCCCTTACAGCAAACTGCCTGAAGTGGGAGATTTTTTTGTTTGTTTGTTTACCTTTTTTTTCCCCCTCCCACAGAAGTTCACAGTACAATAGCTTATTTATGAGGTATAATTAGATAAAATGCAAGTTTGTAGTTCAGTGGTAAATATATTTCTACTCCTCTCCCCATTAAACTAGAATTTACAGCAACGTATTTTCAAGGTCTTCAATTACAAAGCAAATTCTGCTCTTTCCCTTTCATCCCAGAAATTTTTTTTGGTTTGCAGAATATAACTATAATTCAGATTTACATCTCCACCTCTCCATCTTTCATTGAAGTCTAATAATGGACTGAATTTCGTTCCAACTTATGACCTAATTGATTTTACCCAATAGTACGTGCAAATAGAATTTAATTACTCTTTACAACAGATCATCTTTTGTACTTGCAAATTCAGAGATCTAAATTAATCCTAGAGTGCACAGGCATTAAATACAGAACTCCATCCTTATTATCACTGTGAGTAGAGCAGGATATGTGATATAGCTGAGCTTTATGGAGTTGCTGTGTGATGAATCATATAATGAAAGAGAAAAACACTGTTACTTTTCAAATATAAAAGCAAAAAGAGAAAAAAATGCTTGCTATACCAATTTTCTATCACTATTTTCACAAACATCAGTGGAATAATCCCTGTCTGCCTCTCTTTGTATCTGAGAGGAGAATAAGAACTTCTGACTGCTTCAGCTGTTATTCTAAAATATAGAAGGAACAACATATTGTGTTGAATTTATTTGGTTCCCTTTTTCTCCCTCTCTTTCACTTCAGAATTATCAGGAATTATTTAGCTTCTTGTGAAATAAATTGTTCTTCTTATAATGTTCCCTCTGGTTTGGACAGCAGAAATTAAATGGTAACGTTGTTAACTCCTATGGAATTCAGCATATGCTATGCTTTGTGTCCTGAAATCTTGGCACATCCATAATCACTAATGAAATTTAAATTTTAGAACCTTTAGCATTTGAAACTTAGCCCCCTTCTCCCCGTCTTCTCCCCAAATCCCCAAACCTAACGCTATTTTAAACAATTACTAAACCCAAGTATATCTTTTTTTAAGATTTCAATAAAATGTAATGTTCACAGAAAAAATCTCATAAATGTCAAAATTGCTATGGGCAGAATAGTGGGGAATATAGCATTTTCTTGATCTGCTGTAGCAATTTATAGATTTCAGGATGTGGTTTATAAGAATGCTAAATGTTCTGGAATTACAGCTGTTACTGATCAGTGATTGAGCCAGATTTGTGTTATTGCACCATGTTCTTGCTTGTACCTAGAGAGCAGTAAAGCCTCAATATAATAAAAAGCACCTGCATTTTAAATGAAATTTCAATTGAAAAACTTAACAGCCCTTCAAATTGCAGAATTTAACGCAGCCCAGTAAAGCTTAAATAACACTTTGCCTCCACAGGCTGAGGGTTTTGCATTCAAGGTGACTTGATTGTGTCGCATGGTGAAATTATTTACAATTAAGGAATTTCTCTGGAGAGCTGCAGAGTATTTGCTGTTCCACAACACCTATGCAGGCATATGGTCGGTCTTTTTCAGTATTCATGGAAGCTCCTGAACCTTTATGATAATTGAATCAGTTAGAGTGCTGAGTGGAGCAAGCATAAAACCTGTTAACCTAAAGGTCAGATCTGTGCATTGTTTATTTATCAGTAGGTGAAAGAGCTAAATCGGCAGCTTCTGTCACAGTCGAAGTAAAAAATCACCTATAATATTAACAGGGAGTAGATAAATTGCAAAAAATGGATTAGAATTATAAACAGAATGAAGTAAAATATTGAATATATAATGAGAGATGCAGTAGGGGTTTACTGAGCTGTAAAATACACAGCTTTGTTATGCCTGTACTGTTGGTTGCAATTAGAATGTGGCGCTCTAGAAAAACATCAACAAAAGCTAGAACTGTGAGTGTGTATTGATACTGAGCCATACTTTTTCTCCACATGCTAAAGGCATTGCTAGGGCACTTTTGTGACACAGGAGGAAAAAGGATGCAGAAGAGGAGGGAGGAAGGTTGGGAGCAGGGAAGGTGAACAGCTCGCCTTTGAGAAGAGAGCTATATTTAACCTGTGAATACCTGGGCCTACATTTTCTAAAGAAATAGGCTGTTTAGTAGATCTGAACTTCTTTTGTCATTTTGAGCCTCATTTGGTGACTATTTCTTGATGAGACTGATTTTAAAAATCCAATACTATTGATAATTTTCCTTTCCTTTTTTTTTTTTTTTTTTTTTCTGTTACAGAACCTGGACCTTTAGATCCACCACTTCTATTGAATGTCACAGCAAGAGCAGCAAGCATCACCTGGCAGCATCCTTTAAAGCCAAATGGCATTATCACTCATTATAATATTTATCAAAATGGCCAGCTGCATGCTACAGTGCTAGGAAGTAGCTCTAACTGCACTGTGGAAGACTTGCATCCTTACACTGTCTATGCATTCCAAGTAGAAGGATGCACTTCTAAAGGATGCTCTCTTTCACCCACAACCCCAGAAATACAAACTCTTCCAGATGCTCCTGAGGGTATTCCTGCTCCAGAGCTCTATTCTGACACTCCAACTTCTGTGGTCATATCCTGGCAACCCCCTGCTCGCTCAAATGGTGTGGTGGAAAATGTTACAATAGAAAGGAGGGTGAAAGGAACAGAACAAATATCAACTGTGGTGGCTCTCCCTCTCAGTCAGTCCATGAACTACATTGACCAGAGCACTGCTCTGAGCCCTTGGCAGAAATTTGAATACAGAGTGCTGATGAGCACTCTCGATGGAGGCATGAACAGCAGTGCCTGGTCAGAAGTTACCACTAGACCATCAAGACCTGCAGGTGTCCAGCCACCTGATGTGGAAGCATTGGGACCATATTCAGTTAAGGTAGGAATAATTCTCGTTGCCTCATGGATTTAACATGTTTTTCTTGTAGCAACTGTGTATTTAAGAGAGACATCTACTGGCTGAGCCAACAGACTTCATTTCTGCAGGAGTTGAATAATTAGTGTCTGTCCTTTGGCTCGAAAGCATTAGATTCCTTTCTACTTTTTTCTCCTTTACACCAGCCTCTGGAACTATATTCCAGACCATTTTCTTCCTCACACACCTGATGTATTTTCAATACTAAACTGGAATGATTACTTTTAACTCTCTAATCAGATCAGAAAATGACCTTTTGTAGCCTACCTTTACAAAATTTCAAGACTTCATTAAAATGCTAAGAAGTAAAAAAAAAAAAAATTAATAAAATCTGTGTAATTAAGTCTTCTGTGTAATTTCGAGATCTTTTTAATGGCTAATGAAGAAAAAAATAGCATTTTCATTCTCCTGATTTACGAAAGAAGAGTCTTACAGGACTACCTAGGAAGTTTTCAATTATTCACATCATTCTGTTGGGAATGAACTCTAGAGGACAGGATAACTACCATTGTTTTGGCTTGCATACAAACTTCATTCAAGGGAAATTAGTGTAACCAAACAAGAGGGATTTTTGTAGCTTAGAAGCCTCTTTTGTGTAAATACACACATGCTTCCATGGATTCAGTCTTGTACTAATGCCAAAAGTATTGGTACAGTAGCTTGCTCACCAGAGCACATAACAAAGGACATTTGCATAAGATTGAAGTTCATCTGTTAGATTTATTATTTTTGGTATACATTGTATTTTCAAAAGGTAAACAGAGTGGTGTTACCAATGCAGTCTGAATATGCAGTTTGAGCATATGAATTTCAGCAGTTAACGAACACTGATTTTTTTCCTTTCTTCACACAGAATTTTAAGCTATGTAAAAAAACCCTATTCACCATTAGACAAAACACTCCTGAGCTTTTGAAATTGTGTTTTAATGTCTAAGGAATTGCATGTTACCTCTGCGTTAATAGCAAATGAGTTCAATATGAGTACAATGGTTACTGTAAGAAGTAATAACGATAGACCACTAGTAATTATGATGAATTGCTTATTGAAGGTTTTGGCGATCTTCTTCCATGACTCTGCCCTCTGTCCTGCTGTAGATATATCTTAATATCCACCACAATTTATAGTAAAGCATTTTTCATGGATTTACCAGAAGCTGCAATGATGAATAAATAGTAGCTCTAGTTCAATAGCATGTTCACACACATGTCCACATTTTACTGCCTGAGCTTTTTTACATTGGCTCCAACTCTGAGCATGAAGAATAGGTCACTGCAACTTTTAAAGCTTCAGGTAATGTGATAAGAGCATAATAATTTTATATCTTACCCCTATTTTTCTTTCTCCAAGCGGTCAACACTTAATCCTAATTTTAAAAGCCTGTGAGTTATTAGAGGTTGTGTCATTCATTAATAGATGTCTTTTTCTGAGATCAGAGTTAGTTTTATTCGGTTATAGTTTTATTGTATTTTGCTCAGCTCCAAGATTAATTAATCTGCCAATACTGAAAGTCAGTTTGGTTGTTTATTTCTTCTGAAATTTGAAGTCAGTCCATGCAGCTTTCATTCTCTAATAATTTCAATAAAATGTTGCTTTTTAACATTTGTTTTCATTTCTTACCAAAGAGTTAGAATGCTTCTTTTCCTTATTCTTCCCCAGTGTGTCATTAACATTAAAAACTATTTAAAGCCCTTTAGTGTTTATATTGCATGAACTTCTCTATAGGTGTAGGCCATGTTTTGTGTCACTGGTGCTCTTGTAGTCTCAGACTTGTTTTCTCTTACCTGGAGGCAACTATTTTTTTGATCCATTAAGAGTAAATTCCATCAAAGATGCTGAAACCTGGCTGGTTGGATTTCCAGGATTCAGTTTTACTGTTAATTTTCATTAATATTAAATATTTAGGTTAAAATGTTCAAAATAGTTACAGGTGGCAGCACTGAATTGAGATAAGTGACTTAGGTATATGTCTTTCCAAGCTACTCACTTCTGAGTATCTCTTCTTCTGATAAATTCTCTCTCTCAATATATAGAGTGTTGGTATTCTTTTCTTGTATGAACATAAATTCTTGTATTTATCAAGTATTTTATTTTACATACTGTTGTTCCTTTTGATATTTATCATAATTGAGGGAAAGTTGGGAATACTTGCTCGAGTTCCTATGCAGAGGGTATCCCGCGACTGAGACATTATTTCAATTCTGATTTCTGAGATTCCAAGACTTCTTAAAAATCTGAAAATTTCTCTTGTTCAGGTCACCAAGATTTTTTTTTTATATATTTATTATTCTATTTTGTTATTCTGTAATATCTCTTTAAAAAACTGAAACATAGTTATAGTTGCAGAAGAGTTCATTGCATTTCATCACTGAAGAGATAATAGACAAGGCTTGCTGCACCCAGTGGTTTTCTCACCTTCTGCTTGTTTGCAGATGGGAGCACCAGAGGAAGCCACTGGGATTTCATCTTACTTGTTGGTCTTCTTACAGATCTGTCAAATGGATTAGCTTGCTAGTGGTGGTGTTGTTTCCTTCTCTACACTTTTATGGCAAATTTATGTCAGAGTAGTAAGACTCCGAGACCGTGCAGTGGGCTGTGCTATGTCTCTGAGTCTGACTTATGTGTATATTGTGTACTGGGAGAGTACAAGAACAAGGTAGCACCTGTTTGTAAAACATTTGTGGTTTTTTGACCTGCTCTCTTAAACTAGGGTGTAGATCTGAATTGCTGCTCTGCAAACCCGCGGTGTCCCTTCACCCTACAAATATGCTAATTGCACAGACAGAACAACTGTGCAGTATTGTGCAAGGTTCCCTGTGTGAAAATAGGATGGATTTGCTTTGGAACTGCTTTACAATAATGCCTTTAAGCTCTAGTGTGAATCCTAGAATGGCATACTTTCCCTCCTGAATGGACCAAGCCCACCACACTTGCAGTGCATATATCATCTCTGTAGTGTTCAGATTTGTGGAATCCTTTGTGCTGTACAGTGCTCTTATCTTACTTAGTGTCAATGACAATAACTCTTAAGCAGAGGGTGGAAAACAAGCCATCTCTTCGGAAAGGAGATTTTAATTACCTCTTGCCCTAGAGAGAGCTGTCCTCCCAGGTTGGAGTGGAAAGTATTGGAAGGGCACTGTGGGAAAGATTAGCAAGATGCTCCTTTACCAAGCCACAGTTGCAAATCAATAGGGGCTTTCAGCTGTCAGTGCGACCAATCCCTAAACCATGAGTGCAAATATTTACTTCTACTGAAAACAGAGAGAATTTACAAAAAAAGAGAAACATATTTCCATTCCTTTATTTAGTCACAGAATCAATATAAATGATTTGAGGATGTGAAGAATTCCAAGTGCTCCAGGATAGTGCTCACTTGAGTATACAGCTTATTTTCATAGACCAGAGCTTTCACTCTGCAAGTAGGAAAATATCAGCACAGCAGGTCACTCTCAGCATAAATACATCTGATGTGTATGTGCTCCTTTAACATTTAATTTTAATCAGCATGGACCAATATCTCTCCGTAACATTTAACTTGCTTTCTTTTGTGCATCAGAAAGTGTAAAGCTGTCGATAATTTTTAAAGTACCCATTTCAGTGACACCTACATGATATTTTTTAATATTTGCTGAATTGATAATGTTCATGGTAGCAGAGTATAATGCGCAATAAACTGCTTTTGTGGTTGATTAAATGCCAAAGTGAAGTGGAGGTATTCAGCAACTGCAGAAGCCGTTTATTTAGTATATGCCAATGCCATGAACATTATTCCTGTTACACAAGATTTGCTATACCATAATGTACAGAAGTAGAAAAGAAATTGTTTCCTTTTCTTGTGAGGTTTGCAATTGCTGTGCTGCTTCAATCTCACACTTCATACTGATATGACATTCAGGAATGTAGCTAGGTTGAGTGGCTTGAGAAAGAGGCTGGTTTACACAGTGAATAATTATGTAATGGAGTCCTTTGTGTAGGAAAAACATTATGTGGCTGGGTACACTGAACTGAATTAAATGTATTATGCTAATCATCCAACTTTGGCCTTAAAACTTTTGATGGGAGGATTTCCGTTTTGCTGTTGGGGTTCTTTGTTGAGGACTTTGGCCTGGGGAAGGCAGTTGTAGTCCAGATTATTGGCTTAACCAGAGACGTGCTGACTCACATTGGCCTATGTTGTTCTGCCTCACTGACCAGTGCCACCAGCTGGACCACTTATAGATAAAGAGCTGCAACCATTTCCTGTCATTCTCTGTGTACCTTTTTTTCTCAAGATGCAAGTTGGTATGAATTGTATGTAATCCTGATGTTTCTCTCAAGGGGAAAGGATTTTTTTTTCTTTTTGGTGCTTGAAGAGGTTATAAAAGAATGGTTTTATCCTGGTTGGATGGATGAAGTACCTCATTGATATATAGTTTTTGTGCAATGATACTCTTTCACAGTAATATAATTTACAGACACTTCCTGTAACTTGATTAGATACAAAATGAGAAAAAACAATTATTAGGATTTCATTGACTTCTGTCAATATATGTTATACAAAATGAGAAAAAACAATTATTATTATTTCATTGACTTCTGTCTTAATATATGTTATACATGTTGCCTGTGAGAAATGAAGGGCCATGGTGTTTCTGTAACCCTAAACTGTCATTCTTCTTTCTGGTTTCTTTTTTTTTTTTTTTAATATTGATTCAATATCATGTCATTGATTTTCCATGGATTATTTATGTATTTCCTCATGATTTCTCTGGCTGAGGGAGGGTTATAGGCTTTTTAATTCCATTGTCATTCACGTTTGTTACCCTCAGAGCTGAGTCTCTCACTTTACAATTCACTTGCCATTCTTTTCTGTGTATAGAAGAAACTGAAGCACAGGAGGCTGACATTCTGCCCTACAGATTGAACAATGTCATTAATTTGCTGTCCACAGGATCTTCAAGAGTTGCCATCTGTACTCTTTCAATGCAGTAGATTATCTTTTATTGTTGCAGAGCAATAAGCTTTTCTAGTATCTGTGTCTCAAATTTGACTAGTAAATTAGATATGCAAGTGAGCAAACAGAAGTATGGCCCTGTCTTTATAGTGGACTTCTGTTCTTACCCTAGAAGCTAGATAGTGGACTGCTAAGTGCCTGTTGTTCTGTAAACTTACTGGGACGTAAAAACACAGCAGAAAGATTTCAACTGTATGGAACAGATATCACTGACAAATTTAAAGCAATATGCCCTGCAGTTACAGTTTGAAAAAGAAAGTGTTTTCTTTATCCATTTTCTACTTCCTAAAGAATTAGTTGTAGGCATGTGTTCTGGAGCTGGTTTTTTTTGTCTCACACATTGTCTCGCATAACAATGTTTGTTGTCCTGTGAAGTTGCTTTCAATTACAGAATGTTGGATGCAATGGGAATCACTCTATGATCACTGAAGTCGGTGACTAACAGTGAGGTGAACTGTCAGTATTTCTCCTCTGATCCAGGTTAAAATTCCCTGTTGCTATTTCATTCTCCCAATACTTCCATCTGCAGTTAGCCAGGATCATAATTCTGAGAGTACAAACAACCCTAATACCTAGGCTTTGTATCCTACAGGGAGATGCAGTAAGCCCATGTAACAGCATCATGCTGGGGTAAAAAAAAGGGGGTTGGACTTTGTTCACCACACTTCCAGTTTTATGCAGGTGTGCCTGGTGCATCGGGAAAACTGTTTAGGAGAGATCAATCCTTATGTGAAGATTGCCATGTAATGCTGCTGAGGTCAGTGAGACCTTGGTTCATTTGACACATAAGTGCTGCTTGAGTGACTTAGGATATTCCGACACCCATAGGGACAACCTTAACTTGCACACTAGAGGTTTTCCACATGTTAGGACTGTGGTTTCTTGCACAGCTTGCACATTTGGTGCAAATTATATAGTGGGGTGAACTAATCAGGGTTTCATCAGCATCATCCCTCTGCCTCTGATATAGTTGAAACACTCTAATGCAGGTGCTTAGGACCATATATAAATGATCTTTCTGTTTTCCCAGTACTCAAGCTAAATTCTTCTGGATTTAAATTTTTGTAGTAGCAATCTGTTACTGCAAACTTGATCGTGCCACTCTTCTGTGGTGGCCCCTGCTGAAGTTGGATGTAACTCATGTGCAAAGTGTATGAACATAATTACCAGTGACCTCTGTCAGGATTTGAACTTCTATTATCATCCTGGCTCTTGACTGAATCCCACTATAATTTCTGTTAAGACAGATAAGAACTTAGATGGAAGTTCATCTCCCAACTACTTTTGGGGACCTGGGGAGTTGTCAGAGGACTATACTCTAGTGGCTGGAATGCCGAATTAGAGTAGTAGGTCTTTGTTAGGAGTTTTGCTTCTTTCTGATATGTGACTTAGTCTGGGATTTAGTCTCTGCCTCTAAAACTGGAATAATAATATTTGCAATTTGAGACTTACAATGTGCTTTGAGACTAACAGTGAAAAGCTCTCAGTAGTGTATTTATTACATTCTGTTTGTAGATGTTACAAGCAGTAGCTGGGAGAAATGAGAATAAAATGGAGCCAAACACTGATTTAAAAGCAAACTGTTGAAGCCAGGCCTGAACAGTAAAATAGCTGCACATGTGCCAATGCCTATCTTCATACAGCTTAGAATTCAGTTGCAGGATTCCAACTGCTGTCAGAAAAGGAAAAAAAAATTCCAAGGTTATAACTGTTTAATGGGGAGAAAATGGCTAATTTCTGTCTCTTTAAATTTTGTGGTGGAGAAAATAAGGTCCTTTGATCTTTAAATGAAAGCTTCCAGAGTCATTACATTAAATCAGTTAATCTCTCCCAGTAGTTACCTTATTCGCTCTTCCTCATGGGCATCCTCTTTCATGGTCTCAGTGCTGAGCTTCAAATCAATGAACAAACTGTTACTGCTTCCAACACAGCCTGTCTAGTGAGCTTTCCTGCTTTCATGCATTGCCAAGCTCTTACCTCAAACCTTGGCACATCAAAATGGAGAAGAGGTCCAGTAGTGCTACATGTGTATTAACCAGGCTGGCTCCATCATCTTAATTTACCCTGTATGGGATAGGCAGTCCCTTGCCTCTTGACAAGAGGTATTTGTGGGGGATTGCATGTTCTGTTATTCACAGGTTCTAAGCAGGTCAAGTGATACAGCAGTGTCTGGAAGTACCCTTGGTCATCCAATTATCTAGTTCAAAAATACACTAACCAAAGTGACAACTGATCTACATAGCTTTGTATGAGATATCCATGTACAGACAAAAGTAAGTTGCATTGTGTGTGCTGCTGACTGAGTAGTCTCTTGTTCATAATGGTTTTCATTTCTCTTAGGAAAAAAAGAAAAGTTAAAGAAATTTCTCAATGTAAGCCCCATGAAGCATTTATGTTACTTATAATATGAAATATTCTATCTGCTAGTGCACAGCAAGTGCTATGAAGTAACACCTGGGAGTTTTTGCAAGTCCACCAGCTCAGGAGCTGAGGATCTGGAGCAGCGTCTGTTCTCCTGCCATGTTTTTAATCCGCTCCTTTATATGAAGGGGTTACAGTATATGATGAATCTTTCACAAGTTGTATTACAGTAATTTTGTTGCTTAGACATAAAAGTTAGGCACCTAAAACTAAATGTGATTAAAAGGTAACTCATCCTCTCTTCCAGGAAATAAAAGTCATGTGCTGGTTTCAGATGTGGTAGAGTTAATTTTCACAGTGGCAAGTATGGGGCTGTGTTTTGGATTTGTGCTGAACACAACACAGAGTTGATAATATAGAGATATTTTTGTGATTGCTGAAAAGAGTTTGCACAGAGCCCAGTCCTCTTCTGTTTTTCATACTGCCATTCTGGTGAGGAGCCTGGGAGTGCCTGGGAAGTTGGAAGGCACAGCTGGGACAATTGACCCCAGCTGATCAAAGAGATATTCCAGAGCAAGTGACATCATGCTCAGTATATAAAGCTGGGGGGGATGAAGGAACGGGGAGAGGTTTGGACTGATGGTATTTGACTTCCCAAGTCACTGTTACATGTGATGGGGCCCTGCTTTCCTGGGGATGACTGAACACCTGCCTGCCCATGGGAAGCAGTCTATTAATTCTTCATTTTCTTTGCTTGTGTGCATGGCTTTTGCTTTCCCTATTGAACTGTCTTTATCTCAACCTATGAGGTTTCTAGCTTTTACTCTTCCAATTCTCTCCCTGATCCTGCTTTTGGGGGAGTGAGTGAGTGGCTGCGTGGTACTGCACTGCTGGCTGGGGTTAAACCGCAACAGATTTGGTACAAAGTAAATGTTTTTTAGACAATCTTCTCTTCTGAGATAGTATTGCTAGGAATTTTTCAATGTATTTGGAATACAGTTCTTTTATTAGAAGCCACCTTGCTTTAAGCACCGTTAAAAGGGCTTTTTCAACCATAATGACAGATTTTCTTTATTAATATTTCTAAAAAAGACCTCAAATACCTTCACTGAGGCACAATTTCAGGATAGGTGCTACACCTCAAACAACAATAACATAGCCATGGTTTGCAGACACGGGTGTTTTGCTATGATGTGTCGGCCTTAAAGTCTTTTGTGCTTCTACCAGCAACTTGAAAGAGATGTCCCTGAAACTAAAGGCGAATCATGCTCATTCCCCTCTTTCTGTGACACAGACAATGCATCCAGTGTTGTGCAGTATGGTAGCAACAAAAAGCACCGGGGTTGGAAGTTTCGCCTGAAGTTTACTGACCTAAGTAAACTCCCTTTTTGTTGTTTAACCCTATCCAGCAACTAAGCCCCACACAGGTGCTTTTTCACTCCTCTGCAATGGAATGGGGAAGATGGGAAGAGTAAAAGTGAGAAAGCTCATGGGTTGGGATAAAAATAGCTTAACAGGTAAAGCAAAAGCTGTGTGCACAAGCAAAGCAAAGCAAGGAATTCATTCACAACTTCTTATGAGTAGGCAGGTATTCAGCCCTTTCCAGGAAAGCAGGGCTCCATCACATGTAGTGGTTACTTGGGAAGAAAAATGCCATCACTAAATATAATCCCTACCCTCTGCTTCCCTCAGCTTTATATACTGAGCATGATACCATGTAGTATGGGAGATCCCTTTCATCATCTGAGGTAAGCTGTCCCAGCTGTGTCCTCTCTCAACTCTTTGTTCACCCCAGCCTGTGTTCAATTGAGTTTTGTAGCAAGTTTATCCTTGCACATGCAAGAATTGTACAACCTGATTGCACTCCCTGTTGCAGTTTCTGATTATGTATGGCTTACTGTTCTTTGCATTTACTTTCCTGCCTGTGTCCTCACGCCTTGCTCCATTACTGGGATGAGGGGCAGAAAATGCCTTGCATTGCTCAGCAATAACAGAAACGTTCTTTTAACAACAGTTTTCAGTACAAATCCAAAACATCCCTGAATTAGCTACTATGAAGAAAATGATCTCTTCTCAGCCAAAACCAGCATATAGTTGTACTTGAAAACCTTTTCTGCTGTCTGTGCTAATAATCCATTCTTTTCCATTTCCTAAGCTTATGACTAGATCACATGAACTACTTCAAAATCAGTTTTGCTCAATATCTATCAGAATGGTGTAAAATCAATTCCTACCTTCTATAAAATTTTGCTGTGCTCTATCAGTAGTGTTTTCTTTATTTATTTGATCATGATTTTGAGTCGCAAGTAGCAGAAATCTGAATACAGTATTTGGTAATTAGCCAGAGCTAAACCTTCCCTATGTGGGCACCAATAATCTTGGTTTTGCTGTCTTTCCTCAAGATCACCCTGTTTCTTATTCTCGTTTAATAGTATTCCAGATTCTGTTATCAAAATCCTTCAGCTTTCTCCAGCACTTTGCTGCCAGGTTTCTTACAAGTTTGATGGCCTAAGAGGTCCTTCTGTACCTAAGATACAACATTTTGTAATCCCCAGGTGTTTTTTAAAAATCATTTCATAAATCAAGCTCCCCTGTTTCCATGCCTGTGTGTAAGTGTGCATGCACATTTTTAAAGATACTTATTTTAGACACTGGAAAGAATTAAGGAAAAAATCAAATTAACTAAAACTAAAGTATCTTGGTATTACTATTTAACTTCAATATTGTCTTTCTTCATTTAGCTTTATGCATACCTAGGTTTTATGCATACCTGTGCATATATAGATTTTCTTGATTTCTGTGCTCTTTGCTATGTTGCATTCAGTCCTTTGTTATCTCGTGCCTGGGAGGAAAAGAGACAGCAATTGTTATAGATGAGTGGGTAAATGACAAGGAAAACAGTACCAGAGAAAAGCAAAGCTGGTATGCCTCCTGCACTGGGACTTTTAGGGAAAGAAGGATGGATAGATGCTTTTACACTACCTTTATGAAAGTTTGAGATTCTTAATACGGTTACATGTCCTCATTGTGCCAGTCAGAAGTCCCCTCTGTTGTGGTATCATGGCAAAAGCGTTGAAAAAGAATATAGAACATCCTTGCACTTTATAGTGCAATGATTTGAGTGATTCCTCAGTGGAGCTGTTAAGAATAAATATATAGAACAATGTGCTTTAAAAAAAAAAGTAAAGAAAAGAAAAAAAACCAACCCACAAAGCGATGCCTGGCTTTGAAACCTGCCCGGCTCCTCGACCCGGAGGCACCGGCTCTGCTGCCGCCCCGAGGAGGCGAGTGAGCCACGGGACACGGTGTCCAGCAGCAAATTAAATGCCAGCAGAGCCGCCTTGCTCAGCACAGGCACCCTGCGGGCAGGCGAGATGAGCTCGCTGTGGTGTTTGCTCCTCCAGTTCCTTCCCGTGCATCCATCCGCACCTCTTCTCCTCCCACCCCTCCCACCTTCTCCTTTGCCTCCCTTCCTCTCCAGGCTTTTGAAACTTGCCCCTTTTTCCAAAATCTCTGCCTTCCTGCCCTTCCCTTGCAGCAGGGGCAGAGAGGGACAGAGCCTGTGTGCGCATCGTGGTGATTTACAGGCGCTTCTCCCTCTCCATCAGCATTCCGAGGGAATCCAGCGGAGCCCACGTCGGACTAGACAGCTCATGTCAGCACGATGCCTTTGCAGTGGTCAGAGGCTGGGCGAGAAAGGCAAAAGGGAATAAACCTCTGCAGAGGGACCGCAGGATGCTCCCTATCCCACGCGGAGGCTGGATGCAG
Source organism: Formicarius rufipectus (assembly GCA_013399695.1). Classification (NCBI taxonomy): domain Eukaryota; kingdom Metazoa; phylum Chordata; class Aves; order Passeriformes; family Formicariidae; genus Formicarius; species Formicarius rufipectus. The sequence goes on along the minus strand of VXAU01001584.1, from coordinate 948,898 downwards.
GGAAATATCCCTCTCCCTAACGCGCAGCTCAGTTCGATCCTCACCCTGCGCATTCCTGGGAAAAGAGATGTCACCGGCTGAGCAGAGAGCCCAGCCGGGAGCCAGGGACACAGGGCAAGTCCTCAGCAGAGCCGGGCACCGGGCTGGGGGAGCGGGCGGTCACAGCAGCCTAACCTTCAATCACCGCGAGGCAGCCGCGCTTGGCTGCGGGCAAAATAAAAGCGATCACTGCGGCCTTTTAAAGAGCAATATAATCTGGGGTTATTACCATACAGAGCGGCGCAGAGAGAGCCTCGGCACAGCGGGAGACTTATGAGGAGTTTGGCTGCTCTGGAAAGCGCAGCCTGGTGCTTTTTGAACCGTGCTGGCAGAGCATCCCTGAGACTCACCCACGCGTGGTATTGCTGCCCGCTGCCCGTGTCCTCACCGGGCACACGCAGCCCCTGCGATCCAGGGCAGAGTTTTCCGTAGGTGCAGCTAATGAGGCTGATCATCCACTGATGTTACTTGGCAAAACGCTGCAGAGATTTTGCTAATTTACACCACCAGAGAGTCCTACCCCAGACGTTAATTATCCTTCTGGTTTTTGGGCACGCTTGCTGACTTTGGTTTCCCCTCCTCCGCGTGCTGGACCGTTTCCCCGTCGGCATCAGTGAGGCTGGAGCTGGTCCCTCCTGCCAGCTCCTGCCAGCACAGATGATGGCACAAACTGTGCAAAGGGAGAAAAAAAATAATAATAACTGGGACTGAACCACGTGGCAGAGCAGTGCCAGTGCCATATTCTGTCTCCTTCCTTCACACGGGAGATGAACAAGGAACTTTTAGGAGATTGCTAGCATGGCACAGGTGAATGCTTTGCCAGCTGGAGGGCTGCAGGTGGAAGGGGGAGGAGGCAAGGGCATTACCTGGGCATTGGAAGGCACTGTTTGGGTTAAACATAGCTCATCTACAGCCGAGAGCTCATGTTTGAGCCAAGCTCTCCCAAGATATCCCCCTACTGTGAAACCTTCTCAGCCACTTGGGTTTTGCCACACCACAGGCCATCAGAAGTAATGATAACTTGTGATGCTTTCACAGCCACAATAACACAAGTCCCAACACTTATGAAAAAATATTGTCCTTGTTCCCATGAGACACTTCTACCTTGGAAGATGTGGGACTTGGAGGATTCCATACTTGAACATACACCTCTAAAAGACTACAGTCCCCTTGAGAGAGGGCCCTTCCCACTGCCTGGCAGTCAGGTATCCAGCACCAACCCCTCATTTTTGGGGTCCTCTCCCTTCCACTGCTGCCAAAATGAAGACTAATGATGAGGACCCCACTCCTTCACCGAATACAAGTGTTTCTTCTCCTTGAAGGGCAATGATATGAAGATGCAGACAAGAGAGGACAACATCATTTAAAACTCTGCTTTCTCTGCAAGTCAAGGCCACGTCTGACCTGGCAGTGAGAAAACAGCTCCACTGATGATAAGGAAAACAGCAGATCAGGCAAATTTAGTCAGACTGGATTATGGGAGACCAGCAGTCTACAGGTTCTCCATAGAAGAAGTATAGTCAGGAGTCTGTGGTGCGCTGTTCCAATGAGAGGCAATAATTGAATTTGTTTTCATTTAATTTGAAGGACCTTTAATTAAAAGCCAAGCCTGTGTGTGCAGAGAGATAAAGCTGAGCACGTGGAGACCGGGGGTAATTTGGGTGCTGAATGCAATAATTAATTGTAAACGTGGAGGTCAGGAGCTGGACTCTATCTCCCTGCAATCAGCACGCAATGCTGGCCAGGCGGACGCAATGGGCTCGCCAGCGCCGGAAACGCTTAAGTGATTTTTGAAGCCTTAATAGCAATTATAGAGCAGCGTGGAGGTTAATTTGCAGAGTTCATTAATCAGAGAAATAAACACGTCAGTGATCGCCACGGAGAGGGGAAGCAGAGGAGACTGCCTTGGAGATGGAGAAGGCTGACCTCGGCACTCGTGCTCTCCAGAGACAGGGGACGCTGTTTGCATCCTCCGCTCAGGGTGAACCCTGGCTTTTCACACTGAACCATGAGCTGTGAAACCCTCAGCTGCTCACCCCGGGGTTCCTGCTAACCAGAGCTAAATATTCCCCAGCTCCTCAAGGTGTTAACTGGATAACAAGACCATGTTGCTCTCCAGCTGGTAGCACCAGTCCTCCTGGTCCTGCTGTTCCCTTGCAATCTCAGTTTCTCTTGAGTTATCACTTTATTATTATTATTGAAAAGATGCTCAGCTTCTCATTAAACCTGGACACCAGTGTTGAAGTGATAACTATCACCCTCAAATTAAGAACTCACCCCACTGCCAACACAGGAGTCCTAAAGCCCAACCCTCCCAGGAACATTCCCTCCCCAAAGCATGCAAGAGACGGAGCTTTAACCCAGCCCTTTGAATAATATGCCAGGACACAGATCCTCTGTTAAGGAAAAACACTCAAAAATATAGAAAATTGCTTGAATCCTAATAGGTATTAATGAAGTTTACAGATATGTGGCTTCCTGAACAAGCATCATGAGACAGAGTGGTGCATCATGGAGGAAGTATCTTGGGAATCAGGTAGAGATGGCTTCAACCTGCAGCAGGACAGAAAGGGGCCAGGAGTCACTCAGCTCAGGCAAGATAGAGTTTTGCAGTGGGAGGAGAAGCACTGTCAAGGAGCCAAGGGGCTGGAAACCTTGCTGAGCAGCAGGAGAGCTCTGGCATGACAAAAGCAGAGCTCCTGCAAGCTGGGGCTGAAGACATCCAACAGCTACCTGTGTTCCTTGGGCTCTCCTGACTTCCCTTTCAGACTAAGAAGAGGTGACAGAATGGAGTAAGGCTTCAGGGAAGTGCTCCACGCCCTCAGGGGAGGTTTCTGGAGGAGCTGGGTGGCCCCTTCCCAGGCTGGTGGCTCCTCCTGTCCCTGCTGCTGTGGGACCAGCAGGAAGAGGACACACACACATGGAAAGGTGTTTAAGGGAGCACAGCACCAAGAGCTTTCTCTCAGGCTGGGGATTGGTCTCTGGAGAAAGGCTGCACATTGCACCAATTTATTTTCCCCCCTCCTTCCTTGCTAACAGGTTATTTCAGGAACTGATTTATGATGCTTTTTTGGAGGTACTTGCATGGAAGACCTGTACTTCCAAGGAAATGGATAAAAAGATTCCAAACCCAGCACAGACATGTCTTGTCTTGCTGATCTTTTTGTCCTTGTACAATTAACAGTAGCCAATTAGTCCAGCCGTTGCCTTGGCTCTTCTGCCTCTTCAGGCACTGTTATCCCTGGGACCTCCATATGGAAAATGAGTTTCAAACACCTCAACAGACTTCAGGGATTTGTTTTTAGAGCAGCAGCTGTGTTCTTCAAAATATTGAAGAGTATCTGTGACATCAAGCAGAGTGCCAAGCTCAGCACCTGGAACAGAATAATCCTACACGCTGGTACAGGCTGGGAAGGAATGAGCTGAGCAGAGGAGCTTCTGAGAAGGACCTGGAGGTTGCACTAGAGGTTGAAAAAGGTGAGCCACTGCTATGAAAAAGGCAAAGAACCAGCCTCCAACAGCAGGAGGTGCAAAGAGGCTGCCATTCCCCTCTACTGGCACCAGGGACAAATGAATGACAGCACACACGTGTCCCTGTGACCGTGTCCATCTCCTGTGACCTGCACACTCTGAACAGGAGTCCATCATGTTACTGATGGGCAGCTGAACCCATCTCCTCCATGCCCACCTCCTCCTCTCCCCCACTCCCACTAACTCCAAGTCTGGGGACTCAACCAGGATCAGGGTTAACTTTTCTGCCTGCCAGAACTGTGTTTAATTAAACATTTTAATTAAAATCTACAAGAGTGATTGCCCCTGTCACCTTCTGAAGGCAAAGCTAATGACGTCCCTTTTATCCAGCCCAATGAGTAGCCCAAGGACGTGACACTGGTCAGCAGTTTTGGGTGGCAGCAACAGAAGTGTCTGTAAGCAACTGGGTCCTTACCTGCACTCGAGCAGCAAAACCCAGAACAGAGACAGAGTCTGGCACAGGCACAAACCCTGAGCTCTTGGAAGCTTGGGTGTGGAGCTTACTGCAAACCACAAAGTAAGGTGGCATCACTTATTCCTTTGAAGAAATTAGACCTCAGACCTTCAGGAAGACCTTCAACCAACTGTTTGCACACCACAAACAACCTCAGTCAGCACTGGGGCTGGTGGTACACCCCAAGCCCACCTTGCACCAGCTCCATCCACCCTCCCTGTCCCTCTGCACCTCTTTCCCTGCTCCCTTCTCCCCCTCTGAGTGCCGGAGGGGCTGTGGCAGCACAGAGGATCCTCGCAATGCTCACCCTGATTGCAAGTGAAGTGTTTGAGCAGGGGTTTAGAAGTTTTCTCCCCTGGTGCCCGTCAAGAACAAACAAAGTATTTGTTGTTGGTGGAGTGAAAAATTCATCAAAATAAAATAAAATAAAATCAGGAGCAGAAATGCACACATCTACATCTGAGTAAGTGGGGAGAGAACACACTCGGAAACTTTTTGATCAGAGCAGAGAGTCTCAAATCCTGACAGAGAAAATGTATTNTTTCTTTTTTTTTTTTAAGTCTCCCTTCTGACAAACAAGATCTCCTGTAATTCCCAAGAAGGGCAACCAATGGAACAATATTGCTGAAGGCTTGTCTCTGCTTTCAGAGGTTGGGAACATGAAAAGATGCAGCATCAGTGCCAGAGACACCCCCCACCAGCAGCCCTGATGTCCTAAACCCTCCCAGGGATGCTTTTGCATCTCACAGCCCTTCTCTACAGGGGCTTTACAGACCCAAAATAGGACCCCCCCCAAACTCCTTGGCTGTCAGTGGGTATCATCCAGCTTCATCCACTCTGGCTCTGACGGGTGAAAAGAAGGAGCCAGGCCAGAATGTTGCAGCTCAGAACCCTCCTGCTGTATTCTTTATCCAGGAAGATTATGAGGTTTACTGCTGCTTCTCCATTATCCTAAATAAAGCAGCCTTTCAAAATTGCTTCAGACATATTAGATCATGTACTTTTTACACTTCCAGAGACACTGGTTATAATATCTTTTTAACAACACTGGGCAGAATCTATTTTCTTCTTCCACCGAGCTGAAAAATACTGTTTTCTCAAGGAAGAAGAAAAAGGAGGAGGGGAAAAAAAAGCTATTGATTTTGTTTAGGGTCAGAATAAAATATCATTGGAGTGGGTGTTGAAATCCTCAGCCACAAATTATTTCCAAAGTGACAGTTTGGTCTGTGAAGATTTTTCTTGTGAAATAAAACAAAACAAATGAAACATTGTGTTCTTCTTCTCTAGGTGCACGTTTGAGGTTTCCACTGGCTCCAGCTGGTTCCTGCTGGGTCTATTTAGCTTTTCAATCTATTCTTTTCCCATTCCCATCCCTTCTGGATTGATGCCTGGCCAGCAGCAAATCCTGCTGCCCAGATAGAGTCAGGTTATGCTGAGGGGAAAGGGAAGTGCTGTGGGTAGGATCTGGAGGGACAAGTCTCGAGGCCACAGGTAGAGCAGAGGTTGTCCCTCTGATGCCCAAGGGATGCTGTTGGCTTGCCCTGTGCCCCTCTGCCATGCAGGAGAGAGGATGCTACCTGGCCCACCATCATTCAGCATCCCTCTGGCCAGGACTGGCTCCTCTCACACTGCTTTTGAAGGCAAAAACATCCCCAGGAACCTCCAAACCCCAGAGCTCTCAGCCAGGTTTCACTTCTCCAAAGAGTCAGCAAATTAACCCCCATTTATATGCACAATCCACTTCCCTCTAATCTATCCATCTATCTCTGCTCTTCTGCCGGTACAAGAGAGGAGTATTGGCTTTAAATGCAATAATTTCTTTATAAATAAAGAACAGGCAACACTTTTGAAAGGGAAACCAGATGTCTACCTCCCGCTCCTGTGCTTTCTGCTCCTCAGCATTGTGTGCAGGAGATGGAAACACGCCACCAGAATGAAGAGAGATCTGCAGGTCCCTGCCTTCCTCTCTCAATTTTATTTTATTTATTTAGATTTATGCAAATGTGAAAAGAGGTCACCTACCCATATGCTCTCAATGCCCTTGATGTAACTTTAAAATGCATCACAAAAATGCCCTGTACACCGCAGTGTAATTCAGTGCAAAACACCAGCAGGTAACAGAAAAGCCAGAATCTCCCACTACTGCAAACAGATACACTCCCAGCACAGCAAGTCCCTGCACCCACACTTATTTTAGCTTCCACCAGTACCTTTCCCTTCCCTATCACCTTCCTTCCAGGGCAGCCACAGCCTTTTTCCCCACACATCTGCTTCTCTGCTCAACATCTGTCCCCCACTGGTCACTCAGTGCCCCACATCTGAGGTTTTGAGCAAATCCTGGAGCCACTCCTGCCACAACCTGCCATCCTGCACAGCAGCCAAAGGGACCATCCAAACCCTGCCATTGGATCAGAAACCCTTGCTCTTCTCCATGCTTCTGAGTATGGTGGGTTTAGAAACTTCTTGGTAGTGGCAGAGGGAAGGGAACTGCTGCAAAAGCATCAAAAACCTCATTCCAAAGTGTGACCTTGTGGCACTGCCAGACTGGTGTCATGGTGCTACCCTGTTCCACGCAGAGGAGGTATCTCCAAGGGCATGTTATGGCACCAGGGGATGGTGTGGACCACACTCCTGCTTCGGATGCTGCAACCATTGGCATGGCCACGCTTGAGCCACCAGCCAGCTCTGAGTCGAGCAGCATTTTGGGCAGAAAAGGCCTGCCCATAATTCAAGCTACCACGAGCATGTAAATTCTTATTTCCTAAAGCTCACAGACCCCACCCTTCCCACAGGAGCAGCACTCCCCACTGCCAGCACTTGCCTTCAAGATGCCACAGGATTTCTCCACAGCGACTCTTCACGGTTCGTGGCCATCATCCCTCGGGAACGTGAGCAAAGAGTGAACTAATGAGTCTATTAGACTTAATTAAGCTAATGTGAAATTATTTACTTAATCTGGGAAGATCTTACAGTGGCGAGGAATCCCCACGGACAAAAGTGTGCAACTGCCTCGCACGGGTGAGCGAAAACCTTGGAAGCAACTGGTTGCTGAGATGGTCCACTGCAGTGGAGTGGAGGCCCAGCTGAGGCCCTCCTGCAGCCAGCTCCGGACCACACCACCAACTCGAGGCACCTGGCTCTTCCAACACACGTTGGCATCGCCAGGAAAACCAGCCAGGAAGCCCCAGCCTTGTTTTGCCTTCCTTTTCCAAATGCACATCTCTCCCCAGCCAGCAAACCCATCCAAGGCTGGCAGCTGGGAGGGAAAAGTTCTCTGAAGTGGTTGGCCCCTCTCTCCTGTGGATGGAGAGCATCCTTCATCCCACAGCTCCTGCATCCAGGCTGCACCTCCTCGTGGAGGAGCAAAGGGGATTTTGCCTCGCACATTTCCCTGGCTTTTTTTTTTTTATTCCTTAATGTAGGAAAGCTTAATGCTGGCTTTGAATCCCTAATACGACCGAGTTCTTTTTGCCACTTATTTTGTTTTGTCATGCACTACATACAATTACACATCTCTAATCCGCAAATCCTCCCCCGACACCGGAATACGTGCCAAGCCTTTCCTTTCTGCAGTCACTGCATTAAAGGCCTTTGGAGACAGTCTGACATCACAGAGAGCTGGGATGCCCTGGCATCACCCACAGCTGTGATGCTCTGGACATAGAAGCCCCACATCCCCAAGGAACAGCACTTGCAATGCCCCATTCTTGCCCTGCCTAGAGGGAAGATCTCCAGCTCTGGCATTGCAGCCAGGAGTCCTCACCAGGACTAAATCCAGGAGAAAGAGCCCTCTCCCCGCCCAGTTACAAGGAGCTCAGCTCAGCATCTCTGAGGCAGAAATCACATTTCGTACATCTCCCACAGTGAATCAACTCCCCAGTCAGATATGAGCTCAGCAAAAACTGGCAGGCAAATGATCTCATTAATAATCAGCACTATCAGGAGTTTCTGCTTCTCTCAGGCAGTCAAACAGGGGAGAATTTATCTGGGAATGGGAGCACAGCTACCTGGAACACGATGTAATTATTGCCCCAAGGTCAGACAGGGTGAGTGGCTGTGCTGGCAGTCGGTGCCCTGCTCACAAGTCACCTCCTCAGGCCACTTGCAAGGGGACACCAAAGCTTTGGTGATGCCTGAGCTGCCTCAGACACCAATTCCCCATCCACAGGCTGTTGCAACCCCTCTACCAAGCACAAGAAAAGAGGAGCTAAAAGCTCCCCCAGCACATAAACCAGTGTGTGTGGGCTCTCACCTGCAAGCATCAACCCCTCAACCACGCCCCGGGGGTCACCAAAGTCCTCCTTGCATGCAGCTGCCAGCCCTGCTATGACACCCAAACCAGGCAGGGGCAAAACCTGTGTGGAGAGTTTCCCTCCAGGAAAAAAGCCTCACTGCAGCCTCAGAGCCTCTCCCGACCCCGCTCAGGAAAATAAGAAGGGAATAAGAAAGACATCAATTTCCAGAGCTCAGCGCCAAAATCCGGCCTTCGCCTTTGAAAGCGTAATTTATTCAAGCTGCTTTATTATTGCAGAGCCCGGCGTCGACGGGGGATTATGGAGAGGTCACAGCTGGAGCAATAACAATAATAATAAAAAATAGTTAAGTCTGGAGAGTATCTTGTCTGAGTTCACCGTGCAGCGGGGAGACACCTTTTTTTTGGAGCCAAGGAAAGCAAAGGAGGAGCATCCCACGTGCCACCAACTCAACGCAAAAGTGGCATCGAACAAACCTCAGGGGAGCAACAGGGACGGGGGTTTCACACCCCTTCTGTTTGTGAACCCAATTAGGCATATGTTGAGGAAAGGGTGTATGTATATTAGATTTTAATTAAGCAGTGTTAATTATAATCTATGAGATGTGCTTACTGCTTATCTGATAATTATGAGAAAGCCAATTTGGCTGCTGGCTTGTGACTAATTAAGTGGAATTAGTAATGATAATTATAGATTTAATTTTTGTTTGCCTTTATTGGCAATGGGGGGAAAGCAGCTTCCAGGGCTGGGTGGGGCAGGGATGGGAAAAGTCAGTGGAAAAGGTCACCAAGCCAGGGATTTGGCCCACAAAATGAGGATTTGCCTAGGACTTCCCAGAAAAAGTGGATTTTTGGTGGGGAAAAAAACCCCAACAACACACAATTTGAAGTTAAAAAAGAAAGTTTTGTGGAAAATGGTGATGTGAACAAAGTTCTGCTAAAAGGCATCAGTTTCATGGAGAGACTGGGCTGGGTTTTGCTAACCCAGTGCATGGGTAACTGGGATCTTGAAAAAAACCTTGAAATTCTGGACAATTCAGGGAGTTTGAGGGTTAGAAAAGCCACAGGGAAATTCCCTGGGTTCTCTTCCCTTGCTCCCATGCCAGGCCTGACTCCCATTCACAAGAAAAAGAGGATTTCTGAGCACTTCTGTTTTATATCCCAGTGTAATTTATAGGCTATAAAATAAACATCAAATCCTCCAAAAACTGCCCAATCCCTGGGAATGAGACTTGCATATCTTAAACATGCCCACAGGTTGCTATAGCTGACTGGTTGCAAATCTATTTGAAGTACCTCTGTGAGCATGCACTGTGCTCACAGGCTGCCAGACTGACCCAAAAAGTTAAAACCAAGCTTTTGTATCAGGCAAAGGATAAAATAAAAACAAGGAGAATGTAAATATAAATATATATATATATATATAGCAGCTGGATTTTTACAAGGCCCAGCTAAACTCACAGCTGCACGGCAGCACGTGGGGCTGTGCAAGCTCAGCTAATGATAATTAAATCTCCTGCTGCAGGGGGTGAACAGCAATTTCGCGCTAGGTCTGCTGCCCGGGATGAGAGTTCTCCCAGGAAAAGCCACGGCAACAGTGGAGGGACCAGAGGGTCGGAGCGTGGAGAGGCTCCGCTCACTTCGCAGGCGCCGCCACGAAGCGCTGGAGCTGGGGATGCTCTGCCCAACTCCTTCCCAAAAACAGCACCTCCAGCGCCGAGCTAAATTATACATGGCAATCCCAGGGATAAATTACAGGCGGAGGGGTGGGAAGACAATGCCAGCTGAATGCATTAAGGCAGCAGCCCCGGTGCAGGCTGGCTCATTTGCAAGACCCCGCTGCAGAGGGGGGGTCCCCGCTGCGGCACCCCCGGGTCTCCGGCGAGGACGGCTCAATGCTGGGCTGAGCTCCAGGGAAAGCACCTGACCTGACTGCAAAGTGGCTCTTTGCATCCAAAGGCAGGGCGTTCCTGGGAAGCAGCTTCGGGAAGAGGCTGCGGGACCGAAGAGCTGCTCTTTGAATGCTGGATGAGTCCCCGGTGTTGACCAAAATAGACTCTTTTGCCCAGCTACTGCCCGGCTAAATTTGGTCCCCAGCCCCCTGGATGTGTGGAGGCAGCACAAGGCCATTAGCCAGATCGCTGATGTCACAGGAGGAAAGCTTCAGCGTGGCAGGCAGGGACACAGTCCTGCCAGGAGCCTGCTCTCACAGCTCCCGAGGAGGAGGATGGCATGCAGGTGATGCTCCTTTCTGCCAGGCTGCTGGAGGAAGCAGACGTGAGACAAACCACAAGTCCTGGCCACTCGTGAGCATTCAAGATTATTTGCCAGACAGGCTATTGCTCTGACCTTTGTGGTGGCTGGTTAGTAGGAGCAGCACAAGATATTAAATGACAGCAAACTCAACAGTTTCTGGGGCTTTTTTGCTTTTTTTTCATTTCAGCAGTGACTTGAAAATGGGCCTGTTCATACAGGCAGAAATTAATGGACTACCCAGACCAAAAAAAAATTGCCAGTATCAGCATAAGTGACCAAAGCACAGGCACAGATGTACACGAACACTCCCACAAATTCCACAAATTCCCTCCAGAGCTTCCACCTAGAATCCAGCAGTACATCAGGACCCACTATAGCAGAGCATCACACTCAAGTGCATTTGCTGAATCATTCATCCCAGTTCCTATACTTAATTTCTCCATGATACATTAAATACCTTCCCTTCCTGTCCTAAAGAGCTCTGGGATGCATTGGCATGAGTGCAAATAGTTTTGGCTCTGACTTGACACTCAACTTTGTAAGGAAATTGTTCATTTGGAATTCCCTGTGAAGCACCAAGGTAAGAGGTCACTGCCCAGCCCTAGAGGGATAAATAATAGTTTAGAGATGATCCAGCTCCACACCGGGATCTCTTGTTGAACACTTCCACCCATGGATGGCAAAGGATGAATTACTGAGTACTTCCCTACCCCTCTGAAAAGAGGAGAAATGGAGTTTTAAGAGAATAATGCTTCATAACACTAGGCATGCTGTTGGATAAGGAAAAGACAAGGCAGAAGCCAGGAGCTGATAAAAGCTACAGCTTGTAATTCCATTGCACCTTCTCTACTCAATAAATGGGTTTCAGTCAGAGCATCTCTTCCATCCAACCCAAAAAGGACCTGAAGGGTGAGTTGATTGCATTGATCGTGCATGCATTTTCCCGGCAGGGAAACTGGCCCAGTCCCTCCCAGCTCCTGTCCAAAGTACTCCACTTACTTATTACGGGAATATCGCCAGGGACTCCGGGGCCAGGGAGCGGGACGCTGTGGGGAATTCATTGCTCTCTGCGTGCTGGGAACATTAAGTGAGAGGGCAGAGCAGGGGGGTATGGAGGTGGCTCAGCTCAGCCTTCCCCCCCATCACAGCCCCTGGCAGCCCATCGCTCCTGGATTGTTCCCACAGGGATGTCATTAGTGGCACAGGAGGTTTCCTGCATGGAGAGCAGCACAGATCTGCTGGGACAAACTGCCTTCACACAGCTCCTGTCCCCCACAGCCAGAATTCAGCATTGTCATCTTACATGGGCATCCTCTTTTTCCTCCTCAAGCAAGAAACTCCTCTCCATCCTACCTCAATCCCTATACCCACCTGTGACACTGCTCAGGCATCCAGTCCTCAGCCAAACCATCTCCTCTGATGTTTCCACTGTAAAGTCAGCTGATGGGCTCTTCCCCATCCCTAAAACCCTGCCTCTCCTCCTCAGGGAAGAGTGTAAACCACTGGGAAGCAGCGCTGGACTTGGTACAAAGCACAAAGTGTCTCAGTAAGTTCAGCACTGACACAGGGATGCACTGGCTGGAGGGCACTGCTATCCTAAACCAGCACGGGGGTGAGCTGCTGAAACAAGGGGTTTGAACCCAAATTCAGCATCAAATCCCAAACTAGAGCAAAAGTCATTGCATGAGCTCTGTGTCCAGTTGTCATGCCTTTTGCCATCAGCCATCTGGTTGTGTCCTGCCCTAAGGGATGGCACACCAGAAGATGGGAACGGGACATCCCACGGCAGCCCCAGCCTCTCTGCTCTGCTGCAGGAATGACAGGCAGCAGGCAGGGCATGTTGGCAGCTCACAGCAGCACTGCCCAGCCCGGGGAGATGGGTCGAGGTACCTGGCTTTGCTAATTAACCCCGAGGCAACTCCCTGCCCACACAGCAGCGCTCCTTTAACAGAGCTGCCTCCACCTCTGCCGGCAAGAGGCTGAGCCGTGCCTCGCCGGGGTGTCTTCGAAGGAGAAGGCTATCAGCTCCAAACAGCCGAGACCTTTAGCTCAAATCCATTAATCCTCTTTATTAAACTCGGGTCACCTCTGAGTCCTGGCAAATTAACCAGCATCTCCCCACTGCAAGTACATCAAGAGGAAGCGCGCTGTACAGTGCCTGTAATTTTCATGGACCAGGGCTCCGGGGTCAGAGGGCTCCCCGGGCTCCAGACTCTGCCTTTGTCAATTTAAAAGGGAACATCGGCTTGTGCTTGTATAATTTACGAGAGAGGCAGAGGAGGGGCCCAGGGCGGTCGCGGGGCTCTCTGCTGGCTGCAGCCATGCCCCTGGCTCCTCTCCTGCCCGAGGACGGGAGCAAGGGATGGAGAGATCACAAGCACTGAGACCCTTGGCGGGGAAAATGGGGCTGGGGACATCCTCCAAACAGCTGGGCAGCCGTGGTACCGCGCTTGGCATCCTGCAAGGCTACCTTGGCCATGTGCCTTCTTGCTGCCTTTAATAAATGGCACGTCCTCAGTGCCAGCCCAGCTGGGGAGCCACAGAAAGGAAGACTGGAAGGGCTTTGCTCCAGCTCAGAAGTGGGTGGAAAATTGTTCCCTTGTTGCCTGAAATTTCACCATTTGAAACGTCTCCCCCTTTCTGTGCTCTCCTGTTGGAGCCACTCTACTCTGAATACTCACCAAGCCAACACCAAAGCGAGAGCGGTTCTATTTCTGAAGAGCCAAGGACATTTAGCTGGGCTGGGGAAGACCTGGGGCCAAATCCCTTATGAAAACTAATTATATATATACCCAGTAGAAGAGCTGCAAAAGTGAAAGCCAGCCCAGCCTGGCCTGAGGAGGAAGGATTCCGTGTGGGTTGAGGGCAGCACAGGGATCAGAGGTCACAGCACTCCCTGGGATGGGTCTCCTCCTGCTCCTAGAAAGAGCATCCTCAAGACAAACTTCCCAGAGCCAAGCCAGGAGCACTCACAGATTCTGTGAGTGAAGATGATGCAAAAGACATTTTTCAAGCTGGAAAAAAAAACATGTGGGAGAATTTCCAAGCAGCTCCATAAGAGCTATAAGCATCACACCTATTCCACTGAGACAACTCCACACACGGCACTTCCCAGCACACTCTCCATCCATAGCTCTGCCACAGGGCTATAAATCCACTGGCTTTGGCTGAAGTTCCTCCTGTTTTACACCAGCTTAATCCAGTAGAGACTGAGCTGGGAAACTCTGATCCAAACGCTGGGATGCTCATCCTTAACTCAGTCCAAGGGCACTGGAGGTTTTCAACCTGCGTTTGAGTTACAGGTAGGATTAGCACACAGCATCTCAGATCTCCCAGCCATCAGCTTGTAACCCAGCTTTAGTTTTTCATTAAAAACATCATTTCTTGCTCTATTTAATCACCACAAGGTCATTTCAGTGACAGTTGTCAGCATCCAAGCCAAGGAACCAGGGGAGCAGAGCCCTGTCCTGCTGACCAGATAAAAGGAGGAGATGCTGGGTTTCATTTCCTTGTTTTCAATTGAGAGGTGCCCACCTCGGTGTGCAGATTAAGGTGTGGGTGGGCCAATGTCAGCCCCCCGCGGGCTGAGATGGGAAGCTGCTGCTTGCTCTGCTCATCAGGAGCCCCGAGGAGAGAAATTGCATAGTTCTCCCTGCAGCCCTCTGCCCACCTCGAACCAATTTCTGCTCCTTTTAATTCAATTCAGCTCCTTCTGACCTTGGCTGGCTGGAGTTGCAGAGTTTCTCTCAACAGATAGCACCAATTACAGAGGTGTGAAAATGGAAGGCTTTCAATTCGGAGAACAAACCCAAGAAACTGGGACTTTATTGAACTGAGAAACGGGGGGTGGGAAAGGGGGAGCAGGCAGGGGCACAGGATCAGAAATACTGCCTGTGCTAGCTCTGAAAACCAAGTGCTCCTCTGTGGGGGAAGGTGAAAGCATTCCCAGGGGCTGGGATGGCACATGCCATGAGAGGTGCAGGTTCAGGTGTGCAGAGGCAGTGGCAGCTGGGGATGAGGGCTGCATGGCTGGTCTCACACCTCACTCATGGTCAGCTCTGAGCCAGTGCATTCATGTGAATCCCCCAGCGGGCTGATTTCAGACCCCTGCAACCAGATCCCACAGGTCTGACACAAACCCAGCTTGCTTCCCCGCAGCAGATCCAGGCTGGGATGACCCTGCAGCATCTGCAGGCTGATCCATCCCTTTGGCACCATGGCACCTCCACCCACACCACTCTGCAGAGGAACACCCCTATGTGTCCACCCACAAAGGTGAGGACTGAGGGTCAGGCCCCTGAAAACCCCAGTGCCAGCACAAGCCCAGTGAGATCGGGGTGGGAGGGCTCTGGAAGGATGGCAGCGCTGCCTGTCTCAGCAGAGAGCTCAGCACATGGACAGACTGTATAAAAACTGCACAGTGCAGCCTGTGATGATCAGAGAGTCTCCAGACAAAAGCAGGAATGTTCAGTTCATGGGAAGGAGACAGAGATAAGCACTTCCCTGGGATGAGCTCACTGAAGCTCTGTGCCCAACGTGCCCTGGTGCTAAAAAAGAAAATAATAAAACTAAAGTAAGAAGTCCTAGATGCCAAGGATAGAAAATGGGGCTACTCTCACGTGAAACAGCACCACCGAGTATGGCCCCCACCATCTCTGGGTGCTTCCAGGTACTCATGGGCTGGAAGGACGCAAAAAAAGCATCCCCCAGACCTGGAAACTCCCCAGTCTGGTCCTGCACACCACCCAACTGGTCAGACCACCTCCATCAGCACAATGCTCATGTGCCAACAAAGCCCAGGGTCTCCCTTTGATCCAAACACTGGAGGCTTCTCCAGACTTCTCCCCACCCCTGGAAATACTCAAAACCAGGCTGGACAGTGCTTTGAGCAACCTGGTCTAGTGGAAGTTGTCCCTGTCTAAGGCAGGGATGTGGGATGAGATGATCTTTAAGGTCCCTTCCAACCCAAACCATTCTGCAATTCTGGGATTCCCTTCCGTGATGAAGAAAACCTCGCACCACAAAGCTCTGCCTTCCAGACCAACACACAAAGGACAAGAGGGGCCCTCTCATCCTGAATTTTGAGCAAGTTCCTACCTGGCTGGCACATCTGAGCTGCCTCAACATCCCCTTTCAGCATCTCACAGCTGGGGAGGGGGCACCAGTGAAGCAGTGGCTTGTTCATGCCTCTGTCCCAAGAGCTGCCACATCCCAGCAGGGCTCTGAGCAGCTCGGAGGTGTGTGGTTTCAGAGCCAGTGCAGCACCTGCTGCATCCCCAGCCAAGCTGTGACCGCGGCTCCACCAGCACTGCCCATAAATCCTCCAGCCCGGTAAACAGCCGAATTACATCGCCCCACCATTGCTTAGCTGCTTCTGACACTAATTGCTTTGCAGAGTGTGTGCAACTGGCAACACCTTATTAAAACTGAAATATATTATACTGCCCACTTATTGCGACTTTATAAAGATAAAGTATCCCGAGGATACGGAAAGGCTGGCAAAGGCATCGGCTCTCAGCCGGCCAAGGCTGCAGCACACTAAGGCAACACAGGGCACGCACTGTCAGGACAAAGCCATGCTCTCTGCTAAATTCCAAAGAGCACTTCCATTTGGAGACCAAGGGCTGAGTGAAGAGCGTGCTTGAGAATTTCTCCTCTGTTCAGCTCCTGCTTTCAGCTCGGAGATCATCATTCTCAAACCTCAGGGGAAGACAGGCAAAGATGCAGCATGAAAGGGCAGGGGGATCAATCACATGCTGCCCTCCTGCCAGCTTGGAGAGGAGCAGAGGGTGCCCCTCGACTCAAAAAGTCAGACCAACTATGAATTCAAATTTTCCTGCCTCCAGACATCACTGCCTGAGCCGAGGTACAGCCTCTCCTGCTGGTGACACTAAACTGGAGCATCTGCTGCTCTGACAGTCACACAAGTGCAAACCCAAGAGCCCCATGATGCTTCATCTCCATGTCAGCCCAGCAGAGGGATTTTAGCACCCAATATATTGATCCTACACCTTCTCCTGTGTTTCTCAAAGGACCAAACCAAACCCCACTGTGTCACAAGGAAAAATACGCAGAAACCTCCACTTCAGATTTGGAGTTACAGCAAGGACATGTCTTTTAACACGTGTCTCTGCACATGCCTCAGGCAAGTCATTTCCCCTCTTTATTCCTTGCCTTCCCTGTCTACAAAAACAGGTACACCAGAATTTCTCTTCTCTGTGAAGTGTTTTAAGATCTAGTGGAAACAACCACTACACAAGAGTGAGACCTGATACCACCAAGTCTCAGTAATAAGTGTTTTGATCCAGCTCCCCTGGCCTCACCTCACCAGGTGCTTTTGGAAGAATTGGGGGTTTATTTTTAATTGATAGGCTATTTCTGGTTGGGAACACGACAGACAGGAGGAGGGCAGGCACAGGGGATGCCATCAAAGGCACTCTGCAGCCTGCAGTGCTCACAAAGAGGTGGCAAGCAGGGAGGGCACAGAAAGCCCCCCCACATGGGGGAAAAAATCAGACTCTGGGGACTTATTTTCAGTAAAATGGAGAGATTCCTCAGGCACATCACAGAATTTATTACATCTACATCCCTCCTGTACTCTGGAGAGTACAGATGCTATTATTTATCACTTACTGGTCATCTCCCATGTGGCAGAGACAACAGACCCACCTTCCACCAGCCCACATGGTGCAGAAACACTGCCTGCATCACCTTTTAATTCCTGAAGGAAACAGCATGTCCTAAGCAACAGATCTGAAATAATCAGAGTCCTTGGTTCAACAAGTTCAAATCCAAGCAGGATCAATACCTTCTCACTCCTGAGGTATCAGCAGGTAATTGAGTATCGTGCAGTGATGAGTAACCTAGTTTGCTCAGAAACTGCAAACTTTAATCTTCATCCATTCCTGGTACATAGAATAGTGAGGGAGGAACACATCAAAGGAGACCAGATCAAATTCAGATGCATTTGGACTCAGATTGCAGAAAAAAAGGACTCATTCTTAGGCAAAATGGCTCAGGCTTCTAAGGTTCAACATCTGGAGAGGACTCCAGTACAGCAGAACAGCGGGAAGCTGCCTTCTCTCCAGCACAGCCACCTGCGACCACAGTACTGCATTCCTTGGGTTTAGGCTGCTCCTGACACCCCGAGTGGGCACCAGAGTCCTCTCCAATTTCACACAGCAGCATCTGAGCACCTCGACCTCTCCCAAAGTCTACATCCTCTTTTGGCCTGTACACTCCCACCCCAGCCCTCTCCCCACTGTCCCTTTCCCAACCCTGCAACGCCCATGGCACCAGCCCTGCTGTCAGCTCCGGTGAGGACGAGGAGATGCTGGTCCACCCTCTGCAAGCTGGAAGGTCCCACCTGGCTGTAGGAAGTTGCAAAGGAGCAAGGTAGAGGGCAGAGAGAGCCAGAAAAAGCACGGGGGGACAGCAGAACGCCCCATCTGACAGATTTCCCACCGATCAAAGCTAACTTTGCTTAGAGGTTTTGACACCTGATTAATTACATCGCCCTGGCTCTGCTCAAAGAGCCCGAGTTTCCGGCAGCCCTCGCCTTTCATCCTTGCTCCCCCAGTGCCAGCAGAGGAGGGGACATCAGGAGGGGTGGCTGTGCCAAAAGTCCTGGCCCATCCCTGGGAGGAAGGAGATAAGGAGGGCGAGGGACAGCCGGAGACTGAGCCCCTTTGTGCGCCGTGCCTTTTGTCACTGGGAGATAGGAGGAGGTTGCGTGGCGCTGACATTTTGGTGACCACATTAAGATGCGCTGCCACAGAGACTAAATGTCATTAGCCTCATTAGACGTGATCGCGTTAAAATAAACAACGGGAAAAAAAAATTCGAGTGGAAATTAGCCAACATCATTAAATAAAATAAATAAACGGGGAGATGCAGGGAGGATTGTGCAGCTGATGCCAATGGGTTGGTTTGCTGAGCTGGGAAGGGGCACGGCAGGAGTAGCCAAGGTCTCTGTGGGCTCTGCTGCCACCCAGGAAAGTGATGAAACAGGCACACTGGTGGTGTGGTCCCAAACAGAGCTGCCTCTTCAGGACAAGTCTATGGGATCTAAGGCTGTGGGTTCTTCGGGGTTCTGTTTCCAGACAGTTCCAGGACACACAGGTTGACTTAAGGACCTTAATGTCTGTGTCCCCTTGGGCTGGCATTGGGGACAATGCTCAGCCAGCACCTCTGCACCAGGAGGGATGAGCCCAGTGTGTGCCACTCTGGCAGGAAGGTGGGTTTTTTAGCAGCATCCAGGTTTCCCTCAGAGGCTTCCCATTCAATTACTGGCTAACACCAAGCACATCTGGCTTATGTGCTATGACAGGACCGCTGCATAAGGTGGAAGGCTTGGTGAAAGAAGTGTTGCTTTGACCTTGTAAAGAGAGGAATTTTCCCTCTAACCCCTCTTGCTATGCAAACGGCATTTCCTTTGGGGCGGGAGAAGTCATCAGAAGGCCCTTGCAAGATCCTGCTTATGACAGAGCAGATTTGAAAGCCCAGAGATCTCCTTCCCCCTCCTTCCCTTCTGTCAAAAATTATAATCATCATTTTCCAGCCTGCTGAACAATCAAAGTGTGGCCTATATTCGTTGGAGCTCCTTCCACATGCCGCATGCATAGCAACAAGTCCAGGAAACAAAAGCCAGAAGTAAACAGTTGGGTGAGAGGAGGCAAAGGGCTGGCAAGGGGGACAGAACAGAAACACTGCCCAGAGAGCACGTGTGGGGCACAGGCAGCCTGGCTCATCCCAGGCTCCCCAGTCTGGACCTGCCCTGAGGACCAAAGGCCCATGTGAAGACCTCTTTTCCCATCCTCTGCAAGGGGTATGAGGAGAAACATGCCTGGGAAATTTGGTTAATGTACCAGAAGGAAGCCCAAGCCCTTCTGCCGCAGGTTCAGCTGGTCCTCATGCAGCTGAGGAGCCATGAGGAGCAACCCATGGGATGAGCCACAAAGGATGAAGCCACATGAAGCACAGGTAACCCCAGCTCCCCTCCTGGGAAGCCCATATCCTCTGGATAACCAGCTCTGACAACACAACAGACACCCCCTCATGGCTTTGCTGCCCAGACACTCTGCTGAGGTCCAGTCCCTGCATCCCATCCCGAAGCACGGAGCTCTCAGGGAAGCTTGCTGGGCTGCCCCTTCCCTGTGCTTTGCATCCCTCTTCAATCTCCAGTGCTGTCAATCCAGCACTTTTCCCTAGTGCTGAATTCACAGAAAAGTAAACCTAAAAATATCTCTTCTTTTTCCCCTTCCTTGCCTCATCTCACACGTGTTCCAGGCGCACATGATTCTGCCGCACAGGCAACAGGTTCAACTTCCCAAAAACAGCTCCTCCCAAGGAGCTGCCTCTTGACACTGATGGGTCCCTGCAGGTATCTGGGTGTCCCAAACCACTGCCTCTACCACCCCACACCCTCTGAGCTTAAGCTGGGACTAGAGGGAGAGTCCACCAGCTCCCACTCAGCCAGAGCCCGGGATACCTGGGGTCACTCATCCATCAGTTTAACAAGGACAATGCATCCCCTGCCACTGATACCTCTCTAGACCAAATAAACCACCTTGCCTGGTCACCCTCAGAGGGTGGTAACACACTACCAAAGCTTTCAAAAAGCAGGCAGGAAAGTGTTTCTTTCCTCTAAGCATGAAACGAAGAGGAGTTCCCTGGAAAAACCCACCCACGGAGCAGCAAGTGTCAAAGCCACCTCTGTTATGTGCTGTTGCCGCATTGGTAATTATAAGTACCGTGCCTTCATTAGGGAGAGATGACTGGGAGGCAAGGAGATTTGCAGCAAAGCTGTTATTATTTTTAAGTTTAAACAAAAAGGAGAAGCGTGGCAGCTGAGATCATTCCCCACCCTGCGTGCACCAGCAGCTGAGAGCATCTCAGGGGATGTTCAGGCCAGAAGGGAAGAAAGGAATGGGATAAGTGTCCAGTTGGGCCTAATTGAGGAGCACAAATGACAAGGTTGCAAAACTGAGGGTGACCACAGGGTCATGAAGGATGTTGCAGATAAAATCCCACAAGTTTTCCTCTATCCCCACCCGACTGCAGCAGAAGGATCCTCCTGAATACTCTGGCCTCCCAAAAAATGTGCTGAGGTTCAGCAGCAGCCCCCCAACAGCCTCACTCAGCGACTTTGGTTTCAAACCAAGCAAAGCACAAACTTCAAATTGCATATTCAAGTGTAAAATATGAACACAGCTGTTTATGCAGCTCGAAATTCGCCATAACCAAATATTCAAGCCTTTGGAGAAGATTTTCAAAGGCACCAGTTAAGGCACACAGCTCCCATCGGTGCCTTTGAAACATTTCTGCTTTTTCAGTTTTTCACAGGGACTCACACCAGCAAAAGCTCCTCCACCCGGCCGTCTGCAACCACGGAATGCACAAAGAAGAGGCTGTCAAAGAGAAGCTGCTGGAAAACGCTAAGCAAGGTTCAGCACTTTGGGGCATCCTGAAAGGGAGCTACTGGAGCCACTGGCCCCAAAACTCACAGCTCCCAGAGCAAACTGTTCTGCAAACTCACGCCATGGGGATTTGCACAGAGCAAGAGTTGTGTGTTCTCCCAACACACTCTCTCTCCATGTCATTTGGGAGTGACAGCAAGTGCTGCTCCTCCCCAGCAGAATCAAATATCCTTCAAGAGAACTACACCAGCTTTCTCCCTGTCCTGAGAGCCAGAGGATGGAGGAATCACCTTCCAACAGGCAAACTACAACCCAAGCCTCAGGCAGAGGAAGACCAGGCGGTGTTTTTGGACTGACACCCACCAGTGCAAGCTCCCCATCCTGCTGGGACCAGAATCTCTGACTGATGCAGGATTGATGGCTGCAGTGCTTTATCCACACCTATCCCCAGCCTTTGGCAGAGCACAGAAAATCCTTTCAAGTCCCTCTTGCTCATATTGAAATGACACTAAAGCAGAACTAATGTGCTCCAGGTACTTACTCTCAGGCTTACTCTCAGGGATCAGCAGCCCTCCACCACCCCTACTGGAGAAGGGTGAAGGCCACATCACAGGATGTGGGGAAAGTGTGCTACTGCAGCAGGGACTTTCCTGGCAGGGATGGAAAGGTGTTTTTAACACCTGCAATGTCTGTTTTGTAAATTTAAACAGGTTTTACAACCACAACCAAAGCCAAGCTGCCCCAGCAAGGTTGGGGTTGCATAGACAAGAGTCTCTGGGAGGATGCAGAAAGCAGGTCCCAGGTGCAAGGGGTGATGGTAGAGCACTGGGGGAGTCCCCAAGCTCTGCAAGCTTTATCTTCACCCCAGCACCTGGGAGCAGTGAAAAACAGGCATGTCCATCTCATCCTGAACTGCCAGAATTCTGACCTCTGGAAGGAGCCACTGCCATGACAAGTAATTTCCCCAAGCCAGCAAAGGCAGTGATATAAATGTCTGAAGAAGCTGATGAGCATTGATTTTTGCCACCTGTAGAGCCATGATGTCACACCATAACTGCAGATTTGCCACATATACTCCACTCAGCCCCAAATTCACTCTCCAGTGCATCACAGCCCACCTTCACATCAGAACAGCAGCACCCACAATGCCCAGCAGTTCAAAGCATTTGCCAACAGCTTGACAATTAAATTACCCATTCACCTCCCTATCCTGCAGTGCTGGGCTCATTAAAAATCCTCAGCATCCTTCCCATCACAGGGCCCACCTCAGAGAGCAACCCATGGCCAGGAACCTGCCTCCCCCAAGGCACCAGATGACAACAGCATTAAGCCTTCGAAATTATTTTAGATAGAAGCTTGTCTTACAAAGAAATAAAAAGCTGCAGAGTAAGACTCTCTCTATGACCAGAGGGGTCAGGGTTTCATTATTGCATTAACCTTTCGTGTCTTTAGATTCCATGAGAGTAAATTGGTAACGAGACGACATGAGCCCCAATGGGAAAAATGCATCTTTCCTAACAAAAATAAGGGAAGGGGGGAAGGACAGAGGTGGGAGCAAAAGAAAGAGGAAAAACTGGCAAATAAGCTATTACAGCTAATAATAACTTTGCAGTGCTATTTTCTGCAGGAGCTTTCAAGTTGTGATGTTTCCCTTCACTCTAATTACACCTTCTAAAAGCAGGTTCCCTTCTCACTTTAACCACCCCATGCGAAACTCCCGCAGGATTCGGATAAAAACGGAAAGGGAAGGAGTTTGCACTTCACAAACAGCCTCTGCATATCCCAGGGGAGCGTCACCTGCATAAAACACTTGGGATTACGCCTGCAAATAATAAACAGCTCCCAAAAAAAACACTTTGGGAAGGTGTCAGCTCCAAGGGGCAGCAGGGGACATCTGACTTTCCTCTGCCATCCATGACTTTGCCAACATGACCTGTGCTCCCACCCATGGCAGTGAAACCACGACTGAAATCAATGCTGGGGCAGGTTGGGCAGAGAGGGAAAACATCCAATCTGTGCAATTCATGGAAAAATAAAAAGGATATGAGCTGTTCAGATCCTGAGCTTTGAGGAAGAAAGTGGCCAGTGTGGGGCAGGAAGGCAAAGCACCAAGCAGCCCAGTGCACTGGAATACTTTCCTCCCTCTAGTACAGGCAGAAGGTTTTGGATTGATGGATTAAGGGCTGAGCCCAGCTAAGCAAAGTCCTGGGCTGGTTTGGCTCAGGGGACATGCACAGGCACAGCAGATATTGCTGCTTAAATAGAAGTAAGAAGGGAAAGCTACAACTGCACGAGTGTGGATCAAGAAGCTTCTCCCAAGTTACTGGGGGCTTAAATGCACAGGCATTTTCCTTCCCTGACAAAGGCAGCCCAGGCCTTGGGCCAAACAGCCACATCCTGAGGAAACTGCAGTAGGGCACTGGCAAAGAGCAAATGTGCCGTGTCAGGTCTCTGCCAGCTCCTGCAGCTTAAGGACATCTTGATGACAGCCCATCAAGCGTCACACGTCCTCCCATTTGGCCCACACGCCTGCCTTCCACCCGTTTCTTTGCAATTTCAACCCAGAGAACCTCAAGAAAGAGCCAACACTCTGCTCAGCACAGCGCTGGTGAGGCACATCTGCCCCCACACCGTGCACACCTCCCCTGTCTCACTCAAGATCATATTTTCAATAAAAACCCCTTTGCCCTTGTGAAAATCAGGCAGCTCTCACAGCCACACCATCATCCCTGTGCTCACGTGCTGAACTCTTGGTGCACCATTTTGGTTTCAGGCGCTGCTGAAGAGCTCGAGGCTCTGCTGTCGGGGGTTCTCCACCACCTCTCCCCAACCAGGGAAGAGCACTGACCCCAGGGCTAACACCCATCCCATCCCCCTGCAATCCCACAGACCATCAGTGGCACCCAGCCCAGCGATCACTCCAGCTGCAGCGAGACAGCGCGGTGTGGATGGTCCCACGGCATGAGCCTCCATGAGCAAGTTTCACACCAAGTCCCCTCGTGTTCCGCACAGTTGTGGAAAGAGCTGTTTTCCGGCTGGGATACAGCAAACCCCTCCCTAGCCACACACGCCAACCCCGCACGGCAAGGCGCTGCAACTAAACCATGGGAAGCTGCTGAAATTCCAGCCATGCCTCTCCTCGAGTCCAACAGAATTCTCGCCGATAGTCACGAAAACCACGCCGGGTTACGATCAGCTCCGAGCCTCGCCACCCAGTCCCCATCTGCTTGCACAGGCACAGTAATCTTTTCAGCTGCCAAAAGTGCACATCATCATCATCAAAAGCACCCCGGTGACTTCCTCCCCCCCGCCGGCGTTCAGCTCCGCTGCCCACCCCCATCACCCTCTCGTGGATGCAGCGCAGGACTGCGCTCGCTGCCCCGCGAGCATCAGCACGGAGCCAGCACTGGATGCAAACCCAGCATCTTCCCCTTCATCCTACCCTGGCAAGCCACGGGGACGAGGCCAACCCGCATTTTGGGAACAACCTGCTCGGCTCGTGGAGGTTTCCCCACCGCCGTGGTCCCCCTCCCGTGCCCAGATCGGCGGGGGGAGGTCATTGTCACTTTGCAGAAGGGAGCGAGGGGCTGACACCCGAGTTTGCCTGGCAGGAGAACAGGGAAGCACAGGGAATAGCATGACAGGTCTCCAAGGAGGGTGGGCACCCAACTCTGAAGGGTGAAAAAACCTGCGTGACCCCATGGTTTAGAGCCAGAGGTTGCCCGAGGGGATGGACGCTGCCCAGCTGTGCAATCGCAGCCAGCCCCCTCTGCAGGTGCCTGCACCGCTCAGTGCCCACCTGGGGGTCCAGCAGGGCTGTCTGAACCCCTCACTGGGGGCACTGGGCAATTCGCTGCTGCAGAGCAACTCGCTGCCTCGCCTGCGTGTGTGCGCCCGTGAGCAATGGGCATCAAGTCGGGGTCCCCCCGCGTACACATCGCTCGGTTTCCCACCCTACGAGCCCAGAGACCCCCCCCATCCGCCGGAGAAAAAGCTGTCTGCACTACCTGGGATGAAGAGCAGGGCAGTTGTGGCCGTGAAGACGATCCAGCAGGCAGGATGGTACATCTTGGAGCTGCGGTAGGCGAGCGGCTGATTTGCTTGCTGCTTGCTTCTGCCGCCGCTGCTTTCGTCTGCGCTGAATTCTGAGCAGGTTTAAATCCAATGTTTGCAGAGGGAGGGAGACTGAGTTAGTGAGCTGGAGAGAGAGAGAGATAGGAGCAGGCAGTCAGTGTCTCTGATTTTCCCTTGCACACGCACACACACAACTAGCAGAAGGAGCACCGGGCTCCGTGCGTGAACGGGGAAAGCAGACCTCCTACCAGGCACCCATTGGTTCAGGATGCTGAGTGACACACGCACACTTGCTCTCCTGCGGGTTTCCCTCCGCAGTCAGGGAGTTAAATGCAGGCATCGACCCCCCGAGCATCCCTCCCCGAGCATCCCTCCCAGCACCAGCTGGTACCCGCGGTGGAGGGAGCAGCCCTGCGCGGGGACAGGCGCGGTCTCTCCGACTCCTCGTGCCTCCTGCAGCCGCCTGCAAAGGGGAATTACTTTGTTCCCCAAATTGGACGTGGCTGCTCGGGCAACCCCAGGTTTCAGCCCCTTGGCTCACCCTGCCCTCTGCTTCCCTCCCTGGGAAGGCACGGGCAGCTCTGCCTGCTGCTGAGAGGCAAAACCAGGGAGCAATCCAAGCTTTTTAGCACGAGTGGGTGTTTTTCACACAAGATCTCTGAAACCGAGAAGCAATCTTGCCTGTGCATCCCAACCAGACTTTTTTTTTCCCCTTCAGCAGCTCACAGAGCCCCAAAAACGATGTTGAGCTCAAGGTACCTGCTCCCGTGGACACCCTACCTAATACCATCCTGTTCCCACCGAGGCGAAGGAGTTTTCCTCAGGTTCTTCTTTCCTTTCAGGCTGCCACAATTTCCCCCCAGTCTCTCCTTTCCCCCAGACCTCCCCTTGGCACATTCCCACGCCCCTGCTGAGCCCTGGGCATCGCCAGTGCAGGGCATCAGCAGCTGCCTCTGCCTTGTCTCCCCCTCCCACAGCCACCCCCAGACCAAAGCATTTGCCAACTGGGACTTGAGTTTGCCGCATTGCCAAAAATGATGGGGGGGAAAAAAAAAAAAAAAGGTTATAAAGGTAAGTTTCCCAAAGAAATGGTACATATTTTTGACATTTTTCGAAACAAATAAAAAATTTGTTATTTCACATTCATTGCAGCTTTGTTAAAAATGAACTGTAAGCATTTTTAACTCTGGGAGACAAACTAAAATGTTCAGTTTTGTTCAAAGCAATATCTTTCCTCACTAAGTCAGGGCTGGAGGGCTGTTTTTGAGTGCCAGGACAGCCTAAGGGTACTTTGGACTTCCAGCTAACCCATCACAGCTTTTTGGCACCAGTGGCCACAAACTCCCCCACATGCCACATCTCAGGGTTTCACCTGCTCCTCACTTTAGTCTCTGTGCCATTCTACCTGGGCACACTCTCACCAGCCCCAGATGCCCAGGACACATCAGTTTCCTGGATTCTTTTCCCTCAAAACTCCTTTTTGCATTAAACCCCTCTCAGGGAATGTCTGAGTAAGAGACACTCTGCTCTAGAAGTGTGTGGCTCCTGGAAGGGTGATGCACCCACAAACATCTGGCTGCAAACATTAATTCCCCCCACCTGCTACAGCGCTTGGGTCAGAGTTCTTCAGCTCCTCTCAGCCACCAAACACCTGGCATTCAAATCCAGCCACAAATTCCTGATCATTCCTCCTCCCTCCTGTCTTTCTTTCCCTTGTTTCCCTCATCCACTTGCTCCAGCTCAACACAGAGATGGCCACTGCATCCCTCTCCATGCACTTCCCTCTCATCTTGCATTATTTTCATTCAAAGCAGCACCAGAGGGTGCAGGAATGGTGGTTTTGCTGCACTAAGCCATATCCATCATGCACTGGAAGGAGTTCCTTCACTCAGCAAGGGATGGGAGCCAAGCACGCATCACCAGGACAAACTTGCTCCAGCTTTTAGCCACTAATCTCTATTCATTTTCCACTCTGTATGAATCAGCCACAAGTTTTCAAAAGTTTTTAACTCAACTATATTCCCACATTATCTACTGAAGGCATCCCATCACCCATATCTCTAGGAATGTGTCAAAGACAACATGACTAAGGGCTTTATTCCTTTAAAAGTTATGTTGTTTGAAGTAACCTTGACCTCTGGGAGAGTTAAATCGTCTGATTTTTGCACAAGTACCGAGCAGAAACCAACTTGCCCAGTGTCTCCCTCAGCTTGGGATGAGGGCGGGGATATTTCTGTCCTGAATCTCCCTTTAATTGACACCCCAACAGCTGCCATGAAGCAAATTTATCCTTTGCTTTCTAAGTATTTTGGGAAAACAGCTGCAAGAAGGCATTTGGGATTTCCCAAGGCTGCGAGGCACGTGGCTGCTGCCTTCCCAGCCAGCCCAGGACAGGGACATCTGTCCCCAGAGGGGACCAAGCTGCTTTGGGGCTCAGCTGAACCCTCTGGCTGAAGCTCGTTCTCCAAAACCCACACAGTGAGCTCTGAATCCACCCAAGGCAAAAAGAAATAAAGTTATCCTCAAGGAACTGAAGGAAATGAACAAAGAAATCATTTCTAATTAACAGAAATGTTTGATGGACTCAGAACAAACATGTTGCTTTGCTTTCAAAACCTGAGTTGAAAAGCTATATTTGGGTAAATTTCAAAACAACACATTCTTATTTTTTTTTTCCTCCCACCACAGTTTTCCCCATGCTTTTTTTTTTCTTTTTCCCCACCAGGCAATGATTATTACCCAAACCCAGCACACACTTAGCTGCTCTCCTTACATCTATTTCGGCCAATTAGGCTGGCACCTGAATTGCCAAGTGCAGGTTTGAGGGTGACCTCCGACCAGACCTTTAGCACATTGATGCCTTTGCCTTCCCATCTGCAAAATGGGAACAAATGTGCTTTGATCAGGCCAACAAATCTGTCACTGCTGCCCAGCTTTGCAGGACTGACCAGGCACTGGCCTGTTTCATTTGTTTGATTTCCAAGACACATAATAAAAAGG
This sequence comes from Formicarius rufipectus, assembly GCA_013399695.1. Classification (NCBI taxonomy): domain Eukaryota; kingdom Metazoa; phylum Chordata; class Aves; order Passeriformes; family Formicariidae; genus Formicarius; species Formicarius rufipectus. The sequence continues at coordinate 920,874 of VXAU01001584.1, read as the reverse complement.
TGTATAAATATGTATTTAGCTGGTGGAGCTTTTCTGGGATGTTTGGGGTTGTTTGCTTTTCGGTATCAAGCCGAGAATCTAAAATGCATATTTAAATTTGACAGGCAGCACCCGATCTGAGAGGAGACATTATGGTCCACTGGGCACATTTAGACATGATTTTTGTGTGTGTTTTCAGAGTTTTTTTTCCCCAGCTGTCTCAATGCATATTCACATCTGGGACCAGACTAGTCTCTGGGGGAAATAACACGTTTTCAGCGAAGCAGAGGTTTCCTCACCCTCTCTTTGCAGAGCCAGGCGGAGGAGGACAGAACAGCCCAGAAGCAGAAACACAGGGTGAGGAGCATCCCTGCTCCCATCACAGATGCTCCATCACAGTGTCTAGCCACGCATCCCCATGTCCCAGGCACCAAAGCAGCCTCCACGGGGTTGATCCCAGCTGTGGGAGGTGATCCCTCAACAAAGTCCTGCATGGCCACATGCACAGAGCTCTGTGTCCCTGCTCCTCCAGGTCCCCACCCCCTGTGTACTGACCTTCACAGACCCCCCTAATCCAGACCAGTCCAAGGTCACTGGATGGCACCTCTCCACAGGGCTGTGGCTTTGAAAGGAGCCCCAGTGCTTCCTTGATGGGTGTCTGCTCCCCTCGGACTGGGAGGTGAGTGGAGTGGGAGTGCTGGGATGGGCAGGAAGGGGTGGAGGAAGGTTGGGATGGGGAAGAAGAGGTGCAAGAGGGCTATGATGGGCAGGAAGGGGTGCAGGAGGGTTGGGGGGAGCAGGAAGGGGTGCAGGAGGGCTGGCATGGGCAGGAAGGAGTGGAGGGGGGATGTGGTGAGCAGGAAGAGGAGCAGGAGGGTTGGGGGCAGCAGGAAGGGGTGCAGGAGGGCTGGGATGGGCAGGAAGGGGTGCAGAAGGGTTGGGGAGAGCACGATGGGGTGCAGGAGGGCTGGGGTGAGGGGTGCAGGAAGGGGTGCACGAGGGCTGGGATGGGCAGGAAGGGGTGCAGGAGGGCTGGCATGGGCAGGAAGGAGTGGAGGGGGGATGTGGTGAGCAGGAAGAGGAGCAGGAGGGTTGGGGGCNGGTGCAGGAAGGTTTGCGGTGGGCAGGGAGGGGTGCAGGAAGGCTGGGATGGACAGGAAGGGGTGCAGGAGGGTTGGGTTGAGCAGGGTGGGTGGCAGAGGGCTAAAGGGGAAAAGAAAGTATCCTAAACCTGCCCTGCCCGTGGTTTCACCCCCTGCCCTCTCCACAGTGCAGTGCACTGAGCAGACCCCTCAGTCTTATGCTGCTCCCTTCCCTCCTTCCTGTCCCCTCCCTCGCTGTGTGTGTGTGTGTGCTCTGCTGAATGAAAGGCTACCCTTTTCTCCTTGACATCTTGTTAGAATGTGAATACAACAGCTATTGATTTGCATTTCGTGCAAGTAGAGGGGGGGGAAAAAGCCTTTTTTTTTTTTTTACTCTCTCCCTCTTTTTTTTTTTCTTTAAATAAAGGTCCTCTCAACACAGAGCTCCTTCTCAGGCTGGATGGGGCTTGGAGCAACCCGGTGTAGTGGAAGGTGTCCCTGCCCATGGCAGGGAGTTAGAATGAGATATTTAAAGCCCCTTCCAACCCAAACTGTTCAGTGATTGTACGAGTCAAACACCAGCCTGCCCAGCCTCTGCATGGAGACCATAAGGACCCTCCTGACCATCCTCCTCCCTGAGTCCTTCTTCATCCCTACAGTGACCTACCCCAGGCTGGGCCAGCAACATCCACCCAGCTCCATGGGGAAGGCAAACTGAGAACGTTTAACCTGGACAAAGCAACTAAATCAGCAGGAAAATGCAAGGGAGAAGCAGGCTGGTGCTCAGGAGACGTGGAGCAACCAGCACTGCTCACCTCTCAAGGTTTGCCATCAGTCAGGCTCCTTCCACGCAGGTCCCCAGCCATGGGGACACAGACACCAACTGTCCTGCTACCCCTTCCTTGGGGGCAGCATCCTGTTCCTCAAAACCAGGGCAGCAAACAGGGATGGTCCAGGGGAGAGAAAACACAGGGAGAGAAACTGGGGCGCTGGCAGGAGTGGGTGAGGGTGACCAGCTCTCCATCACCTACCACAGCAGGGGGCTGGGGGGATTCATTAGCGTTTGTAAAGCACTTTAAAGATAAAGGTGGCTGTGGGAGAGCTCATTAATGGGAACGAGCTGGAGATGGGGACTGGGGGACCCAAGCACGGTGTGGTTTCTTATCTGGTGGACAAGCTGCAGCCCTGGCTGGGCAAACACCACACGGGTTCACATGAAAGGGAGAACAGGAAAATTTCCGCAGCGTGGAAAAAAAAGAAAAATCAAGCTCATGCTGCTTGGAAAAAATGAGTGAGAGAGAGATGAAAAGATGCGATCTAAGTCTCTAAAAGCTGGAGAGACCTGCTATCGATTCTGGCTTGGGAAGAAGGGGCCTGAACGGGAGCTGGTGTGTTGTTAAGTGCACTTATCTCCTCTTGTTAGATGGCAGAACGGGGCCAGATGGACAGGGTACTAATTCCCGTCAAGAATCATTACCAGCCGTGTGCTGGATGAGACACCCCCAAAGACACCCTGTGAGCAGTGGCAAATGTGTCAGCACCAGGAGGTTGGGCCCCCCCTCAAGGTCCTGTTCCAGTGCTTGAGCACCACTTCCCTAAACAGCTTTGTTATATTTTAAATTAATTTCTTGTTCTTTAATTTGTGTCCTTTGCCTTGTGCCCTCTCTGGGCACTCCTGAGAAGAGCCCAGCCCTCTCTATACCCCCAGGTACTCCCAGACCCCTCCCCAAAACACCCACACCCCAGAGCACCCTGTCTCCTGGAGAAACCCTCGTGGGAAGGAGGATGGTGGGAAAAGCCAGTGAGGGAATTTTTCCCCCTCCTTAGCTGTCAGGAGGATGGGCCCATGCCAGGGAGTGATGAAACACAAGATACCCTCACACAGATCTTTGATCATAGTAATTATCCCTTGTTGTCGTGTACAAAACATTATCTCAACACAGACATCAAATTCCTCCTGCACCATCCTCATTCTCCACACACCCCACTGCTGCAGGCTCCCCGTCCCATCAGCTCTGAACACACTCTCACCAGCACCAGGGCAGGATTCCCTTCTTCCAATCAATGGGTTGAGAATGAAGAGTTTTGTCTGCCTAGCTTTGATCAAAATGACTGAGCATCAGGGAAAGAGCAGAGGAAAAGAAAATAAAACAGTGCAGACATGATGCATCCCTGATCCATAAGCAGGAGATGGTTCAAGGATAAACTCAGGCATCTCTCACTGCCTCTGTGTTGCTGGGGGCTGGGTTTTCTCTTCTTTTTATTTTTTTAAGAGCAAAAGAAAACATTTTTTTAAGCTTTGCTCCTTTTCATTTTTCTCTGAGTTCAGTGGCTTTCCTCGTCAAGCCTCTGTAGCTCAGGTAAGAACAGAGGGCTCCAGATTAAAGAGCAACACAGCAGCAAGCAGAAGCCGTCAAGATAACAGAGAGGACAAAGTCTGGAAAGACAAAGGAGGCAAGTCTGCTTTCTGCAAGATTCCCACTTCCAGCTTTTATGTAGATTCCTCCAGAAACGAGGACCAAGTTGCATATTTCAGACTTATCCCAACTCTCTCCGCCTGGACATGGGGTTCCAGGACAACAAACTGCATCAGGAGCCACGGTCTCATCAGCAGGGCCCTCACAGACATTTAATACACCCTGGATTTTTATAGATCCCTGGGTGGGTGGACAGACAGACAGCACGCTAGACTGACAGCTCCAAATACCTCTCTGCATGAGCGTGGGCAGCAACCAAGCGTGGTGGCTCCTGCCAGAGCAGCTCCTGTGCCTGCAGAAATCCCAGGCATGCGGCTCATCCCAGCCCTCACGCCTTTCCCGAGGCACCCAGCAAGACATGGTTTGGGAGAAGGAGTTGGTTTCATCACTCCTGATCCCAGCAAGGGCCCACCAGGTGCTTCCTGCAGCATAACCCACCACGGGATGTGGTGTTCCCTCTCCTCCCTCGCCTGTGAGATGTCCCACCCTAACGCTTCTCTTTGGGACTAAAACCAACCTGCAAGCTGGGAGTGGATTTGCCTGCAGCCCCACTGCAAAGCCAGGCACCCCCCAGACTGAGATATCAGCAGGGTCCACTTCTCCTTTGAAAATGACTGCTCCAGCAATGACATACTCCAAGAGTCCCAAGAGATTCTCCAAGGAAACCTTCCCTCTGACTTGTTTATAGATCTATTCTTAGCTCAACTTAGGCTCATTGCAGAAGCAGCAAGGAGCCTTTCATCCCATGACCCTGAAGCACCTTAAAGAATATGAGCTGAGCCTCGAGGAGAGAAAATATTGTCCTCTCTGTTTGGCAGAGGGGTCAACGAAAGATGAGGCCAGGAAGATGGGCAGCAGACCACCAAGAGGAGCAGGGAATAGCAAAAAGGCAGGAGAGGCTTTTAGATGTGCACAAGGCAGGAGTCAGCACATGGACAGCTTGGGAAATGTGAGCACACGAGGTGCATCAGAAACCAGATGAACTGGGGGAGCACAAAGGACTGAGGTCAGCAGCACAAAGTCCAGCTGGAGACCCTCTACCACCAAGGAGATGAGGGAAGTCCTCCCCCTCAACCAGGAGCAGCTTCTGGAAGCATTCTGGTGGTCTGCCTGCTCCAAGTAGCACCCACAAACCCACTGCCTTCTGCATAAGGCACTAGGAGGTGGGAAATAAGTGACCAAGACCCCCTTTTCAACCAGGAGCAGCAGAGGGGATGCTGGGTGGTGACAAACCCTGTGAAATAGCCCCATCCTTGGGATGCTCCCAGGGAAAGGGCATCCCAGAGGTTGTGAAGAAGCCACCAAACCTCTGTGTTCTCACTCTGCTCCTGGATGAAAACAACTTTATTTCCTTTTTTCCTTTTATTTTCTTTAAATCATGCTGGAATGATTTAAAGGGGCAGCCGTGTCCCAGATGTGTGGTGAGAACATCTCCCATTAAAGATGGGAGATGCTCATCACCGCATTGCACCCCTAATTCGGGGAGGGAGAGCAGGTGCCGGGAGAGGGGGCCCTGCACCCTCGTGCAGCACAGGGAGGATTTTCCATATGCTGCCTGATCAGTTATATCAGTTTCTTAAAATGCTATTGCACAGATATTTCAGAGGCATCATGTAGTACCATCTGTTATGTTATATATTGCGCCGAGCCCGGCCAATTTGCAGATCCTGGAATTTTATCTCCTCCATTTCACATGCGGCGCAGGCATTTCACGAGGAGAGCCGACCGCCGGTGGGAAAGCGCTCGGGCAGGATGGAACGCGAGGAAATCCAAAGGCAAGGCCCCAGAACGAGGGGCAGTGGCGGCTCCCACCCACCCCAAGACGCTGGAAAGGAGTTTTGGGGCCGAACCCCAAAGTTTTGGGTCAGCGTGGGGCAGAGCGTGGTTCTCTCCCACTGCATCCCACAGCAAAGCGGCGGGGTGGAGAGACGCCTCTGGCATCTCACAGATGTCCTTTTCCCTGCCTCCCCCAGCTTTTCCAGGCGGCTCCATAGTCCCCCCCTGCTCCCCATGGCAGCGATGAGCTGCACCCCAGCACGTGCAAACCCAACATCTGCTTGCCAGGGGATGATTCAGGAGGTTGTCCCTCCCCTTATTCCTTTCTCCAGGGAGCAGCGGTAGCAAGAGGAGATGTCGGTGAGGCCAACACGGGGCGTGTGGATTCCCCATTCCTGGAAGAGTCCAAGGCCAGGTTGGACAGGGCTTGGAGCAACTTGGGCTGGTGGAAGGTGTCCCTGCCCATGTCAGGGGATGGGATGGGCTTTCAGATCCCTTCCAACCCAAATATTTCTGTGATGCCATGAATGACTGTGCACCCCATTCGAGAGTTCATCAGTAATAACCGTCTCTGTTTTGTGGGGCGAGCAGTGACAGGCCCTGACATGCATCATTAAGGCAAAATTCCCAAGTTATCCTCATGGATAACTCCATGCTGTAAGAGCAGGGAAAAGACCAGAGACCAAAAATAGCCCCTGAGGTTATTGCAAAAAAATTAACTGAAGCAGATGGGCAGAGCAGAGATTGGAAAGTTCTGTCCTCTAAGATAAAAAGTCACAAACATTTGATTTTTTTAAGTGACTGCTTCCAACTCATCAGTCAGACAGTGACACCGCTTTTATCAACTCCTTCTCAAGTGACAGCAAAGTTCAGCGCTGCTCTGCTCAATTTATTCTGATTTCATTAGGAAAAGAGACATTAAAAAAAGCAGAAACCTTCTGATTTCCTATGTTTTGCTGGCTCCCTCCTCTGGCACTTGGAAATATTTTTATTTTGTGATGAGTTTGGCCATGAAGTAATCAGAAATGTGCCTGGTGTTCTCCTTGGTCCTTCTCTTCAAGACAAGTAAGTCTTGCCCTGACACATCATATAGTGTCAGGGAACCTGTTTTTAAAAGCTTCTTGTACCCTAGCTACAATAATTAAAAGGAGAGTGGCCAGAAATATTACCTTTGTGCTGTCTAATATTAAAAAAGTAGTCAAACACACTTTAAGGAAAGCAATGTCAAGCGGAATTAGCAGCGCTTAAGCACATCCATGTCACGTTCCTTACAACAGCCACAGAGGAAGCTGCAAGAACCTCAGAGCCAGCACTTCAGGTGTTTTCTACCCTGAAGGAGTTTCCCCTGACCAACATTAATATGACATCACTTTAACTCTGGAATGCCCAGGGCTTATTGTCCCCCAAAAAGCACATTTTGTGGCTTTATTTGTTTTTAGATGAATTTATGACCATCTCCTGTGGAAATCTGACACTGTCTTTACAAAGGTTTTGGTGCCAGGCTTAAAACTCTGCTTTCAATTGCATTTTACTTTTCTCTCACTTCTTTAATAAGCATAAATACCTCGAGTTTCTGTGCATTTAATATTCTCCTCAGCCCTTCAGTTTTTTGTTTGAAAGGGACTATGTAAGTGCTTTTTAAACATTATTTTGTTGTTGTTCATGAAACACTTCTGACAGAAAACAGCATTTCCATTCTGGTTTTAAACTTGTAAACAACCTTTCCCCTTTATAAATAAATAAAGTGTGTTTATCAATCTACCAAATACCAGCAAGCAGAGAGCTATGGGGAGTTTGTTAACTCTGGGAACTTGGGGGTGGGAGGTGTTTGAAAATAATAAATACTAATGCTGGTTTCTCCATCTGACCTCCAAAGTTTTAAGGACTCTTGGCACCACTACCCAGCTCAGCCATATAAGAACAGGTTCTGTATTAAGGCATGAGCTTAATTTAAGGAGATGAATCCTCATAGCAAGCACATTACCTTCTGGTCATGGTCCCCTCCCTGCCCCAAAGGAAAATCTGAGCCCTCCAGAGGGATGGATAGGGAAAAGGAAGAAGGTCAAAGCAGGAGGAGAGAGGTGTGATCAGAGCAGGGAGGAAAGTGGCCATTCCAAGGCTCTGTAAAATCACTGAACACCCTCAAACGCTGCTCTCTCCTTCTCCAGAACAGAACACTTCACATCTGGACAATTAATTCTCCCTTCAGTCACTCCCCACACTGATCTGCAACACCTAGCCAGCTACAGGCTACATAAATATTGACAGGGTACAGTCCTAAATAAATAGATCTCAAGCATTTGTATTGACCTCTTTGAGGAGGCAAAACAAGGCCTGGGGGAGAGGGAGTTTCATCCAGTCCCAAACTGGATAAGCACAGATACAGACAAGGCTCTGGGTAAAGCACTTTGCTCTTGTCCTAAACACCAGCTGGGACATGAGGAGGGAAAGGAAAGCCCTGGAGAGACAAGGAAGCAAAATCCTTGCATGGGAATGATGCCTTGACAAGACATTTGTTTTTCTGGTTCTGTTGCCTTCTGGTCAAGTAACTTGAAAATTCAGTAGTGTGCACAGAGAACTGGAGCAAGGGAGGAGAGGAAAGGCAGCGTGTTCCTCTGGGGACGATCAGTCACAGAAGGCTGCCAAATAACCCTCGAGCTGCCCAAGTGTGTTTATGGATGAGATTAGAGAGCTCCTTCTGGGGATCAAAGAAAAGCTCTCCCCCAGGAACCTGCTTGCTTCAACTCCCAAATTCCCAGAGGACTCCTTTAGCATCATCTCCTGCAAATATTTTCTTTGGGAGGGTCACAATCCCCTGAGTCTCATTAAGGACCTTGAAAGAGAACAATGTTTAATTTGATGGAACCACTCTTCATCCAGTTTTGAGTCAAAACTACACGTGGATGGCAACGTTGTGTTATTTGGATGCACAGCCTTGAGTCTCAATTTCTAACCCAAAAGGTGAGCACTGGAGCATCACCACCACCCTGCTCTGTAATTAAACTGGAAATTATCATTCAGACTTTCAGCCCTTGTGCAGCCAATAGCATCCATCTGTCTGATATCAACCCATGAAAAAATAATAACTACAACCAGAGCTTGCAGGAGAAGTGAGCATTGCAAGTCATCCGGTTTGGATCACCAGAGTTCAAACCCACCAGCGGCTGTAGCCTTGCAGCTCATGGCCCCTGGTGATGGGAACTCGCCTGTTTCATGAACTCCAAAAGCAATCCAAAGGAGAATCATTCTTCATAATTGTTTTTCAACTTCTCCTCCAGCTGGAGGAATAATGACTGCACAATTCTCCTAACAACATGATCATAATCTATCAGTTCTATGAACTATAGAATGAACCCAAAGAGATAATTGGTGCAGGCGCTGAATGATAAACATGTCAAGATTATGATTTCTTTGCTTAAAAATGAAACGAAGATATGATTGGAAATGCCATGCTTGGGGAGTATGAGCAATATTCCCATGCTCCATCATCTAAATTAGTTTATAATTTGCATACACTTGTATTTTTAGGCAGTGTTCGAAGGCAGGGGAGCTGTAAAACATTAAGATCCAAACATCAGCAGACTTTGTCCTTCAACGGCACCTTCCCAGTAAAGATCTCGACGTGCGTCAGGAAGTCCCATTATCCCAGGAGCAGCTGTGGAGGTGCAGCTCTGCTGGGAATCTCAGGGGGTTTATCACCTCCTTCCACGGGGGTTTTACAGCCCCAGAGATTAGCTCTGAGCGCGAGGTGTGCACACACACACGCCAGCAGCAAGCTCAGCAGGCAATGAATTTTAGTGGTGCACCTTCCCGACTGCCGGTTCCCGACGCTCCCAGAGGGACAACAAACCCAGCCTGACATTCAGCTCATAACAAAAGCTAAACCACAGCAAAATTCACCTGATTTCCATGGTTTTTACAAGTGCTCTTGCACAGCCCTCTGGCCTTAACAAACCACGGCACTTTCTTGGGTTTTAACATGAGACAAAACCACCACCAACCCAAAGCACATTCACAGGCTGAAAGAGCCTCTGTCTCCCCTCCTTCAGCTGCACCCTCCTTCAGTTTTCAGCAACAATGCAAAAGAAAAAGGGAAATGGGCATCTCCCAAACTCTGAGAAGGGGATATTTGGGCTCCAAGTCTGCCTCACACCCTCACCCCATGCAAAGATGCCCCAGACCCCACAAAAACCCCCATTTTCCCTGCCCACAGCACCCTTTGCGCCCACGGGGACTCTCTGGAGAGCACCAGGTGGAAACGGAGTGTGCTGAACCGTGAAAGAGCAACTCACAGGTCCCTCTGCCTGTGACTGTTCCTGTCACTGCTTGGAAACCCCTCGGGGCTTCCTGTGGGAGCCACTGCCAGCCTGGCTGCTCATTCCATATGGCACCCATTAGCCTGTGGCTGGGGTGGCACCGACAGCACGTGGCAAGAGCCAGCTGCCAACCAGCCTTGCGTGGACAGCTCTTGCTCCAGAGAGGATGGGGAGGAAGAAGAAACGTGGTCCTGCATCCTCTGCCAGCCCCAGATACTCTGGCGGGCTTTGCTGCAGCCCCTGTAGAGGGTCCTCTGAAACTGCTGCACAGGGAGTGGAGGTTTTCCAAAAAATGCAGGTGATATGGGATGGTAACCACAGGGAGGGACATCTCTGCTCTGGGAGAGACTCTGCAGGAGTCAGGAGCAAGGGGGGGAACACCAGTAAAGGAAACTTGAAAGATGAAAGCACCAATTCCATCCTTTCCCTGCTAAAACAGAGTCCCTTAAAGCTAGTCTACTGAATTAAAGAGGAAACCCTAGAGAGCTTCCATGCTCATGAATAAATTCAATTTGCCATCTCATTTTTGAACTTATAAAAGCCAAAGCTCTCTAAACAAGAGACAAAGTCTCGCACTATGCCTCCAGGCACCTGGAGATGAGCCCTCAGACAGGGCATTAGGCTTCTTGGGGCACTCAACTAAGCCAGCTCCACATCCCTTGCCCCATGTCAGAACCCCAGTCCTGGTGACCAAACCCTCTGTCACAGGAGTTGGTCACCAAACAAACAGCCAGGACAGTAAGGGAATTTGCATTAAATCTTCCTATGGCATCATTTTTTTAATCCATTTGTATTATTATTATTATTTACTTGTATTTTCCCCCTCCTTGCTTCATGCTGCCTAATCCAGCATTGCAGTGACACAGCCCCTCTGCACAGGCACTGCTCCCCTCACCCACTGCCTGCCAACAAAACAAATCCACCTTTTAAACAACAGCAAACTAAAATCCTGTTTGATGTAGCCGTGAACAGCAGCCCCTTGGCTGAAGTTACCCAGCACCTCTGCTTTCTCTACGAGACACAAAGCACCAGCAGCATCACTCCTGCAGGACACAGCAGGCATGGATCACTTGGCCTGGCTCCTGCTTGCAGAAGGCTGGATCTGCACTCCAAAGGCTGCCTGTGGCCAAAGGCACCTGAGCAGGTTTCTAATTTGGCGGCAGTGCAGGGGAAAGAAGCCCCAGCACATCCCAGGCACCCGTGATGCTTGCTGAGACTACCCCTTCATCACACCTGCCCTCACTCCTGCTGCTGGATGCACTGCACCTGGGAACTTTGGGTTCACACTGGGAGCAGGCCAGAAGCAAATCCAGATGCACATTCCTTGGATTTTGCAGATCCCACTCAGTTCAGCCCTGTAAACCCTGGGGTTTGCAGCTGGGGAGCAGACACTGAGCAGAAGGGACAATGCTTGGGCAGCCAAGACCAAACAGATTTGATCACATCCCTCTGTCCTGCACCGTTGTTACTCCAGCCTTAGGAGAGGTATTAAAGACTCTGTGATTCTTTCCTGTGTTTTACTGCATGTTGGGAACACAGACAGCACTCAGGAGCCAGCACTGAAGCACATTGGAAACTCAAGCCAATTGAATTAGGTTCTGCAATGTATTCAAGAAACACTGACATCCTTGTCAAACTCTTCACAATTCCTTCTTTCTCTTTCCCTTTTTATTTTTTAAATTTCTGACTAGCTCTATAGATCATTGGATAACATTCAGAAAATCATCGGGATGATTTTCTTTTCTTTCCCCATCATTGCCATCAAATGAAGTTATTTGTGAATACATCTGCTGGAAACCAAACCAAACCAAACATGACAAGTCTATTTTCACCGTCGGCAAGGCACCGAGGTATGCACAGCCCTGTGAGTCACGCCTGGGCGCAGCCCCAGGCAGGCACTTTTTGGGAGCATGGGAAGCAGGGTGGGCAGAGCGTGACTGCAAGAGGAGCTGGGGTGAGATTTTACACCAGGGGAAGGTTGCACAGTAATTCCCTAATGACAGAAGGCTGAGAAAGCTGTAATACACAGGGAAATTTCCTCCTTTCTGTTAAGATACAGCGAGTTTTGGAGTTGCAATACCCCAGTGCAACCTATTATTAAGTAATTAGCAGCAGAGTAATATTCTAATAGTAAACAATTTGACTAATAAGCCTCTGTGGCAAAGCTAAGACAAAAGGCACTGCCTGATGTGCCACTTTATCCTGAATCAGAGACTACTATGTTGAGGGTTGCTGAGGGAATCCTCTTCTTCTAGGGCAACACAGGTGCTCCTTCCATGTTCCAGCTCCTCTACAGCAACAATTTACATCTGCCCTGCAAACCTCCAGAGGCTACAGAAGATGAAATTCCTCCTTCAGCACATTCCCAGAGCCCAGGAACACCTTTACCACCTTCTCCCAGTCAAACTGCAGGAGTCTTTCCCCCTTCCCAGCTGTGGCTTGAGATTTTTCCTGGAGAGCTGGTTCAAGGGCCAGCAGAGACTTCTGGACTTCAAACTTTAGAGCCAAATCCTGAGGTTTTTCCAGGGGGACACACACAAAGCCAGTAACAAGGTGCGCAGCCCAGGAGGGGAACCAGGAGCCACGTGCTCTCGCTCAGACACACACCATGTTAATCATGGCTCTTTCTGGATTTAAAATCTTGATGCTTGTGAAATCTCTTCCCAGGAGGATGCCTGGAATAAATTGTCATCCGATAATAGTTACCAGGTGGCGAGGGAAGAAAAAAGCAGACATGCACAGAATGTTTTGACTTCAAACTCATGTGGATTGTCAGGGAGAGAGTGTATTTGTGTCCCTCTCTTGTCCCTGCCTCCCTCTCACCATTTTCACCCCCTCTATGGATTTTTTTTATAATTATTTTGGCTTTCTTTAAATGTTAGGCCAACTCCCTGGGGCAGAGGTCAGAGGCAAAGTCCAGAGCAAAACCCCACCACTCTTCAAAGGCTCAGGGGTAGCCAGGTTGGGCTCACCACACTGACTCCTCAGCTCCCCTCTAATTAAGTGAGCAGATAAGAAAGTCTCCACAGACATCCCTGCTCCTCTCACCTTCTCCCATCCTTCCTGGCTTATCCATCTGCCCTTCTCACTCCGGTCCTCACTCCTCATCATACCTCTAACCTTTCCCATTAACACCTGCCCAGGCAGGGAAAACTCTTCCTGAGCTCAAAGCATCTGCTCCTAATCAATTTGCCAGGGAGCCTGTCTCAGCCTCGGGCAAGGAGCGGGCACAGAACTCCCTCCCCATCCAGGATGACATTTCCAGGGCAGGGGAGCAAAGGACAATCCTCTCACCAGCTTCAGAAGCCAGTAAAAGGCAATGTCAGAGCTCCCTGCTGCATTTGGGGAATGCATATCCCTTTCTTCCTATTCCAGGAACCTGATGCAAGCCTGTGAACATGCACACACATAGATTACATCTTGTTCTTTGCAGGAAGGAATATTGACTTGGAAAATATCAAAACCATCTCTGAGCCTGCAGCACCCCCTCACAAAATACACAAAAAAAGAAAAACAGGAAAAGCGGTTGAATCAAAGAAGAGGAGATATTTTACTACACAGAATATACAAGGAAATTCCATTCTGTAATGAGGAGGTCAGCACAGAGAGCAAGAAGAACTTTTAAATGACATCTTGGAATTTTAGAGGTCCCTCTCACAACACACATGACCCAGGAAGGGACTGTGGCAGCAGCAGGAGCTGCCAGGAGAGCAGAGCTGCCCCATCTGTGAGGGGACATCCAGCTGAGGGTACTGAGAAGTGATAACCAGAAGAGCACCAGCCAGTCACCTGCACAAGTGGGAAGACTTGCTTGAGTCCAGAAACCACACAGGCATTACCTTGGCCAGGTCAGTGCTCCTGGGAAAACACAGCATCCCAAAACCAGCCTTGCCTCTGCCTCTCTGCCTCCACAGCTCAATTCCTTCTCCAGACACGACTCGAGGCAAAATAAAGTGGCCAGAGGCAAGCACTAATGATGAGTGCCAATCTAATGACACACATAATACAGTCAGCTCCACTGCAAATGTAATTGCAATCATAATGCAATCAATACCAATGGAAACATCATATTTATACAGGGCCTTTCATCACTCACATGTAATGCAGTCAGTGCCAGTGCAAATATGCCAGCATCTGAAATAAAATATTTGCCACACATCTCATGTACATGCAGACCAAACACTGCATTCGGGAGAGCCTTGTGATGTTGAAGACTTTGGGAGGTTTCTGGGCATGCCACAAACTCATGAGAAACAAAACAAAAATCCTGAGTCCAGCTCTACTTGGGGAAATAATAAAACCTACATTCACATTGAATTCTCCTTAGCTTAAGTCACGATTTCCACATTGCTCTCCCTGTCAGTTCTCTGCCCCAGCATATTGCCGTGGTCAGGAAGTCATTAACCTCCTGAAGGGGAGAAAATGGGGAGAAACGCTCCTGTCTGCTGGCTGGGGCAGCATCCAGATCCTCCCCACGGGTGCTGCACCAACTGCCTCACCCAGTGCTGCCAGCAGGACCGAGCACCCGAGCCTCAGCACTAAGTCCTGACATCCCTGCAGACACCAGTGTGACTGCTCCCATTAAGGGGAAGCAGCTGAAGGACTCTGCCCTTGTATTCTGGAAAGAGCAGCACTCCTGAGGCTCCTACAGCTCTGGATCCCGGCACTGCTGGAAGAGCCGAGAAATCCATCCTGCCCTCGCTCACCATCCCATCTGCCCTCTGAGTCTGATCCAGACAGTCCATCACAGGTCTTGACACATTTAATGTCTCAGTAAAGAAAAACACGATGTGTTGATGCTCCTGTAAAGCTCTGACAACTGACAGCCTAATGGCTCCTTATTTTTTCCCAGCTGCAGTTTAGAAAATGAAATAAATTTAGGTCCTTTAGCAGGAGTAACGTGTTTGCTGCGCTCCAGGGCACCAGCACTGAGCTGCAGGAGCAGGGTGCAAGGATGGCAAAGGACAGCATGAGGGGTGGAAGAGGATGGGGGAGTTGTTCAGCACTAATTTGTGCATCTAAATCCCCCCAAAAGTGCCCTTTGCACCCATTTGCTGAACACAAGAGCCGACGCCCACAACTCCAGCTATAGGTGATGCTGCTGTCCTACCTGGAAGGGGTGGATAGGGCGACAGGATCAGTCCTGTTATAAGATGGTTTTTAGGATGCTTAGGGTGGTTGTGCAGAGGAACAGGCTCCCCAGGACAGTGGTCACAATCCCAAACCTGACAAAGCTCAAGGAGCCTTTAGCTAATCCCACGACAGGGACATGCTGGAATTGTTGGGGTGCCTTAGGCAGGGCCAGGAGCTGGACTCGATAATCCCTCCCAGCTCGGGACATTCCATGATTCTATGACACCTCCCTGTGACATCCACACTGGGAGGAGCTGGTGCTCCTCGACATATCAGGCGTCTCTGTGGGCAGTGAAAGGCGAGAGACGCGGTCGAAGCCCAGAAATCCCCTTCTGCCGGCACCCGCAGTGTATTAAGAAGTGTATTAAGCAGGGCTGCTGTAATTAGGCTAAAGCAGTGCATGGCCACGGGGCTGGGAAGCATGATGGAAAGCCTTTCACAGGGAGAGGGGGCCAGGTCCTTGTGGAGCTCACCCCAGCCATTACTCACCAGCAGCTCGCCCAGACGAGTTACCCAGCCTCGAGCCAGCAGACTGGAAACCCTTCGTCTGAAATGCTTCTGAGGCTGTGAGTGATGAAAGATGGACAGGGCTGGAGCTGAAGCTCTTATCAAGAAGCCTCTGGGGGGCAGGGAAGGAGGCTCAGGGGTGGGAAAAACACATGGGGTTCTGATGGAGGAACACACCCCTTTCCCAGCAGCTGGGATGCAGTTCTCTGCCAGATGCAGAGGAGGAGGAGGGATGGGGTTGGTGAGAGCCTGCTGCCTCTCTCCCCATACCTGTGACAGTCAGCATGGGACATGACATCCTCTCCAAAGCATCACACAGCTGGCAAGCCCAGGCAGGGAGCTGGATACCAACCACCCAGATTTTGGGGGACCTTTGCAGTGCTTGGCATAATTTAGAGAGAACAGCAGAGGTGGGAGCCACTCTGATCTTAATAATGTGGAGCTTTCAGCTAAAAGCATTCTCTCTTTTCCCCAAATAATTAACTCCTCTTAGGTCATTTTCCCCCTTCTCATGAGGTCTTGCTCCCTGCTGCAAATCAGAGCTGCTAAATGGTGAGAGAGCGTGATGCTGGACCCCACCAGCGCCTGTCAGTGAGAATAAGCACCAGTGACCCCATGGCTTGAAGGGTCACCACTAGCCCCCCAACCTGAAGAAGGCTCAGGAGGCTCCTTTGTGACCCCACAGCTCCCAACAGGAGGGAAAAGCCAAGCGAAGGCACAGGATGGTTGCAAAGCCAACAAGGACAAGCCCTGCTGCATTCCCACACAGCCCAGCCAGAGTGTGGGGTTGGGGGCTGCAGCTCCCTTTCACATCCCCAAAATCCTGGTGGTGATGGGAAAGCTCACACAGCCACTCTGAGGAGCGTCCTTGTGCTCACACCCCAGCTGGAGCTGGGAGAGGGCCCAGCCCACCTGCACACACCATCCCTCTGGCACAGCATGGAGCACAGACTGTTCCTTTCAGCACTTTTCTCACCCCAAATTCCCTGCTCTCCCCCTCCCTCACTGCCAGAGGCTGTTTTTCTCTTGATCCAGGCCAGCTTCAAAACCAAGGCCAATGCAGCACCTCCTTTCTAGTGGTATTTGCATCTCTCCAGAGGAGCTAAATGTGTTCCCATCCAGATTTGGGACAACCCCATTTATTTTTGGAAGCATCCAGGAGTTGGAAAGGGGATGAGAAGGGAGAACATTCTGCGGGTTGCTCTAAGACAAAAGATTTTCAAAGAGGACATTCAAGGTAGGAGAGAAAAGCCAGTGCTAACTGCAGGGGGGCTGGTGATGGCCAGAAAAGCAAAGAGATGGGAAGCAGGAGAGGAGAAATGAGGGAAGTTCCAATGCATTGGAAACATCGGGGCAAGGATAGAACCAACCTCACCTCCCTGGCTCTGCTACAGACGAGTTCACCTCAGATTGGGAAAGTTGTTTCATTTCACCGTGCCCCCCCTAAACCTGTTGCTGCAAGAAAGGCACATTCTGGAAGTCTTGGAAGGACAGGGAGCAGGCAAAGAGGAGGAGAGAGGTGAATTGAGGCTCAATAGCTGCCAAGAGCCAGCAAAAGGACCAGCCTCCCTCGGAGCACGGCGAGACACATGGAGTGATGAAGCCGCCAAGAAGTTGTAATCAGGACTAATAGTTTGAGGTTCTTAATATTCCTGCAATCCAATAAATCAATGGTGCTAAATACGAGCGCGGGAAGGCGAGCACCGGATTGACAGGACAAATTAGGTTGAGCTGCAGGGAGAGATTTCTCAAACAGTTTGTTCCATCTGAGCTCACAGGCAGCTCCTAAGCTGAGGATGCTGCAAGAGATGTCCCTCAGGTGAGCTGTGCCTCCTGTCCAGACACCCCACCTGGCACCCTCCTGCTCTCTGAGTCCTTGCCATGCTCAGGGAAGCAAGAGCAGCCCCACCCCAAATGTTGCACACACATTAACCATTTATTCACCTTGCTGCAGGTGCACTGAGAGGATTAGCTCAGTGTTTACCCTATTTCTTTACGGGTGTGTGTCAACCACCATTTAAGTGCCAGGAATTATTATTAGAGTTACACAAATGCTGGGATTTACAGTAGGATTAGTACCCTAAAACAGAGCTGCTGCTATTCCTCCTCTGATCCTTCTGAGTATCCCAAGAAAGACTATTGTATTCCAGGGGAAAACAGGGATGCATAACCTTCAAATTAGGAGTAAAGGAATAAGGCAGCCCAGCTCTTCCAAATCCTCTAGAAGACACCTTGCAATTACAGGAGATCTAGATCGGATCTTAAACAAATACCACAGCTATAACCTCAGTGAGTTATAAAACATGCCTACGGAGTAAATGACTCAAACATCCTGGGCTTGGGACCTAAGAGGCCATACAGACAGTTCCTATCAAATGCATATTATTCCAAACCAAACTCAAACCTAATACAGCCTAGAAATGTGTTAGCAGCAGAAGTTATGGGGTGGATGGATGCGTCCGTGTACTTGTTCCTGTGTTAGCCTTGGGACATCTGCAGAGAAACCAAGATATTCAGCCCGGTCATCCCCATCTTCTCCTCAATCCTCCAAAAATTAAAGCAACAGACTTAACATAACCAGTCCCTGTATCCCTTGTCATATGGAACTTTCCCAGGTCCTTAAATCATTCTTGTCTCCCGATGACAAGGGATTGGAAGGGCTGAGATTATTTATCTTAAAAAGGAGACAAATAGGAAGTCTTATGATAAATGTATATGAATTAATGAATGAGCGAGACAAAGTACATCTGGTATTTCTACCCTCCCTGCCTTGCAACACAAGAAGTCCCCTTTGATTCTGCTGAAATAGTGACAAATTCAAAACTGATGAAAAGAAACACTTTCCCCAAGCAGCCTATGAAATCCGTCAAAGCCTGGAGCTCGGGAGGTTTCAAAGACATTTATATCAATAACACAGCTATCCAGAGCTAATGGTCAATGCTAATGAAAAGGAGAGAATGAGTTTAAGGCCCTCTCTAATGACTGTGGTGGGCTGGATAGAAATCCTGGATTTAGCTAGCAGCTCCAACCTGGAATAACTGCAGTTCACATATTTGCAGCTCAGGTGCTCCATGGATTTCCTGAGGAGATGGTTCTCCCCAGTTCCTCTGCTCCTGCCTGTGATTCAGGGCCCATTTCACAACCCTGCTCTAGTCACTCTCCCTGTGAATTCAAACAGATCCTCCTAGGAAACGCTTGCTTCATACCTCCCACCCAGGAAAAAGACCACAAGGAGATCTGGAAAGCTTGTTCCATCACACACCAGCGATGAGCCCTCACTAGAACTGCAGTCTGAAGCTCTCCAGTACTTCCTATTACTTGTGAAAACTCATCTATATTCCTTACCCCGGAGTTGTCAATACAGGAGAGCACCACTGCTCTGTTTTTCCTGGGAATTATTCCTTTGTCTTTGGTCTCTTGCCATCGAGATTGTTCTTGATATCAAAAGCAGTGCCTAGAAACTTCAAACAAGAGGCAAACCTCAATTAAGTACACATATCAGGAGATGCTCTCTGCCCTAGAAAGCACAGATACAGGGAAAAAAAATGAGATATGAAAACACCTCCAAGGTCACAGGAGTCTGCAGCACATTCAGGGGAAAAAACAGTGCTGAAACCTCCCTGTCCATGAGCCCTGCCTGAAATTCAGCCCTCCTCCTGTTTTTACATCACCTGTGGTTGAAAGTTTAGTGTGTGGGTCCTCATGAGCTGTGATGGGGACCAAGCCCAGCCAACAACACCTCCCTCCTTAAAACTCAGGGTCTGGACATGCATTTTGCAAGGACCCCAGCTCCCATTTCCCTGCATCACCACAACATCCTCCTTTCTTTTCTTCCCACCACATTCTTCATGGCTGGCAAGGACCTTTTGCATGTGACAGCATCTCTGTCTGAGCAGGACCTAAAACTCATAACTTTAAGGCCAGGTAATTAAGCCCAGATCCCCAGTGAGTCCTGATTATGGACTGAGGAGGTCAACGGACCAAGCCAACAGAGAGATGGGCTGCTCCCAAGGGCAGCTCACCACCTCTCCTACTCTGCTGACACAACTGGGCCTTTATTAGACAGGTGAACTCAGATGGTGTGAAAACTCCCCACACCTCTAAGCTGTAAATCCCAAACCCAAACCTGCTTAAGCAGAATGGCACTTCCCTGCACAAATACCTTGCAAAATACTGTGCCCATTTGTCCTGGCCATCAGCAGCTGCAATGATCACTGTGAGAGGGTTGAACACAGTGGAATGGTCTTTACTCTGGAGTGTAACATGCCCATTATTAAGTGCTATATAATGCTGAGCTCCTGCTGTAAAAGGGTCTTCAGAAATGACAACATAAAGAATTAACGGCCTCCAAAACAGGACTCAGGTGAAACCTGATAGTTAAAGCCAGGAGAATTTTATATCAAAATCCTGTGAGTTTCACAAGAACATAACACAAGGCCATAAATCACATTGGCTTTGCTTACAAGGTTGGTGGAACTCAGGAAATATAAAACCCCAAAACTTTTGATAAACATCCCAAGTCCTGAGCTTGTTACATGGTTCTGAGCAACTGTTTGTCAAACCCTGTTTACCAACACATCCTCAAATAATTCATGGACTTCTGTCAAGTGTAAAGTAAATATTTCTCAAAATAATAAAGATATAGTCCTGGCCCAAAAAAGGTGTAGCATTGGGATGGCACGTAGAGGACATGTCTTGTGGTGCCAAAGGGATGAGACCTCTGAGTGCTGTAGGAGTCTAGCATTGCAGGTTCTGAAGTGGGAGAGCTCCTGCACCTCTAAATCCCTCTGCCCAAAGTAGGGACAAAACAGTTCTTCACCCCCACCTTCCAGGCTTTAGCATGGAAATGATGAGCAAATGCTCAAATACTAAATAAAAGCCATTAAAAAAACAAACAAACAAACAAACAAACAAAAAAAAACACAGAAAAAAGAACAGGTTCACAACAAGCACTTGGAGATTATTCTACAACAAACCAGCAGCACTTTCCACCACGTGCTTCAGCTCATGTCTCCTATCTGACCCTGAGATCACAGCACTGCATGGCCCAACCATCCAGGCCAACCCTTGTGAGACATTTCATGGGAACATGTGTATTAGCAAACAAAACCTGACACAAAAATAAAGTTGGAGAGAGAAGTTTTGGTGGTTTCATTTAGGTTGTGTTCCTTCAGCTGGCCATGGGTTATCGATCTCTGCAGAGGAGAGTCAGCAGGCACTGCTGATGTGCTGTCCCTCAGCCAGGGGTGATACACAACCCTGTTGGGAACCACAGTTAACTGATGAACCCATCTGGCAGGGGAGCGAGAAGTGATTGATTTACTCTCCATCCTGGTACTTAGACTTTTCACCCTCAACAGGCCACGAAGGCTCGTTCATCATCTTCATCAATCAAGTGGGCAAATATCATTAAATCTGCAGGCCACAAGCAGCATCATTTATATCTTTGTCTTTTTTTTTTTTTTTGCTCTTATTTTGTTTCAAAAGTTTGACACCTCTTCTTCCCACATCCCTTACTGAAAAATAGTGCTTTCATCTATAAGGGATTCAGAGAGATGAAATGGAGAAGCTGAATCCTGCTAAGAAGTAAGAAGGGATGGTGCTGGGCTTTGGGTTCTCATCTCTCCCCAGCCACTGGGGATGCTCAAGGGTGCAGAGCATTCCCAAATGCTCCAGAGCTGTCCAGCCCTGTACCAGCACCTGGTTGGGTTCAGCTCATGATAACCGTGCTACTGAACCCAGTAAGGCAGTCTCCCTGCAGCACTGAGCCAGAGCACACCATTAAACCCACCAAAGCACCACCATGAAGGATCTGGCACAAACCAGGGTAACTCCTCAAAGTTCAGTGGAGCAGCCATGGCCTGCCTAATGCTGTTCATCTGGCCCATAACTTTCCAAGGACAACAGGAACTTCCAGTTCATCAACACTATTTAAGCATTGACTTGTCCCTTAATGCACTTTTCAAAGCCACTTTTTCCCAAGTGCAGAGCCTTTAGCAGCACACACTGACCCCACCAGGCACTGAATGTGCAGGAAGGGGACACAAAATGCATCAAAAAGCAGGATGGGTTTGAGGCCATCCTACAGCAAGCTGACACTCCATCCTGTCAGGCTTCCTCTCATCCCGGAGTTGTGTGAGCCCACTCTCTGCTTAGCTGAGCCCTCTGACCAGCCCACAAGTCAAGGATGAATGGATAGATGGACAACAACTGCCAGCAAGTTCACTGCCTCCTCTCCCAGCAAGACACTCCATTAGAAAAGCTTTTTAAAAATACCAGTGGAAAACACTAGACAAAATAATCTGACTCAGGGAAATCTCAGGCAAGTTCAGAATAGCCTGGAGTGAAAACCCATCTCTAACTGACTGAAAGAGCCACGTGAAGGAACAGATGCAGCAGCCAGGCTGTAAATTAAATCACTGAAGGAAGGTTGGAAGAGCCAAATGAGATCTCCACCTGCCATTACTTCCGAGGCAGAGAAAGGGCTGGGCATTCCGAAGGAGGGCGATGGATAGGCAGACAAATCATTTTATTAGCCTTAATTGCCATTTCAATACCATACCCATGTCTCCACATAAGCCTTCATTCTGTGCAAAGTTGTCAGTTCATGTCCTGAATGGGCCAGGCTTGTTATCAGCAAGGCGTTTACAGCCCCTGGGCTGTGCATTAATTAAAAAGGCTTTGTGCTGAGGCTCATTCATTAGCACACTGCTCCTTTAATCACTGCCTCTTCAGCCACCAGGACAATCTATAAATCTCCTCAAATATGAAATAATGAAGTGGAATGGTTCAATTTATTACAATGTAATAAGGCAGGATAATAGGAGGGTGGACAGGGTGGCACTGGAGCTGTCTCCTTGCCCAGCCTTCCCACCTCATTACTGACAGAGACCATGGATGAGAAGAGCAGCAGGGATGCAGGAGAGGACAGAGAAGGCACGGGACAGGGATCTTCCCATCTCCTGCCATCCCACCCACACAAAACCCAGCTTGCCATGAGTGATTTAGGATGATGCAGAAAGCCACACATGGTCTCTTGGCCTTGGCAGGACAGAGTTAGGTTTTACCCTGAAGAAGTTCCAAAGATTTTGCTGTTTGATGCAGGCACACCATCCACTCAGCAGTAGGGTAAGTCTCTCACTCTAGATCCCATTTTCCCATCTGCACCCCCATTTTCCAACCTCTCCTTCCTTAGACCTTGTTTCCATCATTCCTGGAAGGATCCAGATTGAGAGGGACAGTGCCAAGGAGCAGATATTCCAGGGAACATCAACAAGCTACAAAAATCCACATCTTAACTCAACACAAAGCTCCTGTTCCTCCTCTCATGGCTCATCTCCCAGCTGGGGACTCAAGTCAAGCTGCCAAATAAACTATGACTGTACACAGTGGGTTAATTAGCAAAGGGAGAAGGGTGAACATGAGCCTGGCTTAGCAATTCCTGAGTAAATGCATCAAGGACACTTAACTAGTGAGTGGAGTTCAAACATGAACTTTTCTCTCGCTGAAAATTGCAGACTAAAGATGCCAGGGAAAGAAGCAAAACTTCCAGCTATTTTAGAAAAGCATCCATGGTATCCAGAGAAAGTGCAAAATGGAAACTGCCCATACAAAAGTTAACAAAAGCTAATTACTCTCTAGCATAGAAGGAGAGTGTTTAGAGAAAAGCAGGATTTGTAAAGAGCATTGTGGTGGGGGTTGAAAAATTACTTTTTGTTGTCAAAAGATACCCAGTAAGGAACGTCCAATTCAAGCTGTAACAGCTCCAGAATTTGCTACTTTATTTTCAATGCTCTCCCTATTCAGTCTTAGAATTCTTATGCACTAACAGTTATATAATTAATGTGGCTATTAATATAATTAATACAACATGTTGCTTTGTCCAATTCAAAATTCATTCCCAGGAAAGTGAGTTGTGATAAGCTCATAATAAGAAAAAAAATTAAATGATCAGAATATCCCATTTCAACATTCTCTTTAAAATTGAAATCTGTCTTAAAGACTTTCTTCATTTCAAAATGTCGGTTAGAATCAGTCAGGGTTTTTTCCACATGGAATATGCAAGTTATAAACAAGCATCATTTTAACAGACCCAACCTAACCCTGGTGGGAGGGAGTGCCCTGGCCCAGGAAAACACTCAAGGGTTTCATTTTTCCTCCCCATTCATTATCAGGAGTAGATTCAAAATAGTGTTAGAGGGCAGGAAAATGATTTCTTGCCCTGTGTTAGAAAGGACCGACAGTACCTACTGTTCAAGCCCACAGATCTTTAATATTAGCAATCTGCTAAGTGCTAATTTGTCAACACGAAACCTTTCATCTCCAAGGTTCCCAAAACACTTAATTTGCTCAAGAGTCACTCACCCCACCACAATAAGATTCGTATCATCCCTACGGCGCCACGAGCAGGAGGTTTGGGTTCCTCTTCCTCCCTAAGAAGAGCTCCTTCAGGAGACAGGCAGCTAATTATTATTCAAGTCAATGAATTAACCCTGTCCCTGACCAGTCTGTGAGTTTCAAGGTGCTTTTTAGAGGGAACAGCGTGCTGGGGTCCTTCCCATCAGAAAACTCTATTATATGGATCTTCAAAAAAAGCTCTTTACTACAAAGCTACGAGCCATTCAATCCCATTAATAAAACACATCGGTATATAATTATAATATTAGGCACTTAAATTGCAGTTTTCATCTGCAACTTTCAAAGTATTTTACTATAGTAAATTAAGTCCCCCCTAATTTGAGCTGGTCAGAGTTTTTCATTTGAAGCTTCTCCTCATGGAGAATTTGATTTTGTGTTTGAAAAGAAAATCGAGAAAGGATCTCTTCTTCCTCAAATTGTTCATTTCCTTCTGGCAAGGGATATGCAGCGGGGGAAAAAAGCACCCAAAATCTATAAAATGATGTGGGGATGAATAGTTAAAATGCTTCATGAATCTATAAACCTTTCTGGTGGCAGCAAAATTGTTTTGCAAGATGCATTTGCTCATCACCCCTTGGGTGGCATTTGGGTTCTCCAGCTCGCACCCTCATACCAGGGATAAGCAAGATAAAAATGACTCATTAGGTGAGCAACACCAACCCAACACCCATTTTTCTTCTCTGAAGGAATCTCCGAACTTGGAAGCACCAGCCTTTCCCTAAATGTTGCACCCTGGGTTTGGGCTGGAGGGAGGAAACCACACTTAGTGTGAGCTGACAGCGGCATCGCCCTTGACTAGATGGAGGATGACAGCGGCTCCTCCGGAGTCACATCTTGGCCCATGCTGGAACAAATATGCTTCCAGCAGGCAATGGAGCTGAGTAAATCAGAGATGACAACAAAAATATCAAGGAAATTGTCCATCTGGGGGGCAGAGCACACCCAGCACACCAGGTTCAGCTTTAATTTGCAAGGAGACCTGAGTGCTCAGGAGGTTATCACAGGAACACTGGTGGAAATGATATCACCATGGGCACCAAACAGGCAGCTTGCTCCCCAAACTATCATCTGGTAACACCAATCTTCAGTAATTCCAGCTATTAAAAACAACTTAGAGAGGAATCAGATCTCATTTCACAGAGAGTGCAGGGGTCTCGATGACTATTTTTAAAGTTTTCCTGCATTGGAGGTAAGAGTCTATAGCTTTGATATGTTCAGCTGCTGTGCTGCTTCCAGGTTTATTAAATTTATGAGCAGAGAGACAGGATGGCTTGTTATTTTTCCTGAAGAATCCCCAGAAGAAAGGGCAGAGCTTCTCAGGCATGAATCCATTCTGCAAACTCAGAAAGCATGGGGGTCCAGGAGACCCCCTCCCCAAGACCATGCACCAGATCAGGTAATTGTTGTTATATGCATGTGTTTATTCAAATTTCAAGGGAACTATTATATATGTGGTACTTCCACAAAGTACCCACCTTTAGATACACACTTTAAACAGATTAAATAACTACATGTAAGGTCCCAGTGCAGTGGGGAAGGGTTAACCTGCACGGTAGTAATGGATAAACACCAGAGCAGCATCCACCTTTGTGTACTAGCAAGTATCCCAAACCCCTTTTATTCACCAATTGTTTATCTCCATGGGTCTCCTCTGCAAAAGGGACTTGGTTTTGCCATCTTTGAGACCCAGGCTGGAAAGATTGCAACGGAAAACAAGATATTTCACCCTATTCATGACCAAAGGCTCTTTTTCCCTGGTACTGCTTTTCAATCACAACTCATTACAATTAAACCCTTTTTGTTGGGTCTGGAGAGTTTTTACAGCCCGTTCTCACATGTGTTTGATGACCAGGTGGCTCATGGGATGGTGCATCTCCAGGGCTCACTTGGTACTTTTGTGTTCTGTGTGAAGGGAGATTCTCCCTCATCTCAGGTGAGAGGATTTAATGTTGTTCATCACAGACCAGGGCAGACACTCCCTGCAATGTCTGGATAAAACCCCATTAAATCCATCCAGCTTTTTACAAACCATGAGAAAGCAGAAGAAAGGACAAGGCCAGGCACAAACCACCAACATCTATTGCGCATCATGATGGGAAGAGTCTGGGCTCCGGGGACATTTTTCTTTTGGCACTTATTGTCTCCTAAACTCCCCAATCTATACAATAGCTATGTTTGTAATCACTCGAAAATTTTCAATTAAATGTAAAAAACCAGAAACAAGTAAATCTATTCACTCTTTTGACTGTTTTATTGATTAAAATGGATGCCTGAGCTGCGGCCACTGAACCATGAAAAGCAATCTGTCTTGGATGGGTAAGGGATCGTTAGGAAATCGCTGTGCTGAGGCAAGAATAACTGTGCATGTACACACACGTGTGGTGCTGGGCACAGATCCCCACATGGGATAAGCCACCTGCAAGAGAGAAATAAGATTGTGTATATATATTTCAATATTAAGTTCAGAGCAAGCTGAGGTGTTAGCCTGTCACAAGACCTCTTCTCGTTTCCTCAGTTTCATCATTTTCCTCAGCAGCAAAACTTTGTCTCCGTTGCTGCAGAGCAAAAAAAAACAACAAACCAAAACCATGAGGTGAGAGAAGATAAACCTCAATGTCTGTCATGTGTTACAAGCTCTAAGAGCAAGAAAACCACTTCCTGGGCCATTAGGAGATTTTCAAGCTGATGACAAGTTGATCCTCTCGTTGATGTTTCACCCTCCCCTTTCCTCCCTGCCCTTTCAGGGAGAAGTGGAGGAGGTTAAATCTGTACTAAACATCACCAGGAAAGCTTAGTTTTGCAAGGCCTGGCTGATTTGGGTGTGAGTTAACCTAAAGCAAGGGAAAGGAGGGTAAAACTTCCCATGTGGAGCTTTTGCCTTCAGCACTCACCATGGGTTCCCAGACTGCAGCAGAGCCATCTAATATTGGCTCTTAACAGCCACAGGAACAGATGGAGAACACTTCGGTCTGTGTTATATACTCTTCCTTTTGAGCAAGACTGTCCTGGTATCAGCTCTATTTTATCTCAGCACCTCAAGCTGAAGCTTAAATTAACCAAGCATTGTTTTTTTGTTGTAACCCATCACCATCCCACAAGCTTTGGGGCGTTCACACCAGTGAATTCTCAGCCTTTGCAAGAAGATCTCATATGCTGAAGCCAGTCCACTGCCTGCTCATCTCTAGGTATCCACCCATCACTCAAGGCAAGAGCCCCAGAGAGAGGTCAGGTTTGCCAGCCCCGCTACAAAGCACAGCTCTGACCACAGTGGTGCTCGTCCTCCCCAACATGAGCAGCACAAAACTCCTTGCCAAAATCCACTTCCTAGCAGGACTGAAGCCTCAGCAGCTTTCTGCCACCAGCACAGGTCCAGCAGAGATGTGTCCTCCTGGAAAGATCCACAGCAGCCACTCCACTGTTGGGGTCTCCAGGAGACACAGGGATGCTGGGAAGGAGTGCTTGGCACTGGCAAAGCCTGGAAGGCTGGGAATGTTCATCAGAGCAGCGTTACTAATGAATTTAGCACTGAAACAAGCTGTCGTTTAGGTCTGAGGGGATACCCATCTCCCCACACACTCCTCCCTGGTATTTGCTAATGGGAAGAGCGAGGCACAGCAGCAGATTCAGGCTGACTCACACAGGTTTTTGCACTTTTATCCGGTGCCTCTTTCCATCCCCCCCTCTCCACAGTGCAAACAAAACGTATGAACAGCTCTGAATGAGAGGGAATGTTTGGGAAATGGTGCTCCAAACCATTTCTATCCTCTTTGTGTGTGTAAACTATGAGACCATGACTACAGTCTTGTGCTCCAGGCAACCACAGCCAGCAGATCAGCCTGAGGATGCCCATGGACACTGGGCAGCAGCCAACTGCCTCAGGAAGAGCCCCCAAATAAAAAATAAAATTATTGTTTTGTTGGGTTTTTTGTTTGTTTTTAATTGTAAGAGAATAAACTTTCAAATCCTCAAGCTGGACAGGACTAGAAAAGCAGTGTCAGGTTTTACAGGGCAGTAAAACCAGTCCTGCCATCATCACAACTCAAAATATCAAAAAAAAAGGAGCAGCAAACATCAAACTGGAGGGGATCTACAGAACCCCAGACATGTGCAGGACCACACAGACATGTACCCAAGAGGAGAAACTGAACAGGTCAGCATCTCTCAGATACTTTAATATATTTTCCCTAATTAAGCTGTTCAATTCACCAGCTTAAAGAGCTGCCGATAGCGGCTACAAATTGATTTATCCTTTGATGAAGGTAAAATTTGCTGGAAAAAAATGAGAAGCAAACAACATATGGGTTTGGGAGGGATTAAATTACTTTGTCTTGTGTTAAGATTCAAACATATTCCGGAGGCAGGATGAGCCTTTTACAAGTAAATTGTTTTTATACTATGTATCCATTTCTATGTAAACAGAAGGATACTCATTTACACATCCACCTACAATACCTGCTAGGTAACAGAAGTATATCCTTAAAAACCAGATGAGATCCTGAGCTCTCTGTGGGCACACACGCACAAACAAAAAGCAATCATCCTGCAAACAGCCCCAGGGGGTAGGGAAAAAAGCCTTCTGGAAACACAAGCAATCCAACCATAACAGATATGGCCTAAAGCAGCCTCGACGTGGAGGGTCACGACTGGAAAATACGGTGGAGGTCAAGACTCCAAAACTGCACTGCGGTTCCCAAACCATCCCTGCCTGGGAGCTGCAGTCCCCGTGCATGGCATGAGCTTAGAGTCTACCACCTCCACTTTGCTGTTTTGTTTTACTCATCAGTAAGAAATACAAGGTGAAGAGGGGTAAATATTAAGAGTAAATCACAGCCAGGCTGACAAGACCCAAGATTAGGAGCAGCCAGCACAGGATAATTTGCTTGATCTCAAATGGGGCGTTTCCCTGGTGGGATGGGACATTACAGCCTCGGTAAGTGAGAGAGGTCAGATGAGGAGTTGGCCTCTGCAGCTCCAATATCACAACACACAGGGCTGCAAACACTGATGTCTCCTCAAATACAGATCCTTCTCCTTTTCCTGACAAAAACTGTGTTCATCTCACCCCTAGAGCAGCAAGGAATTTGTCTGTGTGCTTCCTGAGTCAAAACCAGCTTCTGCACTTCAGACCACCCCCAGCACCACTGTCTCCAAAGAGGGATTTAAAGAGAGTTCAGAGTGAGGGATGCAGCCACAGCCATGGGGGGTTTGCATTTATTAACTCTTATTCCCTGCATCCACTTTATCAGCTATTTTGGACACAGGCATTTCCTACACAAGCACATGCCAGACATCTGAGAGTGGATAATTTGCCCAGACAGGCAGTAAATATATCCCATCTCATGCTTCTTCCTAGAATAATGTGCTTTCTAGTGTCACCTGTCATGTAAATCATCACCTTGCAATTTATCCTGGGCTACATTTCAACTGCTTCTGGACCTACTGGAAAATAAAGGAAGAAACAATCAGAAGGTCCAGTAACTCCTTCAGCAAAACATGGATGCTTCTTCCCTGGCCAATATTTCAAATTGATTGAAGAAAAGACATCTACTGAATTTATGGCTTCCCAGCTGAATTTCCAGCTCTTAGATTTAGAGCAGTCCTAGATTTTCTCTGAGCTACACAGAAGACATTTACATAAGTTTTTGTGCAACATCAAATCTCATTCCTTCAGTCTATTTCTCTCTCACCATATGAGTATCCAACAACTACCCACCCCATGGTTACTGCAACTCAACAGCTTAGAGGTGGATTATGAAAAATCCCACGAGTTGCATGAGAAATTAAATGTCTGTGATTTTTTTCCCCACCCCTGGCATTTTTTATTTAAATCTGCCCACAAAACCAGAGTAAAGAACCAGGGCTGATGGTGCTGTCTGGGCTGCAGCCTTCTAAAGCAACAAGAGAAAAATGACATTTTCTTCCCAAAAAGTGAGCCCAGAGAAGACTGCATGGGAACTTTGCACCAGAAAAAAAGAAAAAAAAAACACACTAAGAAGCTTTCCCTGGACATTCTTTTGAAAAGTTCTAGAGGAAGGTTCTCTAGTGGAAGGGGTCCCTAACCATGGTTGGAATGAGATGAGCTTTAAGGTCTCTTCCAACTCAAACCATTCCATGATTCCACAGATTTATTTCCAACAGAAATTCCAACCAGCCAGGCTTGTTGAAAAGGTTGGATTTAAGGAGGTGTTTATGCAGCTTAAGCTGCCTGGGGGTGCACAGTCCTGGAGGGACCCCTTTAATCTGTGTCCTCTGGCTGCAGAGAAAAAGCCTCCTGCGCATCTGTGCCTTCTCAATTTTGTGTTCAAAACACTTGAGACTCTCTCTTTTGTTCCATGACTGTCTCCCTTAATCCTCCCCTCAGTCATTATTCAATATTTGGTTTTGTGACTACATTATTTAACTTGGCGGAGTGTTTTGGGACGCAGCTTGAATAAAAGCCTCTATTTTTAAGTAGCGGAGGGGACTGTCACGCAGGCAGGGAGGAGACAGCACTGACAGCAAAGAGGAGACCAAAGCTTCACCCATCAAAAAAAAAAAACAACCACCTCTCCAGGGAAAGTAGGCTGGCAGTCACAGAGTCGTCACTGGAGGGGATAAATCACCAAAGCAAACTCCAGTGTCAGTAATTTTGTGACGCAGAAAATTGATTCGTACGTTCCAATCAAGGAGCTCCTGCCTCCATAATGTGTGCTCGGCGTTTTAACATAATTATTTGCACAACAGTTTTAATGTTTGCAGCCTCCTCTGGCTGTCAACCTGGAAGTAAGTAGGGGGGGGGAAATAAATTTAAAATACTCTTCTTCAGAGACAGGATTAAAGAAAAAAAAAGAAAAAAAATCAATCTCCGAGCTACCTCCTTTGTATTTTGTTGTGACAAGCCTGAATTTAAACAGCCTGTGAAGTCAAAACAACAGGAGAAATATCAATACACATTAATTTAATCAAGAAACACAGTTCTGCCATGCCAGGCCAAACTTGGCTGTGTTTCCTCCACGATTTCAGTGGGAGCTGATGACACCCTATCACCTGTCCAGCCCCCTATGGTGACTGGGGGTCTCCTCAAAGGCCTTGAGCCCTCTCTCCATTTGGGTGCCTTCCCATACAGAAATCACGATTCCTGGTGATGCAGCACTTCCCCAGCACATCTCCATCCCTCCTCCCCCAAAAAAAGCTCATTTTGCTGGCATTCCCACCCTGGTTGGGCATCCTGCTGCATCCTTATTGTGTGCCATGGAGCTTTCAAAGGACAGGCAGATAAAAGGGTAAACATGATAACAAAAACTATCTCCACCACACTTGACTCCGTCAAATCCTGCGCGACTCTTTGAAACAAGAATCTCATTAAGGAAGGGAGAGTTGAAAGGATAAGCCCCCGCATACCAAACGCAGAAATCAGATGTACTTGACCTTTCAAATGAATGTACATTTTCTGAGCGACTGTTCATGTCAGAGTAATTCAAACAGACACCTGATAATCCTCTTAAAAGACTAAAATTTGGATACTGGATTGAGCACAACGTGGCGTGATCTGCGGGTGGTCTCGTCTCTGTGCTCGGTCTTGCCCTCGCCCCCCGGTTTCCTCAGGCACCTTCACGTCTTGTCCCTTCCCTGGGCTTTCATGTCCCCCCACACAGAGGAGATGTTACAAGTCCAGAATTCATTAACAAGGAAGCATCTTCTGCACTGGCACAGCTGGAAACGAAACGCTGATGCTCCTTCACACAAATTAGGTGATTAAACACTTTGGATGCAAAAGATGTGCCCCAACAGGAAGGTTCAAGAGAGGGACCTCCCTCCAGAGAGGTTCCAGCCATGCTGACCTCATGTACAAGTTAAAGGACCATGAACACCACTGAGGTCCTGCATTTTGTATATCAACATGTCATGTTCCTGAGAAAGAGAAACCCTGTTTTTAAGCCATGAGGATGCCCAGAAAAGCCCAATGGATTTCCAGGGAAGCATTTACTTGGTGAATGGCTGCAAATGGAGAGTTCACCAAGCCAAGGATATAATAAATACAGCCCAAAGGCTGTAAAACCACAGAGAAACTGCAAGGTTTCTTCATGGACAATGTTGCTGGATAGGTCATTAGGGGTCTGCCTGGTCACCTCCCCTTCACAGATTTTTGGGTGTTCTTGTCAGATCCAGCTGCCTGCCTTGATCTGCAGCTCTATTTCTACACCAATAATTTCTGGGCTTTGTTTAGCACATCCATACAAACAGAGGCACAGGCACTACCAAGCCTTTGTGATCAGAGACACCAGGGAGTCAACAATGCAACAAACACTGGAGAAAAAAAGAGTGTTTTGGTGGCTATTTATGAATAACCCCACAGAGTGACAGACCATGCAGTGTCTAGTAATGAGTTCCTTTTGAAAAACACCAAAAATCAACAGCACAGCATTTCCAGTGGAGCCCAGGGGTGTAGGACTCTGCAAGTACACCAGCCTCCTCCTGATGTTGCAGTAACATCAGCCCCAGCCTTGGGAGCACATGCACTCACATCCATTGCCATGCAGGACAGGCACCTGATGGCTTTGTATCCTCTGGTGAGTCCTCCCCTTCCTCCTCCCCTTGAGGTCCCCAGCATCCAATGTTAATTAGCTAATATTTGTTTACATCGTTCCTGACACTTCCCCTTTCTATTCCCACTGAGCACATCAGTAGCTCTCGCACAGGATCCTGGAGGAACATCACCTTTGCTGGAAGGATGAAGGATGAAGCAGTCAGGGGAGAGGAGGGTGGGATTGGGGAATGCACTGCTTCCAAGGCAGCCCCCAAACACACAGGAGAGGCTGCAAAAAAAAAAAAAAATCTCCTAGAAAAGTCAAATGCAAGGGGATAAACCAGCTCATTGCACAAGTGATGGGCTCAAGCCCACTGCCCATGTGGTGACTCGAGTGAGCTGCCTCTCCCTATCCAAGCCCTCCTGAGTTCCTGGGAATGGAGCTCATAGTGGATTCCCTCCAAAGAACCACCAATTCATATTCTGATCCAGGACCAGGGTCTCCCCACAGCAGGCTTAGCCCTGCTGTTTCCAGGCCCCCCATCACTGCAGTGTCTGAGCTCCATCCCTGTAAAGATTTCTATTTATCCAATGGCTCTCTTGAGGCCATCCAAGGAATGCACGAGGCTCTGCAGACCTTCCTTCTTGTGCAGGTCAAGACACATTGGGCGTCACCAGGAGAAGCCAGCACCTCTCCTCCTGTGGGGACTCATCCTTCTGCCCCCCTGCATGAGGCTCTCACATGCTCATCCCAGGCTGTCCCCAAGCCAGGACCCCACTACCATGTGCAGCCACATCCCCACTGACTCACAGGCGTGTTTTTCACTCCTCCTCTCAACACTTCCTAACAGCTCATGAATTTTATAAACTAAACTCATTGTAACCAAACCATGAAATTGCAAATTTAACTCAGTCAACAAACAAAGCCTTGGCAGGGAGCTGCTGCTGTCTGAGGTAGGGCTGCTGTGCTGCCTGGGCACCCGGCAAGGTGGGAATCTCTTCCCAGGGACAGTGCATCCCGCTCCACCCGCCTTGGCCACGGGGCAGTGGCACAGACGACGTTGCGCAGGACTCTGGAGCATCACAACCTACACAACAACAGACCTACACCCAGCTCCTTCAGCAGTGCCAGCCACTCCCACCGCCCTTCCCATTCATGGCCATTCCCATTATTGACTCAAAGGCACAGCAAAGCCTGGGCAGCCCCAGGACCCCCCGGGCAAAGCCCTCCCTGCCCAGCCGGAGGTTCTGCCGCAGCCCCCAGGTCCAGCCAAGCCGGCTCCCGTCTCTCCCTCGCCTGGCAGCACCGCACACCGTGTCCACGTTCAGGGTGGCTGGGAGAGCCTCGTTAAGTTAATGGAGTGCTAATTAGCTGGCAGACCGAGGGGAGGGATTGAAGGCGCTGCCTCATTTGCTCGGTGGAATTGGACCATTAAAATGAAGGGTGAGGAGCCTCGGGATGAGGTGGAGCGGCAGAGGCTGCTGGAGGGATGCAGAGGGGTCTCCCTGGGGACAGCGGGGGCTACACAAGCCATTTTCCCTGGGTGAAGCAGCTTCTGGCACAGAGAGAGAGTGGGAACAAACTGCACTGTTGCTGCCTGCACCAAAGAGGACCACGGAGCACCACCAAAGCGACCTTCTCTCCATCACCTTCACCATCTTCAGCACTTGGCTTTGGAGATCCACCAGCACAGACACCAATGGCAGCCCATCTTTCCTGCACCCAAAACACCCAGTGACCCAAGGCACTCCCTCCAGGTGGGGTAAGTGCAGCAATACCTGCTGGAGTGCGGCACGTCCTGCCAACATACCAATGCCACCTCCTTCCAAGCAAGCACAGTGCCACGGGGTGTTTCTATGGCAACAAGCATCTCCAACACAGCCGGCACCGAGACTCCAGCACCGTTCTGCTGACACCAGAGGCCATGGTCCTGCCAGCAATCCATGCTCTGCAGCTCCAGGCACAACTTCCAGGGCAAAACTCAGCCTTTGGGAGGCTTCAAAACCGACTTGTCACTCCTTTGCCAGGGTGGTCGCAGCATCATGACCAGCACGGGTATCCCTCAGTCTCCACGTGGGAAGGACACAACATCCCTCCTGTGGATGTCACCAGTCCTGCAGCACCGAGTCCTGCAGCACCAGCAGCCCTGCAAGCTCCCAGCCCCGAGAGCAGCAGCAGAGCTGGGGTCATCAGTCACAGAGTCATGTTATAGGCAGCCTTAAATCCCAGGCCTCCCTTCCCATCGATCTCCTCAGCTCCGTGAAATTAAGAAAAACGCAAGACAAACACAAGAGAATGTCCCCGAGCTGGCCATGTGAGAGGAGCAATTCCAAACAGGAGCAATTCCCCCGAGCAAGACCTGGGGAGCTGGCAGGCACTGCCTGGCTGGGAAAAACAAAACCCAGTTCCAGACAGAATACCAATCTCAGCTTAAACATCCCCCCCTGGGTAGGGGAGCCCAGAGCTCCTGGCAATGCCGGGGTCCACAACCATCTCCAACTCTATTGGAGGCTGCAGCAGGAGAGGGGATGGGGCTGCAAATATCTTTGCCATTACTCCATGGAGGAAATTTGTCATCAAATGGCATGAAGAAATTACATGGAACACCTCAAAGGG
The DNA here is from genome assembly GCA_013399695.1 of Formicarius rufipectus. NCBI lineage: Eukaryota > Metazoa > Chordata > Aves > Passeriformes > Formicariidae > Formicarius > Formicarius rufipectus. Next base: position 886,063 of record VXAU01001584.1, on the reverse strand, counting down.
CTCCGTTCCTCTCCAAAAATCACTTCCCAGAGCAGACCTGTGCTTTAAGTATTAAATGTGGCCAGACAACTCAACACATTATTAATGTCTATTTTCAACAAGCATCTCCATTCCACTCATCCTTCTCTCTCCCTCTGTATTTTTTAACCATCACTTTAAAGTCTCTCCTGTCCAACTGTGTATTGTAGGGGGGAGGGGGGAGAAAAAAAAAAAAACTTGTTTAAAAAAAGAGAAAAGAAGAAAAAAAGTAATTTAAAAGCTTTAAATCCAGTTCTTTGGTCTCCGACCCCCTGAAGATTCCTGCACAGAAAATAAAGTGCTTAGCTGCCCTCCTTAAAAAGATTTAATCTCCCATATTTCAGAGCTTGTATGATTAAACCCTACCTCTAATTCTGCTTTCAGAGCCACAGCCAAATCTCTGCTTAAAGGAAAGTGGTGCTGGTGCCTCTCCTCCCATCTCCCTTACAGAGCTGTGTCCACATGGATGTGGGGGAAGAGCTGGAGGTAGCAAGGCATATCCAAGCATCCCTGGATCCTAGTGCTTCCTTGCCAGAGATGGAAACACCCTTTTTTATGCAGCCTTCAAACAAATTGAGCTTTCTTATAAGGAGTCCTGAAGGAACAGAGAGGGGGGCAGTGTGGACATGCAGGGCACCTGCACCAGCTCAGAAGCTCACACTCCCAAACATCATCAGTTCCATCCCATGCACAGCAGCAGGGAGAGAAAGAGCCTCAGATGAGTGTGGAGAAGAGTCCCAAACTTCAGCTGGGAGAGTTAGGGCAGCACAGAGCCAGCCCCAGCATGAAAACCTGGTGTGAGACCACCCAAACATGAGGCTTGGGGGTCACACCTCGTCTCTGAGATGAGATGCTCCCCAAAGCAGTTGAGAATTCAATGTAAGCAGGGGCTGTGCTGGAAAGAAGACATTTCTACTGGACATGCTAATCACTCATTTACCCTCAGCTAGGAATTACTGACCTTTTATACCAGGAAAGAGAATGACAACCTACTCTGGCCTAATGACCTTCATCTCAGGTCAAGAGGAGATGGAGCATTAGCAATAGGACTGCAAAATAAATACCTCACTGTTGCTTCACACAAACACATGCTTTCTCTGCTTTAGGATAAGCAAAGAGTTTGTTCAAAACCTGCACTAATAGGGTGGAATGTTTACTTGAAGTCCGTGAGAAATCGCCTTTCAAAGAGGCACAGCACAGAAACCTTCACCTGCTAAAACCTGGGTGGAGCTCAAGGCCAGCTCTCCAAGACACCAAGCAAACATGTCCCAAGGTGAGGTGGAGACAGATCTCCAAGGAGCACAGCACTCCAAGAGCCAAGATGATGATTATTAATGTAAGAGTGTTGTAGCTCTCACCAGCACCTGCAGATTGGAGCTTGGGTTTGATGGAAAAGCATCCCCTGACACTTGTGTTGAGGAACTTTTGCTGAAATTCCATGGGCAAACTATACAAAATCAAGTTTCACACCTTCCCCATCCCCTTGTTCAACAGAGACTTTTATGCTGCCAAAACCTATTTATTTCTTGCAAATCTCTCTGAGCTACTGCTCATGAATAGAAATGCTTTTATCAAAAACTGTTCGCTTTTGCCACTGAAAATTTTAAAACAAGTGTTTTCAGGGGGAGGCAGGTTTGCCTTCTGTGAGAGAACCTCAGAAAACGCCCCTTCAGGGTATTTTTACTTTAAAAATAATTAAAAAAATTATTTTAGGTATGTCAGCCTGTGAGATAAGAACAAAAAGCCAATACTGCTTCCAAGCTTGGCTTCAAAGAAGACCACCCTGCAGCCAGTCCTGCTGGGAAGGGGACCCCCAGTATCACCTCCCCTGGGGCACATTGTGATGAGTTTCCCAAACAGCACAAAGGGATTTGAGGCTGAATTTCAGCCCCAGCAGTGCCTGGTCTGCTCAAGCTGCCATAATTACCACAGCAAACTGTGGCATTTGCACCAGTACCTGAGATGCTGAGCATCCATCAGCTTTGTATGGTTAATCATTCTCATCTCTTGGGGTTCAACACACCCCAAGAATTTGAGGCAACCCCACTGTGCTTTCTGAAAGCCTGGATGCTCTGGAAATTGCTTCATCTGAGATATTTGAATTGCTCTGGAAACAAAAAAAATCCCCACAGCTCCTTAATGCCAATCACTGTATTGTCTCCTCACCTCTGGTAAACATTTCCACACAGACGAGAAAATGCATCCTGTCCCTTCCACCACAGATCCAAAGGGCAACGATATGTCTGGATAAATGAACAGGTAGCTGTACTTTCATTAAAATCACCCCATTTAAATTACTCACAGATGAGATTGAAGACATGAGGTTAAAAACTTAATTGACTAAATCAACTGAGACGCCAAGGGCTGATTATATCATTTAAAATAAATGTAATATTGGCCATCAAAACCCGCACAATATATTATTACATATCAAAAGCCATTATTCAAGAAGCACAAACAATATCCTCCCAAAGCCCCAGTGGATTTAAGAACATCACCCTCTCTGCTTTTCTTGATTGTTTTTCTCCTTCCACAAACTGGGTAGGGAGAGAAAAGCAGATGCCTTCCTGCAAATTCAGCACTGGAATAAAAATCTTCCTGGCTGCTTTCTCATCAAAGACTGCACCTCTGTTTTAAGGCTAGAGGTGGGCAGGCACAGCCACCTTGCCTGGCTTTGCATGCAATTGGATTGAAAGCCCTCTCCTCCCACTAAAAACTGTCTTCTTCAAAGCACTTGGAGCTATCCAGGCTCCCTCCATTTGCATCTTCACACCTGAGCTTTGTTCCTGCAAGTCCCCAGCAGCTCCAGTGCTGGAGAAGCTGCCACCAGAACTGTCCCCATGCCAAGGGACAGGAGCACAGTCCCCACCTTGGGGTCTTGGGGACAAGATGCCCTGGCACGTGGTGTCCACTCCCCACTTGCTGAGCTTCATCTCCACCATCCTCCCAGACATATAAACATTCACATTTTAATAAGAGCTGACAAACCTGAAAACCCTTCAGTGAACAAGCCCATTCCATGGAAATCCAGATCAGCTTGCAAATGATTTCCTAGCCCGGACTGGGAGCTCATTACAGCCTGAGTGTTATCAATTATGGATTGCTCTGGTGGCCCTCCAACCCAGGCTGTGGTGCCACAAGGAGTTGTTTGCTCCACGCCTGCAATCCTCGTCCCTCTTCTCTTCTCCTGCTCCCCAAGGACGGGCAGGAGGAAGAACCAAACCCAAGCCACAGCAGCATCACTAAACCCACGCAAAGGAAAGTGGGGAATAACCCCAGAAGCCTCGATGTAACATTAAGAACATGCAAATCAGCCCCTGGACTCTTCATTACACATTGTAATTATAAGCAGTGCCATCAAGGGTTTCACAAAACTCACGTCTGTTCTGAAAGGCTCAGCCAGGGAAAGGCTCCTCTACTGTAGGAAGAGCACATTAATATGCACATGGAAGAGACCACGGGCTCCCAGAGCTCCCAGCCTGGCTGGGAAGCAGCCTGGCAAAAAGCAGGGCTCCCTGGCTGCTCTCTTTGCCAGGCTGGCAGTGGTGCCATCCCTCACCACCTTTCCTGTATCCCTTTGCTCAGGGAGCCAGGTGTGACTCAATTAGTCATTCCCAAGTGGATGGGTTGCATTAGTGGCATCTCTCCCGGGGTCCCAAGGGATCATTCATGCAACCAGGCACCTACAAGGGCTCTCCAACCTCCCAGGATGAGCTTTGCCCAGGGACCTGCAGCGTGGAGGGAGGATGGCATGGAGCAGAGGGATGTGTCCTAGCAGGTCTCATCCTAAATCCAAAACACCTCACTATTACCAGAGACTAGGGAGAAAATTAACTCGATCCCAGCCACAACCAGGGCAGCAGGGAAGCTCCTCACATGTGTAATCTGGGCTAAACAAAGCAAGAATACAGTGCCCCCTTTTCCTGAACCCCCTGGCAGCCCATGGATGGGGGACAAAGGCCCCGATGTGGTGGGGGGCTCTGGCACAGCTGCAGCCCCTGAACGGCTCCCCTGCAGCCATCCCACTGGCTTTTAGGACATGGAGCACACATCCCACCCCACAGAGCACGCCCTGCAGGGGGGCTGCATTACAAAGCCATTTTCTGAAAATGAAAAGCCAAAAGACCCAAGCAAATGCAGTGTAATTGCAGGGGGTTCAGGCATGAGGCTCTCTGAGTCCACATGTGAGTGCCATGGTAAAACAGGCTCGGGGAGCCCTCGCCAAAACCAGTCTTGTGTGCTGCCTGAAACACCTCCCAAACACACACAGCTTCTTAAATCGTATCTGCTCCTCTCCTGCTCTGGAGGAGGGAGCCTGGTGGCACAGGATGCTGCGCATCTGGCAGCTGCCAAGCTTGGGATGGCTCCTCTCCCCTTGCTCAGGGGTAAAACAGGCAGGAGGGCACGCTCCAAACCAAGGTGCTCCCCCTGTGCCTGCTCCTCCCCAGCCTCACAGGGGATTTAAGCTGCTGGATGTTTTAGGAAGAGCAGCTGGGAGCCAGGCGTGGGCAGGAGAGGTGTTAAAATTCCCGTCACGACCCGGGAGGAGACATCCCCAGCATCCCGCTGCAGAGCGAGCTAATCCTGCCAGGTTAATTCTCATCCTCGGTTCATTCCAGTTTATTAAAGCCAGCAGGCACCCTGCAGAGGATTCATTACCTGTGTCACTCGAAGGCAAGGCTGGGCCTTAATGAGCTGAGAAATGGGGGAGCGATGCTGGGCTGGGTCCACCCTGGATACCTGCAGCACCATTCCCAGGGGCAGTGCTGCCACAAAGGTGAGGGAAGTGCAGGACTTCTGCAAGGTCCCAGGCTTTATCCAGGGAAATCTCACCCCCATGCCCTCCTCTCACCAAACCCCCGAGCCCAGCTATGTCACTCTCCTTGGAGCTCAACCTGGAGCTCACCAGCTTTTATTTGCAGGGAAATTACTGGCAGAGGGCAAAAGGAGATGAATTTTCAGCCAGGTGAGTGAGCACATTACCAGCCAGAGAGATGGCAGCTGCTGCAGTACATCTTCATCCCTTTAAATAGTTCCCAGCCTTCCCCCCGCAGAGCCGGGCTGGCTGTGTAAAAGAGATCTCTCCTAATTAATCTAGTCCTCTCCATTGCTGCTGAAACAGAGCCGGGGCTGGGGGATAAAATATTGCAGGAGCTAACAGAGGATGGCAGGCTTGGGTTAGCGAGGCAGAAAGCGAGGGGTGGACTTCAGCTGAAGGGGCACAATTATTTTACCACCATGCTATGCCTCTATTCCCAGACCTGTCTGGCATCTTCCAGCACCAGCCTGCCTTTTTCATCTGGGTTTTATCCCCCCCCCCCCC
>VXAU01001584.1:807339-880707 GCA_013399695.1 Formicarius rufipectus | reverse complement strand
AAAGAAAGGGGGGGGGGGGGAGAAAGAATGGGATGGAAAATGCTAAAGGAGACAGAAGATGAAAGTGGCTTTTACATACAGGCACAAGGGGAAGGATGCAAAGAGGAGCAGAGAGAGCATCAGGTGCCACTCACACCATTTTTTCAGCCATACAGGAGTGAGACAAGTCAGGCAACAGCTTCCAGGAGTTTCAGCAGAGCAACAACATGCCCAAAAGAACTGTGCCATGCAGAAAAACTGGAAGAAAAACACCCTGGGGATGCTTGGGAACCCCTTGCCTTCTGCATGGGGCTGGGCTGGTGTTATCACCTTAGCCTATGCCACGCTGCCTTCCTCCCCAGTGCTTTCCCCAGTCATCATCTTGCCTAAAAGCTCTGCTCCACCTCTCACCTCCACCCACTGTTCCCTGTGAGTCCTTTTTGCTCCCAGGAACAGCATTTTGGGCCCCCACACCTTCATCACAGAGCAGCTCAGGAAAACCTGCACACACACCCCCCAAAACCTTGCCTATTTAAGCCCAAGCAGGACTGCTCAAGGAGGAATATTATCTGCAAGAAACAGGATGTCTAAAAAAATCATCTTTGCTGGTGATCAGAGGAACTGAGACAACAAACAGAGCACAGGAGGGATGCCATCCCTCGTTTAAACCTGAGCAAGGAATCTGGCTGCCAGATCTGGGCTCTGCTGATGAGAGTGTTTAAAAACCAGTGGGAAGGTTTGCAGTGCTCACAGGGCTAAATTCACCCAAGAAGAAAGGGCCCTGGTTTCTCGTTTGGCTGTGGCAGAGGGAAGGGCACAGAGAATGTTACCGGGGCTTCCTTCAGAGGCAGGGGGAGAAAAAAGTAACTTCAGATCACCAAAGGCACCCAAAGCCCCCACAGCTGTCCTCACAGGTGCTGATAGCAGGGTTGGATTTCCCTGCCTCTGCAAGGTTAAAAATGCCATCAGGAAATAAAAGGAGGTGACAGCTGAGTGTCAGCATCTCCCACCTACGAAATTCCATTCCTGTCAGGATGCCCAAGGCAAACCTGCTCGCTGTTAAATGCTATTTCATCATAGCTGGCTGGCCTTCATCCCTGGGCTTTTACCTTCTCTCCTCGCCCAGAAGGCTTTAAAGAGCATCCTGGTGCTCCGGTGATAGCTCTTAATTACTGCAGAGCCAGGAGATGTTTGCTTTTAATAACTTTTCCTAAAGAGCAGAGATGTTTAAAAGGGACGGATGTCACAGCTCTGCCAGGCTGGGACCACTTGGAGGCAGCAGCATCGGCTCCCACCGCTGTGCCAGGGCCATGCACATCTCCTGGATGGCTTCAACACCTTTCTCTGCTCGTCCCTTTGCTTTCTAGCCTGGGGCTCCCTCTGCCTGTCACCGCACTGTGCTCGCTGTCCACTCTCTCCAGGGTTTGGCCTCTGCAAACAGTGTTGGGCTCCTTTAACTGTTGGCAAGAGCCACCTTTTACCACTCATGCCATGGCTGAAGGATGGACTTTCTGTGGAGCTGAGGTCTCCCCCTGCCTGTCCATCAGCAGGGCAGGGCAGCAGATCAAGATGAGCTCTCGTGCATGAGCATGGACTTGCACCCAAACCATACCTGCAGGCATTACCAGCACCTTCCCCTGGAGGTCCCAAATCCACCACCCAAGCCCCAGAACACAGTGCCACATCATAAGGGGAGCAGGGGAAGGTTTTCCCACAGCTCACATCCATCTGACCTCAGGTCTCACCTCCTCTTGCCTTCTAAACAGCAGCTGCTGAAGCACGAGCAAAGTACCCAGCACAGAACTCCTACTTACTCCAGAGTTTCTTACAACTGTGGGAATTTATTACCAGCTCAAGTTTTAAAAATACTGATGGCTGTTTGACACACTGTACAAAAAAAACCTCCTCCCCAAACCCCCCAAAATCAGTAGTTATCTGGGCTTAAGTACAAGTTAATTGCAGCCACCAAGAGCTTCCAGCAGGAGCAGGGTCCCCGTGCAGGTGACACACACACACCTGTCAGCCCTGCTGAGTGTGGGGGGAACGACAGCATCCACGTTGCCATGGCTCTGGAGTTTTTACAGGCTTTCCAACAGCAAAGGTAAAAATAAAACCCCAAAGCATTCCGAGCTTGGATTCACTTCCCTGCTAATCACGGAGCTGGTATTGCCAGGCTGGGATGTGCTCTTTAACAGCATCTCTTCCCAGGGAGAACATGCACATCCCAGCAACAGCCAGGCTTCAAGTGGCAAACATCAGAGCCTTGCAATTGTAGTGATTATGTTCCCTGGGCTGTGGGCTGCCAGAGCCCAGCAGAGAGTGGGGAACCTGGAAAAGCTCATCCACTGCCCTGGGAAGCATTGATTCCATAAGGAAAGGACGACAGACCCTCTGCATGCTTAGGGGTGGGATGGCAGCAGCCTTGACTCCAATTATGTTCACGTGGGGCATAGCAGGATGTAACCACTGCTGTGTAGCACAAAAATGGCACAAAAGTGACAAAAAGCTTTTGCAGCCCTTTGGAAAAGCCAGGGGAGCCCTACTGCCCCACAGCACCTCTCTGCAGTCCTACACCAAGCCACAGGAAAGGCACATTTCGCCTTCACACGGGTCCTGTGCTTCCCTTACATGCAATTCAGCTGCACCTGGATCCTTGTGATCCACCTCCACTCTCCCAGAGGAGCAAACCCTTTGCCCTGGATCCCTGTTGCTCTTTCCAGCAGAACAGATCAGCTCTGCTGGGCTGCACCATCCCTTCACACCTTGTCCCCAAGCAGGCAGGGGGGGTGGAGGGAGCCCAGACCCTGCACTGAAGACCCTGCCATGGTTAATTTGCAGGGGTTGTTCACCTCGTGCCATCATCTCCCTGAGCCTGGAAGGCTGAAGTGTTATCTCTGCTCCCACCACGGCTGGCAGCTGCCCCAGTACCACACGCTGCTCCTCTTTGGAGGGTTTCACACCCCTCTTCTGCATTTTGGGTCTGCTCCCTCCTCCTGCTGCAAAACCAGGGGACACCACGGACTGGCAAAGGCAGAGGAAGCAGATTTGGGGCTCTCCCCTGTCCCCATTTGGAGATGGAGCATCCCCAGCCAGGCCAATATCCCGCCCAGCTCTCTGTGGTGCCTCGGCGAGATAAAGGTGGGACATGAGTTAAACAGCCTATCAGCAGGACGTGAAGTCTCCAAAAGGCAGAGCATGATAAATTCAGCCAGAGAATCACAGGCACAGAGTGCAGGGTGACGACTTATCCTTCACCATACACACAGATTTATTAAAAATTTAAAATTGCTACATAGATCTAATGAGCCGGGTTATTTATTTTTGCAAGGCTGATCAATCACACTTGTCCCCACAGGATACCAGACCTTTAACTACTCATCTGATTATTCCTGGTCTACCTGCTCCAGCCCCAGTGCTTAATATTTCATCCACATGGCTCCTGGGCAAAGCTGGAGTGGAGTGTGATCTCTTGGCAGAGCAGAGACCTGCCTTAGGATTTTATGAGCTCCTGTTCAAGGGCAGAGGTGGAAGGAAAGGAATAACTTTTCTTTTACCCTCTGCCCCTCCTTTCAAGGCAAGAGATTTATCTTCAGTCATCACCATCCTAAAAATTACAGACTTTTTGATCATGAATGACAGAGATGACATGGTGTTTCAGCCTCCTGGGGGCAGGATGGCCAGAGAGGTCCAGGGTTTGGCCCCACTTTGGTCCTGGGACTGATGCTTGGGCTCAACAGCAGCACCTGCCTCTCCTTTAAACCACATTTTAACAGCAGAATTGAGGCTTTCCATGGTGAAGGAGGGAAAGTGTTGGAAAGGCAGGCTTTTGTAGTCTATAAACTGCAGGGAAGATCTCACGCCACCTCCCCACACTGGTTCCAGCCATGTGTTGAATCCCACCCCCGTCCCAGCAGCCCACCTGCCAACGCTGCAAAGGCAGGACAAAACTGCAGGACCAAACCATGGGCTGGGGGCCCTTCCCACAGCTCAGCATCCCACTGGGCACATCCAAAGAGCTGAGGGAATGCCAGGGCTTCTCCAGCCCTGGGACTGCTGCTGCAGGGGGGCTGATCTGTCCTCGGGAGGATGAAGATGCTCCAAAAGGCTGGGCTCACCCTGCGTTTTGCAGCAGACACACAATAGGCAAACTAAGCGACACCAAAGCACCTGTTTGGGAGTCAGCAGCACCAAACACCTAAATCCCCACCTGTTGCATCTCTTGGCGTGGTCAAACTCGACCCAACCTCCCGAACCTGGTTCCCATGGATCTCATCCCAGTGGATGAGGGCAGAGGATGTGCTGAGGACCAGCACAGCTGGGAAAGCACTGGTGCTCCCCACGGAGCAATCCCAGAACAGAGCCCCTTTTCATCCCAAGGCTGTGTTATTCCAGTATGTCTCTTTTGTGTGACAGGGCTAATTGAATGGTGATGGTGGTACTAAGCAGCCCCTGTGATCCGAGACCACAGTCAGCTGAATCTATAAAATCGTGTAATTTTTTGCATGGCTGATTGTGCAGATGTAAGAAAATAAAAAAAGGAAAGGATGAAACGAAAAGAAAGAAGAGGGAGTCAGACTCGTAAATGAATCTGCAGTTGACAGCCATGAATGGCTGGAGGAGCTGAGTTACAAAGTGGCCGACAGGGAATTGTCCCACTCCAGCCACACAGGGGACAAGATCCATCCCCTGATCAAAGCTGTGCCCCCCTCGGAGCACAGGTTCGCTGTTAGACTTGCTCTGCTGAGGAGCAATGGGCTCGTTAGCAGACCCAGAGCTCATTAGGGAAATGCAGAGATGGCAATTACCCCTCCAGCCATGCTGGACATGGTCTGGCTGGAAGGAGAATCATGGGAAAGCCACTGGGAGAGAGAAAGGCTGAACCCAAACAGCAGAGATCTTCCTCCACCCATGACACAGGAAAACCCTCCAGAGCTATTACAGACCAAGATGCCTCTTCCGAGAGCTGAAGCTCCTTCTCGCCTTTGCCAGTGAACATTTCCCCGCACAAATCCTTTCCAGTGCTCCCAGTAGAGTCACACCACCACACTCCACCCCGGGGCTACATCCCTCTGTCCCTTTGCTGATGCAAGCAAAGGTGACACATCCCTGGAGCTGAGTGAAGGGAGGCATCTGGCACCCCCTGCTCCAATTCTTCATCTGAACAAACGCCACGGGCAGAAAATCACCCTCAGAGCTCAGGTCACTCAGTCAAAACCCTGCACAAACCTGCTGCTGAGGCTTCCTACAACTGTAGGTGCAAAGCTGGGATGGCAAGGGCACATCCAGACGGGATGAATAAACCCGTGCAGGGTTGGCAGGGAAGAGGGTGAAGGGGAATAGCTGACTATTCGTATAATTCCAGGCACACCAGGTGCCTGTATCGCCCACATCAGGAGGAACAAAAAGAGTTTTCAGAAGAATCACGGTCAGTTAGCTAAAGATGTATGACTTTTGTTCTTAGCGGGCTTTAATTGCACCTATAAATTAAAAATGAACTGATTTCGCGCCGCGTAAAGCGACTGCATTCACCTAAAAAAATTGCACTTCAGCTTTTAATTCCACTTCAATTGCACACAGGCACCGCGGCTCTGCGGAGCAGGCACTCTGGAAATTGCCTGGCAATCCCATTCCACCTCGGCTGAGTACATACATTTTTTAAAAGTTACTGCTGCGCGGTACTGAGCGGCATTAATTGAGTGTTAACGAGCTGTCTGATCAGCTTCCCACTGTCCTTATTACTGGACGTCAGGGTCTCTGCAATGTCCCAATTAAACAGAATCAAAGAACACTTAATGCATGGTAAACTGGTTCCCAGCCACTTGAACTGATTAACCAGCTGTTCCGTTTATTTGGGTCCCCATTAGGTGGTATTGCACAGTCTATATTGCTCAAGCAGCCCCTCTGTTCTGGGAAGGAGCAGGGATTAAATGGAGATTTCTAGGAGAAGCCATCAGTTCAGGACAGCAGACTCAGCACCCTGTGTTTCATCCCAAAACGGGATGATGGAGACGGACAGGATGAGAGGAGATGGCCTCAAGTTGGACCAGGGGAGGTTTACATTAGATAGTAGGAAAGCTTTTTTCATTAAAAGACTGTCCAAGGATATGGTGGGATCACCATCCCAGGAAGTGTTCAAAAAATGTGGCACCTGAAAATATAGTTCAATGGTGAACATGCTGGTGGTTGGACTCTTAGAGGTCTTTTCAAACCTTATTCATTCTATGATTCAGAATCATCATAATTCAAATTGGGCACCTGGAGTCACTAGTCATTTTGTAGGCCCTGTTTTATTTAAGCAGCTCCAGTGATAAAGATAGAAAGGCAAAAAGTAATTTGGATCACTGAAGAATGAATCCCCACATCTTAATACCAACAGAAATAAAGGGCCTGCAAAAACCCAGCTCAGGACATAAAGAAGAACCAACAAAAGCTCCCTGCCTATCTACTCGGGGATGGCAAGCTGCTCTGGTGTCAGACAAAGGGCTTTCTGGTTTGGCATTCACCTTAGCTTGGATGGGAAGTGCAAGAGATTCCCTGAGGAAAAGCAACCCAGGGCCTTGTTGTATGTTTTGTGCCCCAGATATGGAAATACCCAGGGATGGATCAGATCTCACAGCTTTGTCTTTCCTCCTTCCACACGGACCCAGCACCACAAATGGGGGCCAGTGAAGTCATTCTGCTCAGGGGGAAAGGAAACAGCTTGAAATAGCACCCAGATTCCCCACCACGCTGGATTTTTAGACACGAGGCTCTTGCCCCACCATCCCAAAGGCTCTCAGCATCCCTCCCACCGGGATCACACACAACCACAAGCACAGCTGCAGAGCAGAGACACTCATGCACAACAGACCATCACATCCTCCTTAATGCCAACACTAGTCCAGCCAGGCTGTACAACAGTCCCACACCCCATGGAAAAGCCAGGGATGGGGTTGGGGCAGGGAGCCTCCACACACATTTTCCAACAGCGGGAGGAAAGACGCCACAGCCGTCTGCAGGCTCGGCAGTGACACCAGTTGAGATAAAAGAGAATTTAAGGTGCAGAGGAGAGCTAAGCAGATCCTTGTAGATTGGAGCTGAACAAGATAAGGGAGCAATGATTAATACAGACGCATCACGCCGGGACAATTCCAAGCACACGCAATTTGGGTGGATGGGAAGAAGCGATAGCACCGTGTACTTACAGTCCCCAAGCAACTCACTGAGGTTTCCCCATGTCAGCCTCAGACAGCCACGCTCTAGGGGGCAAAGAAAACAGACTTTTAAAGACCATCAGCACCTACCCTCGGGAGAGGAAGCCTCTGTTTCACCAGCTCCGGTAAAAACATTTTTACTCGCTGTGTGTTTTACAAGGTATCAGCACAGTGCACAGCAATTATCAGAGCCTTCAGCTCCCCCTGCTCCCAAATGGAACAGCCAAGGAAAATAGTCTAATTTGACAATTTTCAGTCGGTTGAAATGACACGTGGAAGAGACACGGAAGAAGGAAAGCGTATGATTCACTATCTGATAAATTATCCCCATTATACGGAAGGCAGAGCCTGGAGATGCACAGGGCTGTGCTGGGGACAGCATGTGGGTTTTCGGCAGCCACCCAAGGGCATCGCTGTTGTGTCGGGTGGAGAAACCTTCCTTCTCTGCTCAGCCCTCAACTGCAAAGCCATCAGGCAAAACCAAAGGAACAGGGGGTAGATGTTTGGACGACTTGAGTCCAAAATTCATCACCCCCTTCTGCCACATCCAGGTACCCCTCTGCGAATAGCTTTGACCACACTTTCCCCTTTTTTCTCCTATTTGCCCACTAATTCTTATCTTGATGTGTTGTAACAAACCCTTGCAAGCAGCAGTCTGGGTATGGATGCTCTGCTCCTCCCAGATGATGCTGCAGACACACACCCCAGTGGGACACCTGTGCCATCATACCCCCAGAAAAGAGCTCTGGGTGCCAGAGGAACACAGACACCCCCTCCCCGTACTCCAGCACCCAAACCCCATCCCCATCCCTCCCCATGCACACAAATGTATTCATGAATTCGTTCACAAAGTTCTCCCTGTGCTCAAGCGAGTGCTGGTTGTAATTGCTGGCGGCCAAAATCTGTTCTGTTTTTTCTGGCTGAGGTACCAGGCAATCATCAGCTGTAATTATTTCGAGTCTTGTTACAGATGGATCTCCGAGCTTTCAGTCTTAAACGGAATTCATTATTCAAATGCCGGTTCCAGCCTTCTGTGGAGGGGTGGGCAGGGGTGCTGCCAGCCCCCCACAGCCACTGCTCATGGGGAAGGTGAGGATGGTGGGGGGCTCTGCTTGTCAAAGCCACCCCGCTGCAGCTCTATGATGTTCCCACCCAGCATATCTTGGTTTGGGTTCGGTCCCAAGGGAATGTTGGTGCCTAAAGGGAGCAAAGATGTGGGGCTGTGGGGAGCTGGTGCCTGGGTTCTGGGGCTGGCTGGGGGTGAGATCAGTATCAGCCACACCACATCCAAGAAAACCTCTGAATTCCAGCTCTGATGGTTTCCAAGCTCACTTTGGGTATGTGACAGCACGAAAGAGAAGCCCTGCGGACTCAGGAGTGACTCCAAGAACCTGGACAAGAGTCATTTATGTTGGAAAAGACCTCCAAGATCATAGAGTCCAATCTTTGACTAATCACCACCTTGTCAACCAGACCAGAGCACTGAGTGCCATGTCCAGTCATTAAATGGCAAAAGTGAAGTTGAAAAGGAAATCGAAAAAGGAGCTTTTTCTTAGCCAAACCATCGATTTCAGCCTTTTTTTTCTGTTTTGAAACTGCAAAAGTCAAACACTCAGAGGTCTTCAAAATATATCAGGCAGCAAATATTCCTCTCCTGAGAAGAAGCACCTGCAAGGATGGCAGGGGACTCAGGGCAGGGCTCCCTGACATTTTCAGTCACAGCTACGTGGGGATCTGGGCCTGAAAATCCCTGTGGTGACACTCCAGAAATCACAATTTAGAGGGGAGGACACAAAGCCCAGCACAGTGCACAGTGTCCACCCAGCTGCACACCTCTCTCCCCTTTGACTTGGAATTCCCTTTATTGGAGCCAGGACATCCCTCTCCTCCCTCCATGGCCACATGGATACCAAGTTTGGACATATGAAGATTTGCAAGGAAAGCATAAAATTCAATTTTTTTGCAGAGAAAGTGAAAAAGGGGGTGTTTCCTGACTGCCTCCCAGGCCAGAGCAGGGGTAGTGTCCAATTTAAAAAGTCAATATTTTCTGCAGGAAATATAAAATTAATTTTTTTCCCCCCCCCCCCCCCCTGGTCCAAAAGTATCTTTCCTTTTTTTTTTTTTGGTCAAAGTTTCCCTGGAGAAAGGAGAGAGGGACACTCATAGCAGGTAGCAAAGTGTTGGTAATCTTAGGCACATACAAAATGGAAACACTGCTTCCTGGTGGGATTGCTGGTATTTTGTTTTTATAAAAATTTTAATCTCTGTATCCCTCTTGCTACTGTTTGTATTTTTTGTGTGTCTATTTGAAAAGCAAACAATAATGCCTGCTCCTGCAGCGCCTCTGGGTTTGGTTTTGCTTTACACTTATTTATTTTGCTCAGCAGTTTAAATTATTAGTCCCTGACCCTGCAAATATCTTGTTGCAAGTGGACTCTGGTGCACACAAACCAGACGTGCCTGGGTTTATTTGCAGGTGTGAGCAGAGCCCTCGACCCAAGTGTGGTAAATGGATTTTAACCCAAGAAAACCAGAGCCCTCAGCACAAAGGCCACTTTGAGGTTTGCTTGCACCAGACCCGAAGGTTTCAGCTCGCCTTGGTTTGGTGGACAGGCTGGAAATGGGATGGGAAAGGGCCAGGAGAGGCTTCAACAGCTCTGAGTCATGTTTCTGTGCCCTGGGAGCAGAGGGACTACTGGCACCTGGGGAGAAGGAAAAATCCCCTCTTGCTCCATCCCCACTTCCACCCCACCAGTCACCACTTGCCTGGGGGCCAGACACAAAGAAAACAAGAAATTCTATGTTATATCAAAGAGAAGCACTAAAGAAGGAAAAACAGTTTCTTTTTTCTTTTCTGAAATTAAAACAAGCCATTCCAGGAGCACCAGAGCTAAGGAGCCTTGCTTCCCTCTGGATTTGTGCCTGCTATTTGAACAGCTCAGAGGGAACACAGCCCTTGGGAATAGCCAGAGGAGGGGAGGGGGGCAGTTTCCTCCCAAAAAGTGGTGAACAGCTATGCTTTTGGGATCCCCCTTTCCTAGTTAAATTGGAGTTGGTCCACAAGCAACACAGAGCAGGAGGATAAAACTGGGCCAAACCATGCTGCTCCTGTTCCCCTTCAGTCCCCTCCTCCCTGTCTCTAACTTCCCCCATATAAGCAAGTGAAAAATGTGTTGCAGAATAAAAGCATGGAAAAATAAATAAAAGCATGGATATATTACCCCCAAAGCCCAAACCACCCATTTATGAGTGATAGGCTCCATTTTTCATACCATAATGGAATTGGGGAGGTGGTTTCAAGAATCATTTGGGTTAGGAAAGACCTCCAACATCATTGATTCCAACCTTTTTCTTTCCCTTGCAGCAATTCCCAGCCAGGCAGTGCACAGTGTGATCCCCCCCTGTCCTGGCCCCAGACCTGGGGGCTCAGGGTGTTGGGACAGGGAGATCTCAAAGTCACACCTGTTGCAAAGGTGCTGTAAAATCCCAGCAGGTACACAGGGAAGCAGGGAGGACCTTGCAATCAGAAATTTGGGAGGGAGAGGGGAGCAAAATTCAACCCTTGATTCCTCTCCAGGTCACAGCTGACACTCAGGGGGGCTGCAAGTCCCAGGGGGCACACACAGGACCCCCAAAATCTCACCCAAGCCCACACCAACAGGGATATTTATTCCTGCCAGTTTACACAAACATTTGTGTCTCTCCAAAAAAAAAAAAACCAAAACCAAAAGCCCTGAAGAAGCGCAATTAAAATATTATAATTATTGGTGGCGGAGTATTTGCTTTTATCAGCTCCTATTTAAAAAGATGCAAATAGGGGCATTTTTAGCATTCCAGTCAGCCTGGCTCCCTCCTGCAGGGAGGGAATATTTGCTTTAGTCAACTTTGTTGTGTTGATTTCCTAGTTTCCCCTATTTTCCCCCATCATTGTATTCTATCTCCTTCCTTGGCACGGAGCCTGCTGTGCTGGCTTTGTCCTCTCCCCATCCTGAACCCCATACCTGGGGGTCCTCAACACTCCTGAGGGGGCTAAGCCCCATAGCTGGGGGGTCCCCGACACCTCTGGAAGGGCTGAGCCATCCCTGGGGGATGCACTGGGGTGACCTTCCCCTTCCCATACTCAAACCCCCCAATGCTGGGGGTAAACCAGGAGCCCACTGTGGGGTGTGCAGAGGTGGGCAGTGGTGGGCTGGGCAAGGCTGTTCTGCACGGGGGGAAGGGAGGGGAATGGGAAGGGTCTGCAGGGGAGGCAGGGCAAGGGCTGGGCAGGGCAATTCCGAGCCAGGAGCGCCCTCCTCTGGTCACTGCCCAGCCCTGCTGCCCCTCCCGGGGACCCCCGTGTTGGGAGCTGTGTGCGGTGTGCCCTGTGCACAGTGCCGTGTGTGCATCTACAGTGTGCCCTGGGTGCATCTACAGCGTGCCATGGGCTGTGTGTCATGTGCACAGTGTGCCCTGTGCCATGCTCACAGTGCCATGTATGTCATGTGCAGTGTGCTGTGTGCCATGAGCTGTACGTCCTGTGCAGTGTGCCATGGGCCATGTATGTCCTGTGATGTGTAACATGGGCCACGTGCCATGTAACATGTATGTCCTGTGCAGTATGTCAAGGGCCGTGTGTGTCCTGTGAGATGTAACATGTGCCACGTGTGTCCTGTGCAGTGTGCCATGGGCCATGTATGTCCTGTGAGGTGTAACATGGGCCATGTGCCATTTAACACGTGCCATGTGTGTCCTGTGCAGTGTGTCATGAGCCACACGTGCTATGTGTGTCCTGTGATGTGTGCCATGGGCCATGTGTGCCATGTATGTCCTGTGAGGTGTAACATGTGCCACGTGTGTCCTGTGCAGTGTGCCATGGCCATGTGTGCCATGTATGCCCTGTGAGGTGCAACATGGGCCATATGCCATGTAACATGTGTGTCCTGTGCAGTGTGTCAAGGGCCATGCATGCCATGTGTGTCCTGTGAGGTGTAACATGTGCCATGTGTGTCCTATGCAGTGTGTCATGTATGCCATGTATGTCCTGTGCAGTGTGCCATGTATATCCTGTGCCGTGTGCTATGGGCCACGTGTCATGGGCTGTATGTCATGGGTTGTGTGTCATGTGCAGTGTGCCACGTGTGCATGTGTGTCCCATGAGGTGTACCATGGGCACCGTGCCACATGCCATGTACTGTGTGCACAGTGACATGCGTGTCATGTGCTGTGTGCACTCTGCCATGTGCCAGGTACAATGTGCCAGGTACACTGTGCACGTACACAGTGTGCCCAGACCCCCACACCACCGAGCACTGGCGTCAGGCTGGGAGCCATCCCTGGGGACAGGACAGAGGAGGGGACAAGGAGACAGGACAGGTACCCAGTCTTTGGCCCTGCCAGAATCATCTGGGAGCCATCCTGGAAGTCAGGACAGTACAAAAGACAGCACAAGGGGACAGGGAGACAGGACAAAGGACAGAGGGACAGGACAGATATCCCAGGAGCCATCCCTGAGGACAGCACAGGTGTCCACCTCTCAGTCCAGCCAAAAGCAGGAGCCCTCAGCACCCCCAAACCCAAAGGTCTTTGCCCTCTGTTGCACTCACAAAGCAGCTCCCCTCCATGTCCAGCCGTCCCTCACAAGGCAGTACCAGCACCTGGGGCTAATTAACTCTCTAATTAAAGATAAGGGCGGGGTCATTGCTGGATTTTCCCCACCTGGACTGTGTTAAATGCAATCTGGGGAAGGATTATACAAAGTCGTAGTGGTGATTCTGGCCAAGGTTTTGAGAAGGGCATTCCAAGGTGCAGGACAGGCCACTTCCCATTCCTCACCATTTGTGCTCGTTTTGAGAAAACAGAGAAAAAGGAAGGCAAAAAGCAGGGAAAATAATTGTGTGGGTCCATGGGGATCCACCCTGGAGGCATCACTGCCACCAAGTGTTGGTGTTAAGGCAGGGCAGCTGGGCCAGGAGGACTGAAATTGGGAATAACCTGTGAAATCAGAACTTTTTTATTCCTTCCCCCACCCCTCCACCCCCATTCTTCCCTGCAAGACCGGAAATTGTGCAAAGAAATGGTATTTTGTGAAGTTTCAGACCCTCAGTGGGGTCAGTGTGGGTAAATCCCTGTGGAAAAGCAAGGGGGGCAAAGGGGAAGCATGGCCTGGCTCCAGCAGCTCATCCCAGCCCCATTCCCTGCCTCCCTCCCTGAATAACCCCAGGCAGTGCTGAGCAAGGTTCCAGTCCTCCCTTATTTAATTTACTTTGACCATAAACCCCACAAGATCATAAAAATGCAGAAAGGGCCATTGCTGTTCACCTCCCTCGTCCTTTGTTTTGCACCTTCCATCGGATTCCAGCCCAACTGACTAATTTCCCTGTTTCTAACCCATTTTGCTGCTGGGCTCTCATGCCAGAGGGGGATTTCTGTGAGACCAGCCCCTCCATACCCCACTTTTCTCCCCATATCAACCTCAGTTTTGGGGCAGATCGCTGGGCTGGGGCTGTTTCCCAGCCTCTAACAATCCCCCTCAAAGCAACAGGCTGATAGAAATGAATCCCAGCAACACTTTCTTCTTGTTATTTCTCTACAGTTTGCCCTTGTTGTGGAAAAAAAAATCTGTATTTTAACCCTAATTGTCTCCCGGTGGTAATGATTAAGGCATGGCTGAGTGATTTGCATTCCAAATGCCACAAGGCTCTTGGTCTAGCCCGGATGAATCCCAAGCTCAGTGTCCAAAGCCCATTAAAAAAAACCCAACTCATTAATGTACACTTGTTTTTGATATGGTTTGTGAGAGCTTCTCACTCCTCCAGTGGTCACCAGTTCCTGTTTCCCACCTGAGCATCAAAGAGGGGCAAGGCAGAGATTCCCAGACTTTTATTTCTCCCTTGGGTCAAAGTCAGGCATCCTGGAGCTGCTCTCCCAACTCATCCTGTGTGGACATTGGGATGGTTGCCCGATCCACTCCCTCCCCCAAAGCCATCCCACACAGAGCTATGCTTAATACATCCTCCCCAAGAGGGTGAAACCCCAAAATAGATACATTCCATGGAGAATTTAAAAGTTATTTTTGGAATTAAGCACAATAGAAGCAAGATAATTACATAGCCAAAGCACCTATAAATAAAAATATTTCCTATGAAATCTGCATATTAAAAGAATTCCCACGAGAAATCACACAAAGCAGCGAAAATTGGAGAGTGGAAACAAGTTTGTAAATAATGAATATGTATTTAAAAAATGAAATATATTCAAGTTAGAAAGTCGAGTAGTTGCTAGGCTGGTAAATATCAGCCTATAAAGAGCAAATTGCAGTGGAGCCAGAGTTTATTTAGTCTTATGTGAGGTTTTGTAAAGGCTCAGTCCAACCCACTCTGCAGCTCTGTAAATGGAGTTTTCCATTATTGTTTTGCAGATTAAAAAACACAGGCTGCTAGTTGAGGAAGGGCATTAACCTTCTTTTTTATTACTTTTTTATAAAGTGATATAACCGAGTTTATTATATTTTCAAATTTCAATGAAATGAGCAGTTTGACTGGGACTTGCTCATTCCCTCTGCAACACTGGAAACTTTGCAGTATTATTACAGGTCATGAGACTCCAGCACACAAAAAAAGAGTCAGAACAAGTGTAGATTGTATATTCTTATTTGTCAAAAAATTAGGAAAGCAACCCCACAAGAAGGCTGGAAAACCAAGATGCACATGCAAGAAAACATGTCTGGAATAAATTAAAGAGCGATGCAAATCCTGCTTGGAATCACCACTTGGAAAAGCAAGCTAAAAATCATGTCTCTTCACATTAAAAGCTGAAAATACATCTCCACCTCAAATTAATTTTGGATTCACTGCCTTCCCAAAGGCAATCCTATTTCCTGGAGTCACAATGCATCCCTGACCATGTTTCCCACTACAGGCCCCTCTCCCACAAGGGAGTAAAATCCACCTTACACCAGAAACACCCAGTCCCACCTCATTCCCAGGAAGAAATATCTCCATTATACAACTCATCAAGCCTCAAGGTTTGCTAAAAACAAGAGGGAAAAAGGAATACATATATATATATATTAAATTATGTGAGTTTGGAGCTATTTTATCAAGCCAAGCAGAAGACCCCCCACATCCCTCTTACCTCTCCAACAGCCTCACCTGAGCCAAGCTGTGCCCAAAGAAACACTTCCCAAAAGCTCTTTTCTTGCCAAAACACCACAAATCTGAGCAGAATCACCACAGCAACGAGAAGCAGGACCCCCTCAGGCACAGCCACATCTGAGACCATCCACCCAAGCATGCCTAATACAGCTGCGGAGGAATTTCCCTCCCTGTTCCCCATCAGAACTGATTAGTGTGAACCTCTAATGAACTCTGCCCACAGCTGGATTGCACCTCTGTTTTTTGCTTGCAGTGAGAGTGTCGATGGTTCAGGCACCGCCCCCCCCCAAATCTTCATTGGAAAGAGGACAGTAAAAAAAGCAGTCTTACCCTGAAAGTGGGAGGAGAGCAGTGGGGTGCAGGATTTGGAGAGATTTCCTCCCTTCCATCAGCTCATCACACCTCCAACATTGCAGAGTCTGCCCAAACCCATATCCCACTCTGTTTCACCCCAAAATACAGAGCCTTTGGGGTCACAGAGAATAAAGGGATGTGGTCTCGGGTATTGCCATATAAGAGGAGAGAGAACCAGGTGGTGAAGCACACAGGTGTCTCCAACCATGAGTGATCCCGGTGCAGACTCTGCTCTCAGATCCAAGGATTTTGGGAGCATGGTTGGAGCCTGGGTGTATCCTGCAGGGTCACCCCACCTGCAGGCACAGCACCACAATTCCCAGGAGGGTTTGGGGCTGAGAGCTGATGTCAAAATCTCCCCTCTGACCCCAGGGCTTTGAAATGACCGAGGACTTGGTTTAATAAAAACAGAGGTCTGATCCTCCACAGCCCTGAAACAGGGAGAGGTTGAGGTGGGAAGAAGGTTTCACAGGGCCAGCACATATTTATCGATTGCTTTTGAAATGAAATATTACAGTTAGCATAGAAATGAACTTCAATCCTATATAGAAATGAATCCTAGAATCAGAGAATGGCCTGGATTGGAAGGGACCTTAAAGATCATTTAATTCCAACCCCTTGCCATGGGCAAGGACACTTTCCACTAGCCCAGGTTGCTCTGAGCCCTTTCCAGCCTGGACTTGGACACTACCAGGGATAGGGCAGGCACAGCAACCTGTACCAGGGCCTCCCCACACTCATAGGGAAAGATTTTCTCATAACATCTAATCTAATCCTGCTTTCTGCCAGTGTGAAGCCACTCCCCCTTGTCCTGTCACTCCAGGCTCTTGTAAATAGTCTCTCTGCAGGAATCTTTCTTGTAGGCTCCCTTCAGGCACTGAAAGACCACAATTAGGTCACTCTGAAATCTTCCCTTCTTCAGGCTGAGCAATCCCAATTCTCCCAGCCTTTCCCCATAGCAGAGCTGCTCCATCCCTCTGATCATCCTGGTGCCTCCTCTGGACTCATTCCAACTGCTCCATGTCCTTCCTGTGCTGGGGATCCAAGAGCTGGAGGTGGGATATCACCCGAGTGGAGGGGCAGAACTGAGCCCATGGAGAGGGGATGGCTCCTCCTGCCTCTGGTAGCACCATGCAGAATAAAAAGGGGCAGCTGTGGCAAGAGCAGCACCACAAACACGGGCACATCTGGAAATGGAGCATGACTGATGATGTTGAAATCTCAGGAACGAGAAAAGCTGCTAAGAGAGAGTTTGTTCTTTTAGGAGCAAGAGGCGCTTATTTGGAGCAGTGCTGGAAAGCTGGACAAACCAGCTTCCAATCAATGATGCCAAAAGAGCCATTTCATACATTGTGATGCATGATTGCAACATTCCATTTTATATAAGATTATAATATATAATACATATTAATGAATAGGTGGAGTTTGGGCAGAGCTCGGGTGGAGCCTTCCAGAATCTTCTCTTGGCACTGGCATAAGGTGGTCGTTTCTGTTCTTCAGCCTCAATCCAGGGGTCTTTTGTACTTCTTCCCCACTTTGACCTCCTCAACTTTCTTTGTCTTTGACCTGGCCACTGAAGCTTGCAAAACCTACTGCCTTACAACCGTTTCCTTCAATTCAAATGTCTACATCATGACCACTAGGTTGGTTGTATAAAGTCCTCTCACTTCAGGTCCAGTGGTTTGAACAGAACACCCCTCTGTGTCCCTCTGGTTGCTCAAGCAAAGCAGGTGTTGAAGAGTCTTTACTAAGCCAGTTATCCCCCTGAGGTTTGTCCCTGTTTCACCAAGCCAAGGCTTCCTCAAGCCATGGTTGAGGGACCAGTCCATCCTCACGGGCGCTGCTGCTGCTCCGCGGGCCCCGCGTGTCGCTGCTGGCAAACGTAAGGGCAGATCTGATATCCATAAATCAACATATTACTCATTTTCAAGCATTTCAGCCTGACAGCTGTTACATGAGCACATTGTTAGGAGCTGTCAGGCACTGATACATAGCGCCTTTTACAACATATGTTGACTTTTATCTAATGCTGTTCCATAATTAGCCCCAGGGAGCAGGAATCTGGGCAGCCGGCTGGCTGTGTGATCTCAGTTAACCTTTCTTGCCTGGGGGGAGAAGGACAGAGCTGGGAGGGCTGCGAGCTCAGGATGCTCCAGTGGAGCAGGAGAAAGCAGGTAGAGCATGGATGTGAGTGGTACCCACAGCCCAGGAAACAAGGCAGGTCCTGTTCCCTTCCAGGGTTCCTGAGTGGATCCATTATAAGAGGTGAAATAAAGCCCCAAGGGATTTGGAAGCTTCCCTCGTAGATGGAGCCCTGAATTTCAAGCTCAGACCAGGGTGGTGGCCCTGCATGGAGGAGGGGACTGAGGGGTATTTCTCCCACACATGGATGGAGATGGAAGGCAGGGATGATTTAGTGACCAGCATAGGAGATAAATGAAGGAGCAGATGGTGGAGTTAATGAATGGAAAGGGTAGATGGATGGACAAAGAGACAATGGAGACAATGTGATAATGGATGGTTGCGCTTCTACCCAGATGAGGAGGAATGTTCTGATGTGTCTTCACAGCCTGGCTCCTGTGAAGATTCCCATGGAAGACCAGCTCTTGGTCACCATCCCTCTCACCACCAGGGTCTAGGTCACCCTTCATGAGCATTGCTATCACCAGAAACTATTCCCCACTCCCTGTGAAACATTCCCAGGTTCCTTCTCCACCAAAATAAGCAGCAGAGTACCCAGGACATGTTGGTCTCTATAAAGCAGCTCTCAGCTTTATGGAGAAACCCAGTGGGACAGATGTCTGTGGGGAGGGGACAGTGTTCCACTGCAACCCCCTGGCCACTTGGACTGTTTTCCCTTCCTCACTGCAGCTGCTTGAGCTTGAAAAAAACAGGAGAGGAAAAATAAATCAATAAGACACGAAGATAAATCTGCTTTCCAGCGCTCACATGTTGCAGCTGATTCCTCTGGACCTGCCGTGGTGGCTGCATAATTCATAAACTCACCAGCACTATGCAAATGGGGCAGCTCCTGCCAGGCTGGCCCAGACAGACTTGTTCTCCCCTCACCAGGAGCTGTAGCTGTGCCAGCATGGTGAGCAGTGCTGAGCCCTCCCTCCTGTGTGGTTTTGGGGTGCAGAGCTGTGTGTTCAGCTTCAGCACCAGCTGTGTGATCCATCACTTCCTGCAGCTCTCGTGATTTTGGGGTGTGGAGAGAGGAAATATTCCCTTTCCCTGTTTGCATTCAGCCTGTGCCTGCTACAACCCCCAGTGTCACCCTGCGAGGCTCCTTTGGGGTTTGGGGTTTTCAAAGATGCTCCACACCCTGACATGCTGCAGGGATAATGTCCAGAACAGTGCTCATTCCAACACAGGCTGCCCTGCCTGCAGAAATCCTCCTTTTGGGGTCTGAGGCACTCACAGATCCCACCAGAATGATCCTGAAGCAGCCCAAGGTCTGGAAGAGGATGGAGAATGAGGCACAGTCCAGCCTACAAGTGCCCATGAGAATTGCACTCAGGAAGTAAAATCCTTCCCACCCCCCAGCCGAGCACACTCCTGCTCTGCCCCCACCCGTTTCCACATGTTTAAGGTAGAACTTCATCTGTACCTCACTGAAGTAGTTTCCATTGCTGTCCCTGTGAATAAACTCCATCTGGAATCCAAGAAACCTCTACAAAGCAATGGATAAAACCCTCTGCATGTGTCTAATGCTACATCAGCCAACTCACCCCACTCATCTCTGGGGACTCTGTTTGGGGAAAGAGCTGAGGTTTACAGCCCCCATGCCTCTCTCCCCATGTGGTTACTGCTATTTTTCTGGAGAAATACATTTTCCCTGAATTTTTACACTGTCCCACGCACTCTGGATCAATGTGGGGATGAACCAGCAAAATATCTTTATAGGTTCTATGGGCTCATGGAACCAGGGGGATTTCTGCCACCACATCAGGGAGACACCCCCTCTGTTCTCCCCCCACACTCCCAGGGTGGATTTGACCTGAGGAACCAGGTCTTTAAAAAGGAAGATTTCAGAGGAATTTCTTTCCCACCTTTCAGACCAAACGACAGTGAAGAAAAGGGCCTGGAGAGGGGAACTTGTGATGCGTAAAAAGGGGTCAGGGTCTGCTGCACATGATAGCACAGAGCTGTGGGATGGCTCTGCTCACCCAGGAGCAAGCACTGTTCTTCCTTATGGCTGGGAATGATGGGTGTTATATAAATCAACACCAACTTCTCAGATGGAAAATTACTTTATTAGTCATTTTAGCAGCACAGCATCATCAAGGACTTGCTTCAGGCAGTGTATAGAAGGCATGGATCTGCCCTGGGTACCAGCAGCAGCCTGGCAGGGGATTCTGTGGATGGTACCCACCTTGCTCAGCTCCCAGCTGAGATTCTCCCCCTCCCTGGGGCTGCTGACAGCCTTCCTGTTTTCCCCTGTGTCCCTTCCTCCTTCATCCCGACCGCAGTGCTCTCCTGGAGTGGCTGCTTTTCCCAGATAAATAGCTTAATTAGCTTTCTATTGACTCAGGCAAGCACACTCCTCGGGCAGTGGCTGGGAGAGGAGAGGCAACGTCCCAGGGAGCAGATCCTGCATCCCAGCAGCACAACAGGCTGCCAGGCTGGAGGGATAAGAAGGTCTTTGCCCCATGGAATCACAGGTTGGATGAGAAAGGGCAGATCCAGCCTCAGGAGGGGTCTCTGGTTCCCTGTGTGAGCATCCACGTGAGCATCCCTTGAGTGAATTCCATCCTGTAATGCTGAGAAGAAAAGAAACAGAGGATGAAAATGTGGCAGGAGGACAAATCCAAGGTGGGAGAAATATTATAATAATAATAATAATAATAATAATAATAATAATAATAATAATAATAATAATAATAATATAATAACCCTACTGGACAACGAGGCTGGAAATCAAAGCACAAACACCAGATACATCTGCAAGACGCAGGGAAAATTTTTAATTTTGGAAACTGGCAAAAAGATTTGAGATAGCTGGAGAACAATCAACACTTGCCTTTGTGCCTGGAGGGACTGACAAACTTTGCATAAACAATTTTCCTTCCCTCTGATGTGGAAAGACTGCCATGGAGCAGCAGGAGAGGCCAGAATCGGTCCCCACTGACTTGGAGAAAGACAAGCCCAGGAAGATTCCTTGAAAATTTACTTTAATAGCCCAAGAGCAGCAGGATGGGGATAATGCTATGGGAGAGGGGGCAGGAGCACCTCTGCTTTCTGATCCAGGGACCCTGAGCTGCTTCCTAATCACGAGCAATCAACCTGGTCACCCTGATCCTGTTGGAAAAGGTATTTCTCTGCCAGGTCAAATGCCAAAACAAGGTGGGGGAAGACTAAAAATAATCCCCTTCCCCAGGCAAGCCCTCCCAGACCAAGATGTGCTCTGGCACTGGAATATTAATGCGATGGAGGACGCTGTCCACCTCAGACAGGCACCAGCTCCAGCACAGGAGAGAAATACCAGGAGCTCAATTTGTTTTTGCCTGAGCCAAGGAGAAAATCTAATTAAACATGGCATCAGGACTTGGAGGAGCTGGAGATGGGGCAGGAATATAAAGCACGGCCGCTTCCCACAGATCAGAGGGCAATATTAATAAACCCGCAGAGGGGGACTGGAGGATCAGCTGGTAATATTGATAAATGTAAAGCAAAGACAAAGCAGCCAGGGAATATTGGATGGTAAAGCTGATAACAGGAGATGCAGGGACTGCCTTGACAGACAGCGCTGCTGTCCTGCTGGAGGGAGGGGACATCCACCCACCTGCTTCCCAGGCAGGGGACAGCAGTGTCCCAATGAGGGGAGATTTTGGCCCCCACTGCTGTGGTCCTAAAGCTGCAGCCCCAGAGCAGCAGGGCTGTCCTGCACGTCCCAGAGCCAGGTCACAGCAGAGAGGAGGCACTGGCACAGTATCTCCATCCAGGATGGGCTGGGAGCTTGGGATGCAGTGGGAATGGGGAGCAGGGACAGCAACAGCCGGGGGCTGTGTGGGAGAGCAAAGCAGGGTGAGCTGGGAGCAAAAAGAACTGGAGATGTTCCCTGCTTGCTCCATCAGCCACAGGGATGTGTGTGGATGCAGCAGGGATGGGGCTGAAGGTGCAGAGGAGAGCAGGAGGAGTACGTAGGGGACGGCTCAGCCTTCCACAGCTCTTCACTTCCCTGTTACCTGCAGCCCTTCATCTCGAGCATGAGATGGAAGTTTATTTTCTTCTCTTCCACCCTCAGTGAAGAGACCTGAAATCCCCTTTCACAGGGATCGTGCTCCCATGGCCATACACCCACCACTCCCTCCCTTCTGCCAGCAGCACATCGAGCCAGGGGATCAAAAAGAGCCACTGAGTGCATTTTAAATAAAAGATCGCATCTTCCAGAACTATTGGAGTGATGATTTAAACATGAAGTCAAAGCCAGTAATGGTGTTGTCAGAGCCATGGCAGTAAATCCAATCAATAATTCACTGAGAACAGCAAGGGTGCCTCCTGCCTGCAGAGGGCACGGAGCTTCCCCCTGGAGCAGGGGGAACATCCCCTCACATCACTGCGACCTCCTGTCTCCCTGCCAGCATCACCCACCCTGCAGCAGAGGTTTGGTCCCCACTGGGGATGGGAAAAAGCCAGGAGTCAGAGCTAGAACCTCACAGGAGGGGAATACTGACTGGCTCTGGGGAGTGGGAAGGTGGATGTTCAAAGTGCTGGAAACACCTTGGCTTGGGGATTGCAGCTCAGGAAGTTTTCTCAGTTCCTGCACTCTTGGAGAGAGCCCAAACCACCACCCAGCCCTCCTTGTGGGGCTTCAAAGCACTGATAAGGGACCCTGTCCCAGGCCATCAGCACGGCTGGGTTGCCCACCTGCACTGGGATTATGCGGGTCCCTCATCCCTCTGACATCCTGCCCCCCCAGCCTGTGACCTGCACACCTCTGGACCAGCACCAAGAGCAAGCCAGCCCCTAAAACCCATCGCTGCAGGGACTCAGTGGGGACCCCAGCACCGAGGGGGCAGCTCAAGGGCAAGCAGGAGGACAGCCAGCCAGAAGGAGCCCCTCCATCCCGGCCTGTGGGCAGATACACAGAGGACAGAGATGCTGGAGGTGGTCGGGGTGATCTCTTCTCCTTCCATCCTCATCACCAGCGCCGGGAGCTGCCGAGCCGGCACTGCCACCTCGTGGCACGGCCACCGGCGAGGCTGGGGACAGTGTGGCACCACACAGTGCACAGCTTTGAACGGGCTCCATCGCTGCACAGAGACTTTATTACCTGCGGAGCTGCTGCTGCATGAATCAGTGCCAAAGAGACGGCAAAAAACCCAAAGGCAGCAGGCAAAGGGGAGGGGAGAGAAGGTCAGCCTGGCTAGAGGAGGGGGATGACAAAGGGAAGCTGTGGCAGCAGGTGGGGTGGGTTCTCTGGGCTCTAAGGGACAGCAATGGACCTGGCTCGCTGCCCAGCATCACCCTGTCAGATGGGATTTGGGCTCTCTCACTTCTCAGCCTTTTCCAAAAAGCAGGATCTGAGCATCAGCGTCCATCTCGGTACCCAACTCAGCTTGGAGCACCAGCAGGGACATGCTGCAAATCCCAAGCATAATTTGGGGCACCCCAATCCACCCCACGGGATGCTCAGACAAAAGAACAGCCCAGCATCCTCCCACATCCCAGGGGCAAAGCATCTCCCACCACAAACACCTCTGGGGCAGCCCACCCACTCCCCACAGCCCCTCTCCCCAAATCAATGACAGCAACAAGTCTTTTTCTGGATATATTTATTTTTTTTTTAGCAAATGTTTATTTATATCAAAATACAAAACATTTCTGAAGCAGGGTAATGTTACATGAGGAGCAAGTTAATCGATTCCAAAACCCATCATTCTCCTACAGCATGGCTAGTTGTACGTAACATTGCAACACTGCCAGAACTTCTTATAGTGGGCACATTAAAATAATAATTAAAAAAAAAAAAAACAACCCAAAAAGTCAATCTATGAACATGCAATGTTACCAGCGATAAATTAAGTACTCAGCAGGCCTTAAAATCCCAACAGGCAGAGACCGAGGGACCAGCTACTCCCGGTAAGGCAGGGCTTCAAACTCTCATTTCTTCCCATTTTTGTTGGCTTATTAGCATTTACTCGTTAACTGACAACAGTCCAAGAGCCAAAAGGACCCAACTTTCTTGGCAGAGCGGGATTATTGCTTAGAGCTGTCAAAGCAGCTCCAGCTCCCAGCTGGCCCCAGGGAAAGGGCAGGGAGAGGGCTCGCAGGGCAAGAGCCAGAGGGCTGCCTTGGCTAAGCGCTGCGGAGGTGGGGGCTGACCTGGAAGATGTCAAATCCCCCACGATGAGGGGGCTCAGAGGGTCGTTATCCCCTTGGAGCCCAGCTCGGAGCGTGCAGTGGGAATGCCGGGAGGAGCGGGCAACGCCCCCGGCGAGGTCTCAGTTCCCTGCCCAGGGCAGGATAGCACCCAGTCGGAAGGAGAGTTTGGGGGTGAGGGACCCCCGGCTTGTGCCCCTCATTGCACACCTGGGGAGTGATGCTGGGATTTGGGTCCCCTTCCCCGGCCGTTCCCGGGGATGCCGATGCCGAGCACGTGGCCACCGGTCCCTCCTGCTGGCATTTACTGGCCCTGGCAAAGGCCCAGAGCAACAATACAGATACAGAGATTATATAGAGTGTGGAATAAGTTTCATATAAGGCTTTGGTACAGCACCATCATGTCAGATTTATTTGTAAATCGTTTACAGAAAAAAAAAAAAACTTACTGAAAAAATAGTGTTCTGTTTCTCTTTTTTTTTTATATTTTTTTTATTATTATTATTTTATTTTCTTCTGAGGAACGTACCTGAAAGTTCAAAAATTAACCCTCTAGTTGCCGTCTGGGCTCCCATCAAACACTAGTTTTGCTGTGTGCAGTTCCAAAATGAAGCGACTCGACCCCAAATCCCACTAAGGTGTGACAAAGCCCACCCGGCTCGCAGCAGCCACCAGTCACTAAAATCAACACCACAGAGATTCAGCAGCTCATCGCTACTCACTGTTTAGTAAAAAAATTAAAAAGAATTAAAACAAACCAAAAAACCTAACAAAAAATTAAAAAAAAAAAAAATTTTAAAAAAAAGTCACAACAACGAACATTATGGAACCAGCGGTACTAAAGTTTCTTTTATTGTTATTGTTATTAAAAAAAGTCAGTTCCACTGGTTCCCATTGAAACAGCACCAAAGAGCACCCTAACGTGTGTTATACATCGTAATACTCGACATTCAAGAGATGGAAACGAGGTTGGATGGTCTAGTCTTTATATCCAGAGGCAAGAAATTCTTAAAAAGAGGAATATGTTGTCCCACGGAACCAGAGACCTGTTGGGTCTGGAAGAAAATCCTGCCTTAGGGGAAAACACTATGGAGTTAGGAGGGAATTAAATCAAGAGCTACCTGTGGAGGTCTATGAGGGTTCAGAGTCTACAAACCTATTAGAAGGGGATTAAAAAGTCAGGGCTCCCCAGGCGAGCCAGGGATGCTCCCACAGGAGAGCAGGAGATGCTCCCTGGGAGATTGGGGGATACTCCCTTGGGTGATCCAGGGATGCTCCCCTAGGAGCTGGCATGCAGGTGTGACCTCCAAATGCCCAAAGAATGGCTCAGAAACCTCATGGCAACGTAGGCATTTCCAGGAGGGTTTCTATAGGACTTTCCCACGGGGGAATGCCAAGAGACTGGCATATGGAAGGTCCTGCACCCACTGGGGCCACTGGAGCATCCCCTGCCCGCTCTCCACCAGCCCCACAGAGGGGAAAACCGGGGCAGTTTGGCCTTAAAGTGCATGTGGGAGGGCGGGGAGCGTGTGCCAGCATCTCCCACCGAGCCAAAGCCTCCCCGAGCGGAGACAGGCGCTTCCCAAAGCTCCGCCCGGCCGAGCGGGAAGAGCCTGGAGGGGGCAGGAAAGCCAACACCCCCGGGGAAAGCAAGCTCCTGCCAGATGCGCGGGGATGCGGCGGATGGAGGCAGCGGGGATGCGGGAACAACCAAACCAAACCGAACCAAACCGAGGGAAGCAGGATGATGCTCTGGGCGCGCCCCCCACCCCGCCCCGGCGCACGGGGGAGGCGGAGCAGCTCTTGATGTGTCTGTTTGGCATCCAAAGGGTTAACGCTACTGTGGAAAGTGTGCTTTGTAAACATTTATAGCTTTCCTTTTCCTTTTTTTTATCTTTTTTTTTTTCTGTAAGTGATTCCAAGGGAGATGGGGAAAGGAGAAAGCTGCCTGCCCACCTCCAGCCCTCCACCCATCCCCAAAGCCTCACCGGTGCGGGGGAAATGTAGCCCCCCAGCCCGGACACTGACCAGGTGAGAAATCTCATCTCTTTCTCCTTAAATCGTTTTTTGTTTGTTGTTTTTTTCTTTTTTTTTTCTTTTTTTCTTTTTTTTTTTTTTAACATATAAAATACTCACTTATGTATTTACTGCTAATAAATGCAAGTTAGTCCCACCAAACATGCTTTGCTTCGATATCAAGAATTGGTGCTGAACAAATCTTGGCTTGATATTAGAAACAACCCCTCCCCAGCCCTCCCCATACCCGACAAAGAAGACAGAAATATCATGGAAAATACAGGTGACACCTACGGAGGACACGGTGCCGCTGTGAGGGGGCAGCTCCCGGGATTACATTCGTGCCTCAGCCCGTCAGGACGTGGCATGACCACGGTGAGGGACCTCTGCCTGGCTCTGGAGGAGTGGCAACACTCAGGGTCTGTGCCACCATCCCCTCGGGGACATCTGAGCCCAAAAAGTAGCATCTGGATCCTCGCAGAGCCAGGTTTTGCAGGACACAACCCAAGGGGACCAGAAGTCTTGGTCACCACCATGAAAGCCAGTCCCCAAATCCTGCCCCAGCGGAGGCAGGGGGGATGGTTTGCCAATCCCCGGCATTGCTCAGTCCCAAAACTGGCTCCTCGTCCCTCCACCTCCCACGGGCACACAGGGAATGGGGTCCGGCGGGTCCTTGCAGGAAAAGCCTCAAGTATCCCCAGCACATCCCCCACCATGCCAGGGCTCCAATGCCACTTCACCATTGGAACTGGGAGAGCTCCACATCCCACCCATCCAGGCAGGGAGAGCCCCACATCCTGCCCCAGTGGACACCAGCAGCCTCCACGGCACAGGTAAACCCCGATGGCCAGAGATGCTGTTTGTTGTCGAGGTACTGACATGCCTACGGAGAAGGTTCCCTGCTCCAGCCAGGTGTGGGACCAGGAGAATCCCACTGTGGCCACCTGGAGGGCTCTGAGGGGCTACACAAACCACAAGAGGGTTTCAGAAACCCCCCCAGGACTTATGAAGGCAGAGAAGATGGGTGGCCAGCAGCACCCAGCGAGGTAATGGTGTTGGGGACCCCACTCCACAGCGTGTTCCCCATCCTGTGCCACCCCCCAGCTCGCAGCCAGCCTCATCCTTCCCGCTGAAAGCAGCGCCCTTGGAGCAGAAAATTGTCTTTTTTCTCTGGAAAAAAAGCCCACGATAGCCCTCAGTGGAAACACCACCACCCCACCACGGCACTGGGCAAGCTGGCAGCAGGCCCAGGCTTCCCTACCCCGGGACTTTTTCCCCTTTTTCAGTATTTTTTCCTATTGAAACAGCAGGGTGACAGCAAACAGCGGCAATGCCGGAGCTGGTGGATCCCCCAGAGCCCTGCGAGCCCCCCAGCCTGGCCCAGCCCTCCTCTCCCTCACCGCTGTATTGCTCAAACAGCACTAGGCATGGATACAAAAATAAAACAGCTATGTGACTTAGATATATATAATTTATATATATATATATATTTGTATATATATTTTTGTCTATTTATAGGTGGATGGAGAAGCAGAGAGGCTGAAGCGCAATATAATGTAAAAATACTCGCTCTGCTCCCACTGAGACTCTCCCCACCTCTGACAGCCTCTTTCATGCTGCTCAGAAGTTTCTGACACCTATTACTAAGGAATTATTTTAAATATTTGTTCTCCCCCCTTCTAAAATAGAAAGTAAATATATATTTGCTTAATTTTATGTACAATGCCATTTTGATACACCAATATCGTTTCTTTAAATAGAGATACTGGGGCTCATTTCTCAAGTATTTTTTTTTTTTATTTTTATTTTAATGTTAGTGCTGGGGGGGGAGTGGGTGGAAATTAGAGGAGCTTTCAGTCCTGGGAAGAGGGGCAGCCCCTTTTGCAGCCCTCTTGGTCCCCTGCAACCTGAGGAGGACACAAATAAAAGCCCCTCTGGGAGAGAAAGTATCATTTTGATGGTAAAGCCAAAACCTGGGCAAACTCTCCTCCCTGGGGGATGCCAGTTTCCCACCCCACTGCAACCAGTATAAAAATCCTTAGCTATCACTACAGTACATGCTTTCTGCACCTGAACCACCCCCCAAGCCTGGACCAGCCTGTCAGCCCCCCCTTTCTGTTGCCCACCCCCTCCCCAGATATGGTCCTTCCTCCATCCATGCACATATCAAAAGTCAGCCAGAGCCCTGGGACTGGGGACATCCTAAGGTCCCCCGAGGAGATGTCTATGCCACACAACAATGAGGAACACACAGCTCAGGCAGCACAAACCTGCCAGGCCAAAAACACAGAAATGGGGGGAAATAGGGAAACATGGCACTGGGCAGCCCCTCCTCATCCCAGTCACCAGGGAGGCTTCTGCCTCCAGCCCCTTCCCAGCACCAGCAGCTCTGCCCTGGTCCTCGCCATGTGGGGATGTACCAACTGATGGGAAGTAAGTGCAAAATTAAGTTAAATATTAAGTGCACCAGCACTGCCAAATCTGGTCGCTGCTTCCCAACCCCTGGTTCCTGGATCGTGCATTCCCTGATGGATCTCCCATAGAAACAACTGCACATCCCACCTCTCCTCCCCAGCAAACACAGGCAGAGAGGAGTCAAGATTCACAGAAATAGGAAAAAAAAATTAAGCTGAAGGGGGGAACTGCTTTTAATCTTTAAAGGCCCACACAGCTCAGGGATGGGCTCCTGGAGAGTGGTGGGAATCTGGTCTGAATTTGTCTGTCCCTGGTGCCAGTACTGGCTCTGGCATCACTGGTGACCAAATCCCCTCTCTGCCTCAGATCCTCAAAGTCCTGCTAGTGAGGTTTAAAATAAAGACACTGTGAAGAACATCTTGTCCCTCCAAGGAGCCACTGCTGGGGCCGGCTGGCACAGCCAGCACTGCGTTCCTCAGCTCAAGGGACAAATTTAGCTGTATCCCTCTCTCATCCCCTCTGACTCACCCTTTTCTGGGAAGAACTGATGCAAAGCAAAATGCTTTCACATGGGTAACTGGAGAGCAGCATCTAGAGGGACTTGAGGGAAAGGTTTCTGCGTGGTGCAGCTTTTTCTTTAAATGATGGCACCAGAGATGAGGCAACATTACGTCCCCCTCCCATGTCACATCCCATGTCACGCCCCACGTGCGTTGGACACGGAGAGGAGAGGACCTGTCCCTCCTGCTTCTCAATGTCACAGCCCAGGGGTGAGTCACAGACAATGAACAAAGCAAAAAATAAAAAAAAAGGGGGGGGGAATAATGAGAGGAAAAAATAAAAAGCAATCTGTTGTGTGCAGCAGGGACCCAGCTCAGGTCACGCCTGCAGCGTGCCTCTCCATTCCCAAATCCCCCTCAGGCTCTGACTGTGCCCAACCCCTTCCCTGCTTTGCCCATCCCAATAATCTCCCCTTCAGCACGGCTCTAAACTCTCCCCTAGAGACACACATACCCCTGACATGCAAATCTACTGAATTCTGCAAACCTATCTACCTTTGTCCTATGCTTCTCTACCTATTTATATCTTATATATACAGTGCATTTTACTCCAGTTCCTTGAAAAGATCTCCTTCCACAAAAAAGCATTGACTCCACCAGCCTGGGGCTGCAGTGAGCCCATGTGGGACACATGGAAATAAATCCCTGAAGGTCCAGCCTCATGGAAAAATACCCCCAGACAGGAGCTACAGCTGAAACCAACCCAAAACTCTGAGAACTCCCAAATCTACGTCACTGCCTGGAGAAAGAGGAGAATCCAAAATGCCAGGAGGATCTTGTCCTAATACAGGCTGCAAGGTGTGAGCTGCAGTAAGTCTGGAACATGTGTCATGCCCAGATGCCACGAGACATGACTAAGCCCTGCTGGGACTGTGCCTGGGCTGCTGAGCCCAAATCCAGAGCCCTCAACACCCCTGGAGGTAGGTACAGCAAGTTGTTATTGCCTTTATATTCCCTTTATATATTT
The DNA here is from genome assembly GCA_013399695.1 of Formicarius rufipectus. Taxonomy (NCBI): domain Eukaryota; kingdom Metazoa; phylum Chordata; class Aves; order Passeriformes; family Formicariidae; genus Formicarius; species Formicarius rufipectus. The sequence continues at coordinate 850,763 of VXAU01001584.1, read as the reverse complement.
TATATCCAAGCATAGCCACCTCCAGCCTTCCTCCACAGCTGGTGGCACCGAGCCAGCTGACAAGGTGATAAACACCAGAACAACAACCTGGAGGCCCAGCAGTGGCCAAAATCAGCCTCCAAGCTTCAGGTGGTTGGCACATGGCAGCAGGAATGAACATCCCCTTGGGAAAAGCATCACCTGCTCACAGAGACACCCCTGAGGGCTCACAGAAACCCCTCTGCTCAAGGGGCAGACCACAATCTATGCTGAGGTTCATACTGGGAAGAGACCTTGGGATCCTGCAGTTTCCCCCATCCTACAGACCCATTGCTCCCAGTGCCTCTGGATGCAGTTAGTGGCAGGCACAGAAACAGGGCCCCACGAACAAGCCCTAAATGCCCCCTCTCCCCTCACTTGCAGCAATTTGCATTCTCCTTCACGTCAACACTGTGAAACCGAAAACACTGGTGGGTTTGCACGGCAAAGTCACCTTAAAAACATGTGGATGAAAGCTCAGCAAGTCCTGCTGGACAAGCAGGCAAAGCACTTTCCCTTTTTCCCTGCCTGTGCCAGGATGCACTGGTTTTGTTGGAGAGGCTGCAAGGAATGGCATTCCACAACCATCCCTTATTTCCAAGCAGCACCCTGTACCCACCTCTCCATGTCATCTCCCCCAAATTCTGCAACCCCCCACGGCGGCATGAAAATGGCACTGGAGCATCCCCACCGTGGGCACCTCACAGGCAGAGGCACCAGCAAGGACCCCCCCAAAAATTGATTGACACCCTTGCACTGATGCCTCAGAGGAGCCCAGGGACAAACACCTTTGTGAATCATATGCATTTTGTTCACCATGGTCCAGGATTTGCCAAGGGACCTAATCAAACATCACGTTCACAGCGTGCAGGGAGGAGTCGTACAGTTACTGGTAAAGAAAGAGCCGTGTACCTCAGACCAGCTTATAAAATAAGAGAGTTTGGCCCAGGAAGATAAAAATCAAGATATATTTTGCAGCATGAAAGGAAAAAAAATAAAAAGAAAATGAAGCAGCAGCAGCAGCAGCAGCTGTGTTTGCAAACCACCAAAGCGACACGGAGTTCAAACGGGGATGAAATGGGGGAAGCGTTTGGCATCGTCTGACACGGCTTCGATGTCCCAGGTCCATGGGAGGAGACAGGAGTGACTCCCTGAAGGGCATGGAAACCAGAGGGCTGGGAGAAGCGAGGAGGTTGCCAAAGCAAGAGGTGAGCCAGTCAGCCAAAGCACGGCCCAAGTCTATCGGAGGGTAACACGGTCTAGCAGGGAAAGGAGTTAAGGATGGTGTTAGGGAAGAGCTGCTTCCATGAGGTGCCCGGGCGGGATTTCCCACTCCAGCAGCGTGGCAGGCTGAAAGAGAGAGGGCTGCAGCTCCAGCCTCTAAAGGTCGAAGACCATGAAAAGCCCAGTGGCTCAAAACACCTGCAAAAGGAAAACAACTCTCAAAAGACGGACCCAGCAAGCCGGCATGCTCCGTCAACCTTCCCTGCACTCCAAGTCCTCTAGAGCTCCTAAAGACAGCATGGGGCACAGTCCCGAGGTAGCAACCTCAAGAGCATGAAGACAGCTCCTCGCCCATCCGAACGGGCGTCATAAATCGTTTGGAAAGCACTCAAAGGAAAAAAGTAACCCTCTGCTAGAGAGGCTGAGGCAATGAGAGCGAAAGGAAGAGCAAGTTGGCCATGGCACGGCCAGCACAAAGCCTCCACACCTCCCCCAGCCCCGATGGTCACCTGTCCGGCGGGAGCAGCCCAGCTGAAGTGACCGGCGAGCTGGAGTGAGCCAGGCAGAGTTTTCCCCGCTGGCGAGCGGGAGAATGGCATTAAATCAATTCAGATCCGAGCGAGTTCTAGGGAAAACCCTAAAAACACACTCAAATAAAAGAAATCCGCAGTCATACTGTTAAGCAAAGTTGAATTCTCACTCTGAGAGTTGAGGTTCTTATGTCAGATCACTCGTCACATCAGTGAAAAGCCCTGGTGCAGGCAGGAAGGAGAGGGACATTTCTGCCAGACCCTCCCTCCTTCCCAAGACAAACCTGCTGACAGTTTGAAGACCACCTACAGGAAGTTGTTAAAGCTTGGAAATATCTCATTATCGATTTAGAGGATTCATTGTCCAGTGGCTCAAACCTTTTTCAGGGCCTGGAGATTGGAAAAGACGCGGTGCTCTGCTTTTGGTGATCGCAGGTTCCCAAGCAGCCTGCTGGGAGAGGAAGCACAACCTCTAAAACCAAGTATTTTGAGGCAGAGCAATAAATAGGCTCTGACTTCAGAGCTCCCGGGGAGCATGGTGTGGCTGGAGTGCCAGATCACAACCGAGAGCTCACGTCTTTCTCCAAACATCTCAGCCCTTGGAGGTTCAACCAGCAGCAAGAGCAAAAACCAAGGCAAAGCAGAATTAAAGGCGAGATTGCAGAGAATCTCTTGGCAATTCTACCTGGGAATAAACAAAAGTTCCATATGCAAATAGAGAGCCTGGGGCAAAAACATGCCTGCAGGCTCTTTGGTTCTCCTGATGCTTTTTCTACAGCCTGAATCTACTCAGAGCAAGAATATCTACATGAAACACTCGGTGTTTTATTCCCAGGCAGGCTGGAGGGTTTAGCACTTTACCGCAGAGGAAGAACTGTGCAAACCTGGATACAGCAGTTGATTTTACCACTTCAAACTAAAAAAAAAAAAACAAAAACAAAACCTCTAAATATTTTAAAGATCGGGATTGCTTGGTATCAGCACTAAGCATTTATGTAGCACTTGCAGTCTACAGGCCACCAAGTGCTTGTCCAAAGTGCTCAAATATGACTTATCCCCATTTTACAGATGGGAGAACTGAGGCACAGAGAGGTTAAGTGACTTGCCCAAGGCCACGCAGTCAGAGAGTGGAGGCAGAGCAGGAAAGCGAGCCCGGCTGTTCTCGGAGTGGGTTCCACCTTTCCTGCTGAAAACAAACCAAAAAAAGGCCTATGCAATCCAGAAAACCACCAGCCACCAAACCTACTCTAAAGCAGTTTGAAGAGGAAATACATTCTGGTGAAGAGTAGAACAGCATTACCGAGGGGAACAAGGGACAAAGGGAGGGACAGGACCCCGGCGGGTGTCACAGCTGGGCTGGAGCAGGAGAGAGGAGGGGGACACAGTGGAACCAGCAGCAATGGATTTTAAGAGGATGTGAAACGCTGGGCTTAGCTTAATGTGGCCACTCCGAGGAGCCATCCGTGTCCATCCGCAGAGCTGGGCACTTCCAGCCTCTCTCCCCTGGGCTCAGCACCTGCCGGAGGAGGTTTTTGGGACCACACAGCCAAACCCCCTTCGCTCACACGCCTGCGTCTCCCCGGTTTGCAGTTACGAGCAGAGATTGAACATCACAGAGTAAGAAACCACATTACTACACGGCACTGAAGGACATTTGCCTGCGGTACACAGAGTGTCAGGAGGAAGGAATCAAAACCACCCTCTCATCAAAGCTGGCACACACCGTACCTGGAGGGGGAAACACCCCAGCGCGAGATCAGCCCCACACCCGCGCGCTCGCACAGCACCGGGGGCGCGTTACCGAGGCCCAAATGCACCTGCACAGGCAAGGGGTGATTTCTCACATCTCAGACTGACTGGAAGTCCCAGGGTCTTTCTGGCTTTTCCCTTTCAGAGATAGGTAAGGAAAGATGTCACACATGGTTCTGCTGTTATCTTCACATCAGAGGAGGCTGGGAAGGGGGAGGCAAGGAGATTTTCACAATTACAGCTTTCCTGGGATTATTTGGTCGTGTTTTTACCATGATCAGATTCATGGGATTACCAGTTCCTGTCTGGGTTGTTAGGTTCTTGTCAATTAATTACACCCTGTGTCATTTAGTTTCTTCCGGCGATTGAGGGCCAGCTGCTCAACCCCACACTTTCCCCCTTAACGCACGCTGCAGACGCAGATGTCAAAAGCTCCTGCCTTTGCAGCCTAGAGATCTGTCCCAAAACCGAGATGCAATACCCCCCACTTCCCACCCCACCACCAGAGCTGTTTGGGGTGGGGGGAGAAGCGGATCTGAGGAGCACCCAAGCCCAAAACATCCTCCCCGTCTGCCCCAGGGTCCCCCCCAGCTCGTCCCCGCCACGAGCCACCAAATGCTCCGGCAGAGCTGGCAGTGTAGGGCTGTCCCCCCTCCTCTCCCACCACCTCCACGCCCATCAGCTCCCTCCACCGCTCCTGTTCAACCTCCTGGGGCCGGCACAGGCTACAGCAGGGTGGCGTGCCCGCTGGTGTCATCGTGGTCCACGCTGTTGAGAATGGCTGTCTGGTCCTCGGGGAGCTGCCGGTGGCAGAGGTCGTCCTTCAGCGCCGAGAGCCGGGCGAAGGGGTCCTGACGAGGGTGTCTCTTCTTCTTGCGGAGGCAGACAGCTTCGTCAGGCGACAGTACCTGAGAGCTGGGAGGGTGCTGAACCTGGGAGGCAGAGCCGTCTGGGGAGGGGGGAGAGAAGGCAGGTGGGACCAGAGCCAGCAGCAGGGCAGAGTGCTTTGCTTGCTGTAAAAAAGGGGGGTCACAGCAAGCCTGGCTCTCAACCCACCGCTTGACAAGAAGGGAGCACGTATTGGGCAGCAGGGAAAATGAAATTAACACTCTGAATCCAAAACAAATTACTAGAGATGCATGGAGAAGGAACTGGGTTTGGAGGACCAAGGGAGGGACAAAGGATCTTGGAGGAGTAAGGGAGAGACAACCCGCAGGCAAGCAGCACAAGGAGCCATCCCTCTGGGAGGCAGGGAGCAAGGGCAGCATCCAGGAATGGGCTTGGAGACCCTCAGTGCAGGAGCTGGAAGGGACCTGCCCAAGCTCTGCCCGCAGTGGGACAGAAGGGATGCTGCTGGGGACCGCGGGGTCCTCACACTCACTGGGTTGTTTTCTGGATTTCGAGGAGCCCTTGGATGTCTTTTTGGGCTTCTTTATCCGCTGGTATTTCAGAGCTTCGAGCCTCTCAGGTGCAGCAGCGTCCCCGGGCGGAGATGGACGTTTTCTAGGAAGGAAAAGCAGACAGGCGCTGTCAGCGGCTCCCGGCCATATTCGGGCCTCTGGACGTCCCCGGTGGGGGATCGGTCACCCCCTGCCAGCTGTGCCGTGGAAAAGGAAGAGGTGAGAAACCAATGGCTGAGGGAGCAGGGCCAGCCAGGTGTGCTGGAGTGCGGGATGAAGGGAGCGAGGCGTCCCCGCTGTCCCCCCTACGACTCCTCCACGTTGCCGAGCAGCGCCGTGACCCGGCCAGTCCAACACGGGCACCCCAGCTCACCTGCCTGCCATGCCAACACTGCTAAACAACAAAAAAGGACGGGGCAGATCCTATGTCCGATAAGGTATTTCTGGGAAGTGGTAGGAAACCCCTTGGGATGGAGAAGAGAGAGAGAAAGAGACAGGCAGAAGCGGCACGGCAGCATCGAGACGGGCACCGAGAGCCACCCGTGGCGGACAACACCGGCGCCACAAACAGCAGGGAGGCAGGATCCTGCTGGCCCTGCTCCCACAGCCAAAAAACCAGCGGCCACGTGACAGACAGGGACACGAAGGGCACACACCGAGAGAGCCGGGAGAGGTACCTCGTTCCCAGGTCCCTGTGAGAAGCGACGACAGAAACGCAACAGCACAGGAGCTCCTGGGACACCAAGAGGCTGGGGCTTGGAAACACTGACAAGGTTCTATTGCAAGGACAAGGAGGGGGTTTGTAAAGGGATGTTTCCTGCAGGAGAGCCAGAAGTTGCAAGGGATAGCTTTCCAGCTTTAGCCCCTGAGGAACTCTCCTACAGGAACCAGCTCAAGGTGAAACAGTCTCCCCTTTGCAAAAGGATTTTTTGCTCTGTTTTCTTCACTGTACCTGTTTTTCCCATCCAAGGCCTGGAAAGCATGACTGCTGTAGAGAGCAGAGCATTAGAGGAAAACCTTTTCCTTAGGAGAGTGAGCAGTCCAGCTCTTATCTATAATATACCACAGCATCCCCCCCTCTTGCTGCTTTCCCATCTCCTTCCCCCTCTTCATTTTAGTTCCATGACTCTCCAAGTTGCACCAACTCCTAATGGCACAGGACAAGCCTGAGGCCACAGATCAACCTGAGTCATCATGAGCAATCTGTACACAAGGTGTCCAGAGATGGCAGGGGAAAACATCCACAAAGCACCTTTTATTGCAAGTAAGCCAATGCTTGAAGCCAGGCTCCAGCGAGGATAGGAAATTGAAACCAATGTGCCTTCATCTTCAAAGGAGGTGACTCTTTTCCGCTCTCACAGCTCGGTCACCAGAGGTCAGCCACTAAACCTCCCCAAAAACAGCCACACAGAGGACAGTGCTGACAGCAGCTCCTGCATCTTTCAGGTGTCTGTGACTGGGGCAGGGATCAGCAAACACCACAAGCCACAGGCAGCAGGATGGGCAGGCAGAGGAGCTGCCTCGACTGGCTGCAAGGAGGCAACACCAGTGTCTCTGGACTCCTGCTTGGCACCAAAACTCTGTGCATGATGTCATTGGTCTCTCAGTAAGGTGCGACCCACCCAGCATTGCAAAAACACTGTGGAGGCTGGTGGGAGCACCAGGGAAGGGGCAAGCACATGGGCTGGAGCACAGACGCCGCACTCCAGGGTTGTGGTACACCCACCCACAGGGAGTCTGGAGCTTCTCATCTCTCCTGGGTTCCAGGTGGAGGCTGTGCCACCACCTCAGAGCACAACACGACTGCAACACTTCACATCCAACATCCCAAGGGGCTCCAGAGTGGTGATGCTTCAGCTGGAGTGCCCAGGCAAGAGCTGCCCAGAGGATTTTTCCCCTTGAGGAGGAGAAGAGTGTTTTCTTTTTGAAGATACATGCAATTGCAAAGCTTCCCAGTTCTGCTGGCAGCATTGGAGAGCACTCCGGGAAGAGCAGCGTGAGGTGATGAAGCAGCTGAGGCACAGCAGACACAACAGAAACCCAAACACTGGGCATAGCAGAGCTCCTCTTCATGTTTCCCATTGCAACAGAGAAGTGAATGTGTGGAGAGCTCCCAGAAAGCCTGTTCCAGCTCCCAGCAGAGCAGCACATCAGCCGAAGATGAAGCAAATCATTAGACATGCTGGTAGTCCCAGTGGCTGGATCCAGATGAGAGCTTTCCCTCCTTGGGAAGACAACGTTTTTAGCTGCAGAGCATAACCACCTTCTTCCCAAGTGCAACCAGCCTCTGGTGAGAGAGGCCACACCACCCTCTGCAGCCACTGAGCTGCATCAACACGGACAGCCACGCATGTGCTGGCTCCAAGCAGGACCATAGTGACCCACAGGTCTGACAGCGCGGGATCCCCTGCAGCAATTCCTGTTTGAACAGTTGATAACAGGCTTTTCCCATTTATTTCCCCCATTTCTATGTCTTTTTCATGGTGTACATCCACGCAGGTACTTGGCCACTGGTGGCCTCTGCTGATTCAGTCCATCACTCATGGAGTTCACACGTGCCAAGCCCTGTTGGGCTTGGTGGTCCTCCCCCCATCCTGCCCATCAGCACCTGCTTTTTACCACCTCTTCCCATACATTTGCTCGTATTATTAAAGCTCAGCTCTTAGAAGTCTCTTGCTCTTCCCACTCGTTTTTCTTTCTAAGAAGATGTTACTGTGGCATGTTGACAAAATTAGACAGATTTACGCAAGGGATTATGAGGAAATTGCCTGAAGCTCATTTCCACTAGTTCTCCATAATTGGACTCGTATTTATACACACAAACATAAACAGTGAGTGTGCTGAACCCATGTGTCACCACAAATACTGTCTGACCTCTGGCAAGGAAGAGATATAGAGGAGGACAGAACGATGCTACTCATCAGCCAAATTTTATCTGCTCTACCCACCCCTCATTTCTTCAAAGGGCTCTGATTCTTTCAAATTAATTTTCATTTTAAGCTCAGCCAGAAGCCTCTTCCTGCCCCCAGTGTTAACATTTTGGGCATCTGCCCATGCATGAGGGAGATCTTGAATACCAACAGATGAGAGGTTCGGGGAGACAGGCATTCTTCTAGAAACTTCAGTGTAGAGTCAAGCAAAGGAGCGTTGAGAAGCCCATGTGAACTCCTGACACAAGCCTTCTGTGAGGTGCCATAAACACCTGGAGCAGCAGTTTTCCTCAAGTCATCAAAGGAAAACCCTTCTGCATGAGCAAGGGCCTGAGCTGCATGGATTGGAGAGGCTGCAAAGGTACAGAGGGACCTCCGAGAGCCCCAGGACAGGAGAAAATAGCCATGAGAGAAGTATCCAACCCAACACACATGTCAGCTGCTCTTCTTCCAATGTCCTTCCACATACAAGGCAAAGATGCAAGGGAGAAGACCCCTGAAGGCATCACTGACCTCTCTCCAAAGGTGAACCCATATAAAGGAAGTGTGCAGGAGACTCAAGGGCACAATACATATATTGTGGAGGTCTCAACACACATTCCCTATCTCCTTCTCTCCTTGAGTCAAGACACTGTCATCCAGCACCAGTTTGGCCATGTTAGAGCATCCACTTGGGATGAGGTAGAGCATCCATTCAGCCCAGTTAGAGCGTCCACTTGGACAGGAGCCCACTGTGTCTCAGCCCTTCATCCTCCCCAGATGAAGAGCTCAATTCTCCTACACGAAGCTCCTGCAAGTCAGAATTCCCACTTTGCTCTGGGGCAGCTCTGGCTGCTGCCTCCATCCTGGAATGCTTGAGATCCTTCAGACTGGTGCTAGAGAAACACAGGGGTGATGGCCCCTGGCCCCAGAGCTGCTGCTGCCAAAGCACCACGAGGGAGGAGGAGGCTGAGGGAAGGACCACAGCGGAGAAGGGGGTCCCTTCTACACGTCTGCAGACAGCACAACTCATCTACACAACGGACTTCACCACCATGCTGACAGAGAGGAGAGAGGGTGAGGGAAAAGGGGCTGGACTGGAGAGGAAGAGGGGGATACAGTCAGGGGGAAGGGAGGGGAGAGAGGAAGATAAATGAAAAACAGGAGTGAGAAAATATATAAGGAAATTAAAGAGACTGAAAAAAAAAAGAAAATAATAGTAATAATAATAATAATACTTAAGAAGGGAAAGAAAAACGCACTCAGACAAGCGGACTCACAGCTTCTCCAAGCGGGAGGAGGCATGAAACACATGCAGAGGATCAGCACATGGACAGTCTTTAAAGGGGAACCTGTTTTCTTTCAAGCGGGGAGCGAGGGGAGCTGCTCCTCCTGCACTCCTGGCACCGATGTCCCTTTGTCACTCAACTCTACCCCACAGCCAAGCCCCCCAACTCCCAGCATAGGCAGTGCTGTCCTGGCAAGGGAGCCTGGAGGGGCCACCCAGGGCAGGCTGTGGTGCTGAGGGGCAGGGAGCTTGGTGCCTGCTCTGTGGTTTTTGGGTTTCCCTCTGCAGGGACACAACAGCCCCCTTTTCCCTGTTAGGAGATGCACGCTGCATCCTAAGAGAAGAGGATGGGAGAACTCCTCGTGCCAGCTCAGTAACATCATTATTTATCCCTGCCCATCCATAAAAACTACCTGAGCTTCACCTAAGAAAAGCCACCATGCTGCAGCCACCACCGAGCCCACACACTGCCTCTCCCTCTCCTCCTCTCAGATTTTATTACTGCAGCACAAAAAATCTGGCTGGTCTTGTATAAAATCCCTCTGCTCAGCACGCACTGACAATTTTATGACCCCAAACCATCAAGAAATTACTTGGCTGGGCTCTTTATGGGATTCCTCGCTTATTAACTGAGATTTATTCTGGCTTCCCCTTTTTAGGGATAATGACTCTAGAGTTGTTCCTGCAACTCCAACTCCCAGCAGCATCTTCAAGTAGGACACATGGCTGCTCCTCAGCAAGTGTCCTGCTGGGCAGTGTGACCCTACTCCTCAAAATCCATCAGCCCACAGCACCCAGCACTGGAGATGGGAGCCAGCCAGGATCTGTGCAAGAGCCACACCAAACTCAGACACAAGCCTAGACTCACCTCTGCTGTGCTAAAGCCATGTTCACTCATGTCTCTGATGCTCCCAGAGTGGTGAAGTGCCACAAAAACCAGAATAAACAGCCACATCCTCAAAGAAGGCTTCCCTGTTTCTTGAGAAGCTTGGCACAGCCCAGATCTCACCAAGGTTTGGTGCCAGCTTTGCTCCTCATGGGATACCCTGCTCTGGCATCAGCAGGGGAAAACAGAAGAAGGTGGCCAAGTGCTCAAGAGCTTTGGAGGCTGCCAGGCTCAGACTGGAGGGGTTTGAGCTCCTGCACAGAGCACACATCCTACCTCTGCTCTCATCACCATGACCCAACACTCCTTCCTCACCTCTCTTATTCTCCCCACAGCAGGACAACCCTCCAGGTCAGATGGAGGAATTTCCCTCTCCGGGAAACATCCACCTGATTTCTCTAGGCATCCCAGCTCTCTCTGTTGAGGATCTTTTCCAGCCCAACAAGGCTCCTCAGGCTGTTGGAGAGCACTGGCCAAGACTTTGACTCCTCCCATTCAAGACAGCAAGGCTTAAATTTTTGTAAGACCAGTCCTAAAGAAGTTTGGGCATGACCAGGCCCTAAATATGCTCCCGTCTGCAATCCCATCTGTCCTTTCATAACCAGCCTGGCTGACAGCCAAACAGGTCAGTGTTCCAAATCCTCTGGGTCACAAACTACTATCTGGATTCCGTAGTTTCAGTGACATTCTCTGCTTCTGAAGTCTTCTAAAGTCCAAATTACTCCATCCCAGTTTCAGGGATACCCATGGCCATTTAGGAAACCAGCCTTGTGAAGGCAGCCCAAGTGGAATTTTCCTGGGGGAGTCTTTCAAGATCTGCTTAGGGCTGTTTAATTACAGCTGGGTCAGAAATCTTTAAGATTTCTCCAAAGAGAATTTCAGGGAGGGAGGGGTTTTTCCATGGCTGCTGCCAAGTATACAACCCATCTCGGAAGAAAGACTTCTCCCATTCTCCATGATTGAGGAGACTTGGGAAAAACCAGATCGAGGTACTGCAGGAAATGAAATTCTCCATGTGCTGGACTGCAGCTGGAGACTGATTTTTGGAGCCCCACTCTGAGCTGTCTGCAGCTGGTTGCTCCAGATTTGTCTGTTTCACCTGGCTCTAGGGGGTGGCCGTGGGCTCTTCCTGGTTTGGGGATCATCCAGGACAACCCCACCTCAACACACACCTTCCTAATACCAACCTGCCAGGGCCAAAGGTGCTACGTGTCACTGTCCTCCAAGAAAGGAAGGACAGCCATGGGGAGAGAGCAGCTCAGCTCATCCCAAACCCCAAAGGCAGGGGAGCAGCAGCCTGCTGCTGGGAGGGGAAACCCAAAAGCCACAGAGACTGTGCATCCAGAGGTGTTTCCTAGTGTTTTCGGATTCCTTATTCCCCTTTAAAGGAAGAGATGGTATTGGAAAAGCCCCTTCCGTGTCCCCTCTCATGCCCCACTCCCGGCCACCCTCCACAGCACCCACACCATCCTTTCGGACATGGATCACCCTTACCTATTGAGCTGAGGAGAAGCTTGTCTCGACAACACTGCCCAGATAGCTGAGATTAATCAAAAACAAAGCAGTTATCAACACCCGCAAGGAGCCGAGCTCCGCAACACATCAGCACGTCAACAACTCCAAAGGAAAAAGGAGGGAAAGAAACCAAACTGAAACACAAACCAAACGAGGCTGGAGAAGAAAGGGGGAAAGAAACAGAAGAGAAAGGAAAAGAAGAAACGAAAACGATAATCAACGAAGCGAATGGATACACTGCATAAAAGCACGGACAACAGTGCTGCTCTAACACGGCTCTGTCCTGGAGCTGGGTCTCCTTGGGGTGCCCTGCCAGGAGACATGGCCCTATGACTGCACACCTAATTGCATCACTCCATAGCTGGGTTTTCCAGAGGCACACAGAAGTCATTTCAGGCTCGTTCAGCTCCTCTCCCTCCCCATCCTCTCTCCCCTGAGCCCTCCTGCCTTCCGTGCAGTGCCGGAGGGTTTTCTAAGGCCATAACGCTTCCAGGTACCAGAGGGAGGGAGTGAAATGCGGAGGGCACTGCGGGGTGAAACGCTGCCTCCCCCCTCCCCAAAACACACGCCTCTTCTCCGTACGCCTCCGACCGCACCGGCTCCGGCGGAGCCCCGGCCCCCGGCTCCTCTCTGCCACAAGCTGGAGGAGGGGGCTCAACCCCACCAGACAACAAGCCAAAATGAAGCCAGACGAAAGGATGGGACGAAAGCACGGCTACGGGGTCTAAGGTGCTGTGAAAGACGGAAGGAAAGAGGATAAATACAGAGAGAAAGAGAGAGAGAGGAGAGAGAGAGACGCTTTTGCCTGGAGCAACCCTGGTACCTGGAAAACCAGCCGCTACTGTCTAGTGCAGCCACATCCCTCTTAGGTGCCGGCAGCCTCCCGATCTCCGTTGGGCTTAGTTTATTTTTACTTTTCCTCCTCTCCTGACATTCTGCTGGTGTGGCTAAAGTCCTTGATCTCTCCCTGCCCGCGTCCTGGGGCTGCAGCATCCCTTTTGCAGGTGGGGCGGTGACCATGATAGCTGTTTCTGTCATGCATTAAAGCTCTCTAGACTCCGTGGGAAGGAAGAGGAGGAGGAAGACAAGAGGCACGGCGGCGGCGGCCCTAACGTTCGAAGAAAGCCAAGAGCCAGCAGCTAGAAGAGGAAACAACCTCCCGTGACACCAGGACACTTACCTAAGCGAGCCGGGAGCCAGGTCTTTGCGCACCTGGTAGACGGCCCGTAGCCCAAGTCACAGCGCTCCCAGACTCCCAAAGGAGCAGCCAGGCTGGAGGCAAACGTGCCACCGGCACCGGGAATGTCGCCTCCCTACAACCCAGCACTCCTGGGCAGCGGCCATGCAACCCATGCCCACGGCACCAACCTCTGCCTAGCAAAGCCCGCGGGACGCCGTCTCCAAAAGGGATGCTGCAGCGTGCCCAGAGAGACCCTACGAGTTGGGATGGTGATGGCAGGGAGAGGGAGTCAGAGGGAGCGGGTGAGGCAGGGTGGGGGAAGCCAGGAAGGGGTCGGAGGGGCACCACGGGGCTCTCACACTTACCCCGTGGCGGCTACCGTGGTGGTGGATGTCGGCTCCGGTTGGAGAATCTCCTCGCCAGCCCTCCTGGGAGAGGGGATGTCTCCGAAAACATCCATGGTGTCCACAGGCAGGGAGGAGCCCTGGGAGTTGGAGAAGCCGGGGGTCACGGGGGTGAAGGCGGTGGTCGGTCGGAAGCTGGGGCTGTCCCCGCGGCTGCTCGGCGCGGGGGAGCCCGTCGACGACGGCGTGGACTTGCGGGAGAAGCTGACGGCCGCGGGGGGCTGCAGCGTGATCTCCGACACCTCCGTCTGCTGGATGAGGCCCGGCCGGGGCCGGGCGCGGGCGGTCAGCTCCGGGGAGCTGTTGCGGGAGCTCAGGGGACTTTGGGTCAGAGGAGAAAGCCTTGAAGGTTGTAGCACCACCTGATGTAAACTGGGCTCAGCCCTCCTGACCTGCCGAGGGCTGGGCCGAGGTCGGGGTTGGGGCTCGTACCACCTGGTGTCCAGACTGAATGTGCTTGTGCCGCTGGGGCCGACGGGCTCGGACGGTTCGTGGTAAGGCAACACGGGTATGCCCATACCTTGGCTGGTATGTCTTAGCTGCCCTTGACATCCCATGGGTTGCATAGGTTTGTCCTGCCACTTGGTGGGAGCGGGCACGGAGGACTGACCCCTGCCCGGTGACTTGCCGGTCCAGCTCTTTGGTGCCTCCAGGGGCAGGATGCCCGAGTAGGACGCGGGGACCACCTGGAGGGAGGAGGGGGGTGGTCCCCGAGGAAGGCAGCCGGTGGGCTGGGAGCCCTCAGCTGCCTCGCAGGGCTGGAGCTGATGGGGGAACGGCGCAGGGGCCAGCTCCAGGCTGCCAAAGGGAAACTCGGCCCTGCCCCAGGGCTCGGGGGACCTGCCCCCCGTGGGGGTCTGGGCCAGGGGCAGCGTGCTGTTGGAGGCGTTCTCCCCATTCTCCTCGGGGATGGTGGGGTGTCCGAAGGGCCCCTCTGGGGGCAGCGGCGGGGAGGACATGACTGAGCTCAGCGGGCTGACTTCTGGCATGTAGAAGGGTGGTGGGTCCACCTCCCCGGGGCTGCTGCTGCTGAGGTAACCGTAAAACTGGTGGTGGAAAGCCCGGGGGGCCGGCGGGCGGGCCTGGCCGGTGGCCTGCAGGGCGCCGGGACCCTCCAGCGCCCGGTGGAACCGGGGGCTGTATGCTGGTGGCTGAAGGTAGGACTCCTGGCTGGAGGAGAGAGGGGTGAGCTGCGCTTTCAGGGCGGTGACCGAGGTGGGTACGACGGGGTCGTCGTTCTCCTCGTCCGACTGCCTGAACTCGGGGTACATGTCAGTCTCCTCCACGAAGGGGAAGCCCTCGATGCGCCGTGTCTTCAGGGAGGGCTCCATCTCCGCCGGGTCCATGACAAAGCGGCCGTCGGGCCCGCGGCTGATGAGCTCGATCGGGGTGGTGGCCTCAGCTTCGGCCTCTGCCTTGGAGACGCTGTACTTCTTGCTGCTGATGGCTCGTTTGGTCTTCTTGTAAAGGGAGAGCTCCTTCTCCTTGGTGGGGCTCAGCATCCGCTTGGCCTGCGGACCCTGGTCGTCAGAGGATTCCGAGGGGGGACGGAGCGTGCGGATGCTCTCGGGACTCACCTTGCCCGAAGACAACCTGGACCACAAGGGGAGAAAAACCGAGAAAGGGGACGGTCACCTGAAGGGGAAAGGAGGTCTTCTTGCCCAGAAGAGCCACTGTCTGGATCCAGAAAACAACGTGCTACCAGTTCTCAAGAGAGGAACTGCTGGGAGAAATGGGTAGGGGCTAATCAGGATGGCAGAGTCTTGCCAGCAGCAGCACACGACATCCCTGCTCCTTGGGACACTTGACATCCCCCCCAGAGCAGGTAGCTCACACCAACACCTTGCAACAAGCTCCACAGCCCCAGTGGGAGAAAAGACAGCTCCAGAGCTTACTTCCAACTCCTTCAAAGGTTTCCTGAGCTATTCACACCCAGGAAAGGCCCTGAGAGGAGGGACATCAGGCAAATGCCCCCTCCTGCAGAACTCAGCATCTCACTTGGAGACACTGACAGATTATTTCAGATCAACCTTTTTTCTCATTCTTAACACTCAGGCTTTAGGCTGAGAGCCTCCAAAGGCAGAGAGCATGAGAATAGTTCTCTCATCCCTTTCCAGAAAACCTTAGACAAGCAGGTAGCAGATCCAACAGAGGCAGTGCAGGTTATTTCAGTGCAGTGGATGAACCAGAAAAAATCCAGGATTCAGATCCACTAGGACATTTTGCAATGGTTCAGGAGCCAAAGCATGAGGTGTCCACATCCCTGGCTCTCACACTCCCAGAGGGAAGATGCTCCCACTGATTTGCAGCCACACCTGCTTTTGATGGGCTCCACAAGGAGCTGTGGCTACTGCAGCACCACGATCCACCACCTTTGGGCGCAAGTGGAAAGAGGCTTCAGCTGGGCATTCTTCATGAGAAAAGATGAATTTCTCAATAAAAAACAGAGCCAAAAGAGAATTACTCAAATCACTGAGCTGGCAGGGAGGACTCTATGCAGCAAGTTAGTCCTTCTCCTAAAGAGCCCCTTCAAGCTGGTGTGCCATTGAATTCCATCAGCCAACTCCAGTTTTGATCAATGTTTACAGATCTAACAGGGTCACTCTTAGCTTAGTTTGCTGCATTTATCCCTGCTGCTTTCTGCTCCAAAGCCTACTTGTCTCTTGTGAACCACTGTGCTTCCAAAAGTTCAGGGAACACCCAAAACAATTCATCAGAAGCAACCAAATAACGACGAGACAGATCCATTTGAGCTTTGCAATAAATGTAGAAGGAGGCACCTTGAAGACCCACAACGTGGTGCCACATCTAAGACTGATACTTACGGGGACTCCAAACTCTTCCTGCAGTGGGTTATCGAGAGAGGAGGGTCTGGAAGAGAATAAAAATGGGAAAGAAGAGAGAACGCTAAGGAGGCGCAACACGACAGAGACAAGACAGACTCACCATCAAGACAACAAAAGACACTCAACAAGAGGCCAAGGTTTCATTGCTCCAGTGCTTTAATGGTTACTGACAACAAACAGCTCCCATCACAGGGTCCTGCCCGTCCTGCTGCTGCAGCCCCAGGGCTGGAGGAGAAGGAGCAGATTCCCTGCCCTCTCCAGCTCCCCAGCTGCCCGTCTCCCTGCCAGCTCCTCCTGCATGGAGGCTGCAGTCCCAGCTTTCGGGAAGCAGAGCAGCAGGGTCTCCTTGGCTGGGTCTTCTCTAGCCCAGTGTGGCCATCGGGCACTGCCTGCTCCAGTCTGGGAGTAGCTGGAGAGCCCAGCTCCAGGTGGGGAGGAACCTCGAGGAGGTGGTCTCTGTCCCAGAGGACACCCCAAGCCCTAAACCCCCGGCTCTAGGAGTTATCACCACGCGGGAGAGCTCCCTCGGAATTCCCAGGCTAGTTTCTCTGGTGCCTCTTCACCCACCCTGCCTCTCCCGCTCCCGACCACGGGCGCTTTCAGGCACCGCCGAGGGATCAAGTCAGGGCTTCACCTGAGGACGCGCACGGACGAAGAAGAGACAGACACAGGGAAGAAGGTTACGACCACAACACAACCAGGGAGGGAGAAAGGAGGAGGAGGCAGGAAGGAGGAAGGAAGCACACCAGGAATGGACTCACCTTTCTTGCGCTTGAGCTTGCGTTTGCGTTGCTTGTTGACGAAGCAGGCGGCGAGTGTGCTGAAGAGGATGGCAGCAGCCAGGAAGCAGATGGTGGCAACGATGCCAGCCAGCACCGGGCGGGCTAGACCCTCGTCTGTCAGGTCAGGCTGAGGGAATACGTCTGGGGGACAAACACAACCGGGTGTTACGCCCGCTGACCACCCCAGGAACCTACCAAAGCGTGAAGGCAATGGTAAGTCTCCAGGAATGATACTGCAGGTCACTGTGGTAATCTCTGTAAAGAGATTCCAAGCCAGTCAGCACGCCCAGGGAGAGCAGTCAGTGCTGCTTCAGGGCCAAGGGTTTTAGTGACCTCACACCGGGTCATAGAATCAGAAAACAGTTTGAGATGGAAAGGGCTTTTAAAGGCCATCTAGTTCAACCCCCCTGCAAAGAGCAGGGGCATCTTCAACTGGAGGAAGTTGACTAAAGCAACCTGATAAACCTTTCTGTGTTAGCTGATGGACACTCAGGGAAAAAGCCTCTAAGCCAAACAAATACATATTTATGTCTAAACACACACAACTGCAGCAAACCCAGTTATCTCCTGGCTGAATAACCCACTGCAGCAGTCTAAGGTATTTGAACCTCTTTGCCAGTGCTTCATTTCAGCTTCTCAATGACAACTGGGCTCCAAAACCACATGACACCCCCTTCACTAACCAGAAGCACATCCAAATCTTCAGCAGACCTCAGCTGTAGGGCCCTGCAGATGCAAACCCGGCAGATGCAAACCCTGCACACCTCAGTGCTGCTGCCATGTGCTCACACATGGGATCAGCTGGAGCACCGGCTTTCAGCCTGGGACAGCACCTGCCTGGAGCCAGGGCACCTGCTAAACCCCATCAGAAAAACGGGACAAGACGAGAAAGGGCAGCCGGCAGGGAGGCTGCAGGCAGGGAGGCTGCAGGCAGGGAGGCTGCAGCAACATCTCCACACCACACCGGCGCCACTTGGGGGCAGAGAGAGACCGCTGCAACACAGCACAGCAGAGCCGCCTTTTCCACCGGAGCCACAAACCCAGGGTCCGCCGCATCCCCATCCCCTCCTGTTGCCCTCGCCTTCCCCAAGGCCACCACCACCCCTGGTCCACCCCTTGGTTCGGGGAGCACCCCCCGAGCTGGAGCAGACACGGGGCACACACACACACGAGCTGCAGCGTGTTGCAGTCTCCTGTTGCAAAGCTCTTTTCCCCGTGGACCCTGCACTGCAGTGCTACGTTTCCCCCTCTCCTCCACCTTCCATTCCCATTTCCAGGCCGGAGCTTTGTTCTCCAGGCTCACCGCAGTGCCGGGATGTGCCGCGCTCTGCACCAGCAGGCACCAACAGCACCATGTGCTCCCTGGGAAGGGCTAAATGGGGCAGCTCGTCCTCACCTGCTCTGTTTGCATCAGGAGGCAGCTTGGACACCCACCTGAACCGTGTGCCCACCCACCAGCCCACAGCTGGGGAGAGAAGCAGGAGCCACCCCTCACCTGTACTGGACACCCCAGCGACATTGCTGGGTTCACTGATGAGATCCTGCATGACCGCCAGGACACGGAACTCGTACCAGGTGTCCTGAAACATCAAATACATCCATCAGGTCCCCCACTGCAGCCTCCAGCCTTGCCCAGCTCCTCAAAGATCCCCAGCCCTGGGATGGAGCCACCCCTAAAAGCTTCCCCAGAGCTGCAGCAGGCAGTGCAATATTATCACAGAATCATTAGGGCTGGAAAAGACCTCAAACACCATCCAGTTAGGTATGGTGTGGATGGCCCTTGCTTACCTGGGACAAGTCCTTGGCAAAAAACTCGACCTCAGTCCCTGGGATGCCATCGTCCAGGATCTCCCACCTCTCGGCGACGCGGAACTCGATGATGTAGCGGTCGATGGGGAAGCTGTGGTTAGCGGGAGGAAGCCACGACAGGAGGACGCCTTGCTGTGTCCGGTTGGCTGTTAGGCACCTCGGTGGGGTAACCAACACCAGAGGCTCTGGAGTTGTTACAGGGAATGCTGGGGACAGAGCAGATGGGGCAGGGACACCTTTGAGACAAGGTAGGGGAAGCGCAAAAGATGCTCCCCCCATGTGGACCCAGCAGCAGCAGAAGGACCACAGCAGCAGTTCCCACATTCCAGGGGTTCAGGGCACATCTCAGGAGAGTGGTCTCTTATCACAGAAATGGAAAAGTGGTTTTTCAAGAAGCGGGGGACTCATGACACCGTGACCCCAGGAAAAGGGGCACAGCATTAAAAACCCTCCTGCTTCCTCCTACCTCTACCTGAGACAGTCCCAAGGCAGGGCCCAAGGCCCTTTGTGATAGCTCCTGCTCTGAGCTGTACAAGTGATTTTGTGCTCTATTAATACCTCCTGATCCCAGCTCAACTTAAGGAAGATCTGAAAGGTGACTGATACAGCACAGCTCTCCCACGCTGCCTCTCAGGACAAGCTTCCAGGAGCCTCATGCATCCAGCAAAGACTACAAACTTCATCCAGGATCCTTCACAAACTATCTTCTACATGGCTGGAAACTATTCCCTATGAATGACCATCTCCATCCCCAGCAGACAGGACACACGGGGCACTCCTCCCCACGGACCCCCCAAACCCCACCCCTGCCCTCCCCTTGTGTCCATGGAGGGCCTACCTAGAGTGTTCACAGTGACCACCTCACTGAAGGAGCTGGTGCCCAGCTTGTTTTGAGCCAAGACACTGAACTGGTAAGCAGTCTCTGGTTCCAAGGTATCCACCAGTAGCCAACTAGAACCAGCTGGCACAGGGAGAGACAACCAGTCGTGTGGGCCAAACTGGGCTCTCTTCATCCTGTCGAGAGAGAAGGGAGCATCCTCAGGGAATGTGTCTTTGACAGCAGGGACAAAGAGGCAGCATCAACTTCTCGAGTGAAAATGGAGCTTTCCCGAGCAATGGGTCGGTTTGACAGCAGTGATGTGTATGGACATGGGGCAGCCACTGCCACCCACGAGCTGGCACAGGCCACCATCCCATGGTGTCACACCAGCATCCCCCGGCTCAGAGGGACACTTGCCACCAGCTCTCCCCTCTGCTGTGCACTCCACCCCCTGAGTGAGGTCAGGGACAACAGCAGTGCCACCAGCCCTGCTCTAAGAAGATCTCCAGCAGATTCCCACGGGCAAAAGTGGAAGCTGGAGCATTTTGGCTCCATGAGTGCTGCAAAGGGGACAGCTGACGCAGGAGACGGGCCCTGTTCCCATTTATACCTCGACAGCTTCTGAGCCAGAGCCAAATTCTCCCTCTGCTGTAGCCCTGTACATGTCATCCCACAAGAGACATTTAACTAAATCCCCATCTATGCCACATTTGCACAAGTCAGGGGCTGCCAGCACAGCCTGGGGCATCACTCAGGGCTTGGCAGCGCAGCAGAGGCACTGGCAGGGAGTGCAAGACACAGCCTTTCTGCTGGGGTCTAACCACAAACCCAGGGTGACAAAACCTCCCAGAGCCATCCCAGTGCCACCCCCAGCATCCATGAGTGTGTAGCCACCTCCACAAGCCACAATCCTGCTGGGAAGCACCTTGGTGGAAGTGCCCCACATCCCAGAGCAGCACATACTGGGATGTACTTTAGGGAAACTGAGCCCTCAGCTGTGTGTTTTAGGGAACTTGAGCCCTCAGCTGCAGGTTTTGGCCATGTCAGCAGAGGATTTGGAAGGGGTAAGTGCTGATGGGCTGTTCTGTGTAGGTAAGGGGACACATCTGCAGCCAGCAGCATACAAGCCAGGGGAATCCACCGAGTAGGAAGCAAAAGATGGAGCAAAGAGAAATGATGCTGCTGCTGCTGAGGGAGCAAAAGGTGAGGCAGGAGAAGCACCAGCAGCAAGATATGGAAAGAAGCAAGTCGCTGGAGAGCCATGCAGCTGCAGTGTGCCTCCACCACGCTGAGCAGAAAGCCTCTGGATCACCAGAGTTCCAGCTGGGACTACAACTCCCAGGATGCCCTGTCACTGCAGTGGAGCAGGAGGGCAGCAGAGCAGCCCTTGAGCAGGTTTCCCTGCAGCATTTAACCCCCTGCCATCACATCCCTCCTCCCCAGTGCTGCTGCAGGGGCTGAGGGTGGGGAGGGTGGAGGGGAAACACAGCACTAATCACTCCTGGGAACGGGAGACAGCCCTTGCAGAAGGACAGCACTTGTGCAAGGGGGATGCTGTTGGGGGCCCTGGGGAGCAGGGTTTGCATTTCTAGCCTCAACAACCACAGAAGCAGGAGGAGAGCATGAATCTGCAGGGAATGAAGCCATGTTTTGCTTGAGCATCCCAGAGCCACAGCAGGGAGGGAAATGCACGGATGGGCAGCACTCTGGGTGGCACTACATGAGCCAGCACTGTGCCAGACCCTTGGTGCTAGGGAGCAGCACAGTCCTCAGGGATCACCCGCTACAGTCAGGGCAAGATGGCTCACTGTCTCTCTCTCCAAAGCCCCTACAGCTCCCTGTAGGTTCCTTAAGGCAAGCTTGGTGCAAACACCTTTCCCTGCTCTCCCCAGTGTGGGATCTGGAATTGCCTTGAGGAGGCAGGAACCCAGCAGCAGGTTGCAGAGCAAGAGAGGCTGCAGATGCAGCCTCGTTTCCAGAGCAGAGAGGTTTAACCACTCCTTCCCAAGGACATTTTCATCAAAGGAAGGTCTGCACCACTCAGCTCATTCCCTTGTTTTCCCTCTCTGCTCAATCCATTCCTCCTTCCCCTCACCAGACAGGCTGCCCAGCCACAGCCTGGAGCAGAGCAGAAATCATTCCAGGCAGCATCTCGCTCTCTCCTCTCTATCAGCAGTCTCCATTGGGGCAAATCGAGGCAAGGAAGGAGAGAGAGAGCAAGAGGAAAGGCTGAAGAACAAGCAGCTCACGCCTGGGAAGGGATCAGCCCCTTCACATTTCCAAGGATGACTCTTCACAAGAAAATGAGAGCAGAACCTGAAGAAAACTCCAGTCTTGCTGCAGGTACATTTTGCCCTCCCTTGCCCAGGGGAAAGGCACAGGGCTGAGCCTGGCCCTGCTGCAGGAAGGTGGGATGCACCCACTGGCTTTCAGTGCCAGGTGGCACAGGAACAATGGGAACAAAGCCCCGGGGGCTCAGACTGAGCCAGAATCTCACAGTGGCTGGACCTGATCTCAGCTGGGATTTAACCACCTCCAGGGAGCCACAGAGCAAGGAGAGATGATTTCTGCTTAGTCACAGCTCTTCCAGGACGCACTCTCTAAAGGTTGCATTTTCCATCCTCTCCCTGCCTGTTAAGCCCCATAAACAGTTTATCTTAATATTAGATGCCAGAGGCAGAGTTACACGAATGCAAAGCACCTCCCTTGTACCACAAGGAGAGTAAAACCCGCTGGGGCAGAGGGAGGCAGTGGCCAGGGCAGAAGGGAGAGGAAATATGAGAACGACACGATCCCACCACCACCCAACTCTCCGAGGCACACCACCCTCACCACCCTCCTCCCCGCCGGCTGCTCGAAGCTCGGGTCGGCTGGAAAGGAAAAGAAGCAGAGAGCAAAGCATGCCAGGATGACTCACAGAGGGCCGTACCAAACTGAGAAAGTCTGCTCGTATCCACCGTCGTAGCCGGGCTCCCAGGACACGTTGGCTGAGGTCATGGCGGCCACGACGTGCACGCTGGTCGGGGCATGAGGGCTTGTGCCTGTGGAGAGAGGGGCACGGGATGAAGAGGGGCTGGAAAGGGGTCTGATCCCAAGCCATCACCTGAGGGGACTCCTCTTACGCCAAAGGCCTCCTGAGTTTCTGCTGGAAATAGCAGCAAGACAACTGAGCCCACAAGTGGCCAAAGCAACAGTGTGGAAAAAGGCAGCTCTGCCAGAAAATGACATTTAAAGGAGGCATTGCTCTTAGAAGCGTAAGAATGGTTTAGGTTGGAAGGAGCTTTAAAGGTCATCTTCTCCCAACCTAAAAAATCCACTGCGCAGGCTTGAGGGATTCACCCACTTTGCGTGGGTAAAAACCCTCCCAAATCTTCGTTCGCGAAGACTAGCCATGATGATGATGCCATGGGCAGGGACTCCTTCCACTAGCCCAGGTTCCTTCAAGAATCATCCCACCTGGCCTTGGACATTTCCAGGGATGAGGCAGCCACAGCTACTCCGGGTAAGCCATCCTAGGGCCTCACCCCCCTCACAGTAAGGTGTGTCTTCCTAATATCTCATCTAAACCTTCCCTCTCCCAGTCTGAAGCCATTCCCCCTTGTCCTGTCACTACAGTCCTCTCCACAGGGAGCATCCCCACCTCCTGCCTTGCCAACAGGCAGCCTGGGGGGGCTCTGCCCAGGACCCCTTCCCCTCCCTGCCCATACCTACGACAGTAAGGTGGGTGCTGGCAGTAATGCTCGCGACGATGTTGGTGGCGACACACTCCCACTCTCCGTGGTCATCCTTGCCGAGGGAGCGGATCTGCAGGGTGCCACCAGGCAGCGTGTTGTGCTTGCTCCTGCTGGGCTTCCCTACCTTGGGCAAGGAGCGGGGTGGGGAGCCGGGCAGAGAGAGAGAGAGACAAGAAAGAAAACCACGACTCAGCAGCGGGTTGTGGGGCAGGGCGAGGCGGCGGCGGGGTCACTAAGCTACCTGCGCGGCCCAGGGGACACCGCCGGCCACCGGCAGGGGATCTGGTCTCTCCAGTCGTGGCAAGGCAGACGGTTCCCCCGTTTCCGAGAGGACCTGGGGGGTAACGCGAGAGGGAGGCGTCAGGGAGGCTGCTGCTCGGCACCCCCACGCAAGCGGAACACCCCACGGCCACCGAGCCCCTGCGCCGGGGCTCAGCCTCCAGCATCCAAAGCTGAAACGGCTGCGGGGAGGAGGTCACCCCAGCAGACACCCTCCCAGGCTGAGGAAGGAGCTGTCTGCCCCAGGAGATGCTCAAGTTGACCCTCCAGCCTCAGTGAGCAGCAGATGAAAGGCAGGACCTTTCGTGGCAGAGGTCTGGGCAGCAAGGGCCCCATGGGGGATGGCGTGCATGGAGGTGGCTGGAGTCTCTCAAGATGAGCAGAAAGATCTTGTAGCAACTTGTCTGTGCCCATGAGCTAGAGTTGTGCAAATCCTGAGTCCTCTTCTGCTGTTCTTCATGTGGGGGTCTCTGCTGATCAACACCAGGACCCACGGATCGATGCCATGCAGGAGGAGCAGGGGAGCTGATGAACACACGGCATTACCATTGCCAAGCCCAGGAGTCCTTCAAGAGACTGGTCAACACTGGTGGGCTCATGTGGAGCAAGGGAGTTTGCTTCTGCCACTGGGAAACCAAGCCCAGTCCAAGACAGCCCTGACTGGAGTTTGTGGTTTTGGGCTCATCCCCCCAGTATGAGGAGGACCACCAGAAGTCACAAGTGGGATTGGAAAGAAACCTGAATGAGACTGATGAGTGGGGGAAAGAAAACTAAGATGGAGAAAAAGACTAAACAGCCAACCAGCTTCAGGCAGGCCATTTGGAATCTGAGCAAGTCACAAAGGACCATGACTTGTGCTGGTAAAAGGGACTCAGAGATACTGCATCTCGTGCCACAGGGATTGGGGATGGTGCCCACTGGGTCACACTGGGACCTTGCTCACTCTCAGGAGCCCTAAGAAGGGGATGGGAGACTTGGAGATAAGATCCTGACAGAGGTCAAACAGCCCAGGAGGTCTCCTGTACAGTGGCTTTCCTATGGGAAGACTAAAGGTGGGAAGTAAAGTGAAGGCTGCAGGAGGACTAGACTGTGCCACCACACCCTGCTCTATGAAAAGGGGCATCTTGAATCCTTAGATCCAGCCCAGCAGCATTAAAACAGCTTCTTCCTAGGGTCCTTCAAGTCATGAGGCAGCAAAACAGCTGCTGACTGGTGCAGGTCTCTGCCAAAACACAGCCAAGAGGCCCCTGACATGCTCTGGTGTCACATCCACGGGAGGTCCGTGCCGCACGAACAGCATCGCCGGGGCTGCCACGTCCTGCTGGTGACCACCTCGCATCCAGGCAAGGAGGAAGGTGTTCTGTGGGCAGTGCTGGCGAGGAAGAGGAGGGGGAGGCCGGGGTGGGAGCAGTGTTTCAGCTTTGTGGATGCTGCCGTTAGGGTTGCACGGGATTACAGTACTCGGTGGCCACAAGCCGGGCTTCCCCCACCCACCTGCGGGACGGGACGGCAGTGGCTCAGCCCAAAGCGAAGCAGCTGTACCTGCAGTTTGTTCTTACCGGGACAGAGTGTGGCTTCTCTGTCTGCAATATTCACCAAAAGCCAAAGGCACTGCAGATTTGTCTGGCAGGCCGGGTACCTTTCTCCAGGCGATGATGGGAAAGGGGTCTCCAGCAGCAGCGCAAGGAATCAACAGCTCCCTCCCTGCCTCCTGTCTGTACTCCCAGCCTGGTAGCACCGTGAAATAGGGGGGGTCCTGCAGCCAAGGGAAGAAACAAGGAGTGTCAGCCCTCCCCAGCTCCCATCATCAAAACCAGCCCTTTTCCAAACCAATCAAATCCCCGTTTCGGGTAAGCTTGTGGCATTGCTGTGTGGAAAACATGTGCTAAGGAGCCTTTTCTCTCCTAAGAGCCACTGCACTGAAGCCTGGAATCATACAGACCCAGAATGGTTTGTGTTGGAAGGGACCTTGGAGTTCCTCTTGTTCCCAGTTGCTGCCATGGGCAGGGACACCTTCCACTATCCCGGGCTGCTCCAAGCCCTGTCCAACCTGGCCTTCAACACAGCCAGGGATGGGGCAGCCACAGCTTCTCTGGACAACCTGTGCCAGGGCCTCACCCTCACAAAGAAGAACTTCCATATATCCAACTTGAAATTCCCCTGTTTCCATTTGAACCCATACTCCTAGTCCTAGCACCACAGTTCCTGACAAAGATTCCCTCTCTAGCTTCCTTGTAGGCCACCTTCAGATACTGGAAAGCTGCTGCGAGGTTTCCACACAACCTTCCTTTCTGCAGGCTGAACAGCATCTGGGTTTTTACCTCCTTCAAACAGGAAAACACCCACCCACATCACATCAGACATCAACCTGGTTTCCTCGCCTCGGCAGCCGCCCCAGCGGATGTGGTGTGTCTGGTACACAGACCGTGCTCATGTGAAACCTCAAAGAGACACCATGAATCACTGCTGCTCACAGGCACAGGACTTCTTGTTCAGGGAAGGAAGAGGCAGCAGCTCCCACCCCAGCTGCACCAGGAGCTGTGCTGGGAGCTCTGAGTGCCCCAGGCTCTGCATGCAGCTGGAGCACGTGGAGCTCAAATCATCCATTTATTAAAATCCTCCTGAACCCAAGCCCGGGCCAGCAGGGCTAAGTGTTTTGTTGGCAAAAAGGCCATCCCAGGGAGAGGTTTCCTCAAAGCACCCTGGTCCAGCACTACCAGAGCCTTAAATTCTTACACCAGCTGATAACTCACATTATCTTACAGCAGCTGATCCAGCTCGTGCTGGAACCCATGCCGCTGCTCCAGTGGGATATTTCCAGCTACACCAGACAGGGCGCCCTCAGGCTTTGCCTGTCCTGGTGGGAAGCACATCCCCAACCACAGCACAGACACACCTTCACCCCCAAGCCTTTGCTGTTCCCCACCCAACACCGGGAACTGCTCTTGGCACAGGGGGGACACCACTGGTGGCAAACACCCTGGATTTCAGCAAGGCAGGTTACCTTCAGTACCAGTCGGGCAGGGGGAGACTGGCCCATCGTACCCAGGGCGTTATAAGGCACACAGGTGTAAGTGCCGAGAGCATCTTCCGTTGCCTCCTCTATCCGGATCGACCCGTCTTCCAGCAGGTTCCAGCCAGCATACTGCAGCAGGGAGAACGAGTGAGCTGGTTTATCCTACACCCACCACAGCCTGTTATTTTCCCTTCAGCCAAGCCCCCCCACCCACACCCAGGGTGGCTGTCACATCCCTGGCGGATGGCCGATCCCATTCCCAGCATCCAAGCAGTCTCCTCAACTGCAGAGAGAGGAAATATGGGCAAGATCAGCCTATCCAAACATAGTCCTCCAGGGGAGGGTTGTCCTGTTACATACACACCCAACAGGTTTATCCTGAAGCCACTCTCCTCCCTATACTTAGCCAGGCTTCTCCACGTAGCCAAAAAGATTTAAGACCAGAATCTAACCTTAAATAAAACTTGTCCTGGCGTGGACAAGACAACTCCACCTGACAGGCTGAGGGCACCAAGGGCCAGGAAGCCACAGCAGCAACAGATTTAAATGGAATGAAACCTTCCAATCGTTAATATTGAAGCAAAAAAAATTAAAATATTGAGCGCTTTCTTTAAATATTTAATGTCTAATATCCTCTCTCAGACTATGATTAGAGGAAGACAGAGACTTGTTATAAGGGTCTTTTAACCATCAGTTGCCACTAGAAAAATGAACCAGGGCCATCAGGGGATGACTTTCAGGGGAAGCAGGCACTAGATCTGGGAGACACAGTGCCTACAGGTGCCCTGGGCTCCACACAAGAACCCCAATTAACTCTGCCACAGCTGATAAGGAAAAGCAGAGTCATCCCAGCTGTGGGATTTCTTCTCTCTCAACAGTCAGGCTGGACCCATAGGGTGCCTGGTGATGCTGATCAGGGTTTCCCCCCTCTGTGCCCCCACGTGTCCCTCCCTGGGGGCTTTGGTACCTTCTCAATTCGCAGGGGACGCCCGTCTTTGTTCCACTTGACCAGCGTGACCGGGGGCTCTGCCTCGACCGGGCAGCGGATGTATCCGTGTATCCCGATGGGAACGTAGATGATGGGGGGCATGTTCACCACACGGGCAGGATCTGGGACAGCAGCAGCACCACGTCAGCATGGACAAAGAGCCCATCTCTCCCCCCCCCACCCTGCTTGGCTTCAGAGGATTTACGCCACTTTTGTAATGAATTCCAAACCAAACACCACCTTGGCTCCCACAGGCTGTTATCTCCAGGCTTGCTACACACAAATCCACTGTAATACCTGGTGTTTCAGAGAGGCTATGCTCATGCCCAGGGTGTTCCTACCTGGGGCTCATTAAAAGTTGCATTTATGAAGAAATATGAGATATGCCTGCTCCAAATTCCACACCAACTTTTGTCCTTCTGAAGCCCAAGCTGCTCCATCACAGTGGAACATGTGCAAGGTGTGATGTACACCCAATAGTGTGGATTTACACACCAGCAATCAAAACTATTTAAACTCCCAAGCCTTAAAACACACCAACAGCAGCAACCAAGATGGTAAAAGGGATCTGTGACCAGGCTGCCCTGAGCTCTTTATCTCCTATAGCTTTTACTTGTGGCTCGTGCCTCATTGAGACCGGGTCATGTTGAATACCAACCACCTCCACTCTTTCCAAGATGCAAAATCCTTAAAATACACATTTAACCCCCATCCCATGCTGCACCACCCACACAGAGAGGCGTCTCGCAATCCTCCAGTCTAGAATGTGTCATTAACAGCACTTCTAAGAGCTTTTTAATTAAGTGCGAGTGGGTTGGAGAGAATCTAGACTTTCTTTAATAAGCACCTTTTTGAAAAAAGAAAAAAAAAAAGTTACTTTTAATAAGAAGAGTGAGTATTTCTATGATCTTGTCTAGACACCGGCAGAGCAAGGTTATGGGAAAATCCTGACGGGGCTTATGCTGCATTAAGGGATCAATGTGGGGTTTTGGGGTGCAACATCTCTGCACTGCCAATGCAGTCCCACCAAGCAGGGGGTAAAGGCCAGGTGCTTAGCAGGAAAGGATGATGTGGGGGTGCCCTCTCCTTATTGCTTTTTTGGGGGAAAAAAAACCAAAGTTTGGCAGCTCTGTTCCCTCCCTGCCAAAACACATCATCCCAAACCCCCTGGCAATGGCACCATAACCCAGATTGCCAAGCACCACATATGGAGCAGGCTTTACTCCCCTCTGCTTAACCCCACCTCTTAGGAAATGTAATCAAGGACTCCAGCAGCGCGGGAGAGGGTAATGGGATCGAGCCTTTCACTACTAGGTCACTGGCCGGGGGCCAGCCCTTTCCACTAATGACCCAGAGATGTGGCCCCATCCGCTTCGGTGGGTGGGAAGCTCCTTCCCCAGGCACCAGCCCCCATATGGGTGAGGTTTGCTCAGGAGGCAAAGGGTTTGTGGCACCACAAGCCAGGCACCCCTCCTTGTGCGTCTGAGCGGCAGATTGTCCAAACACTGTTTTTCCTGCCATTAGAGCTATTTTTAACAGCTATCAGCCCTGACAAGCGCTCCTGGATTAGCAGCAAGGCAGATTTAATGGCCTGAGGACACAGGCTTTCCCAAGAGCCGCCCAGCCCGGCACATCCAAGCCCCAAATCATTCCTCTTCCTGGGCGCAGCACCGCTCTCACCGTCCCCCTGCCTGCTCTGCCCCTTCATCCATCTCCACAGGGAAACAACAGCACCTCCCAGCCCTTCTCACAGCAGCTCCCCACTAACCAGCACCATGTCTACAGACAGCAGCTCTCCCTCAGCCTGGAAAACCCGACTCCCGAGCCCACATTTGCTCAGGCCTGCCTTTCATTATGAAATAAAATCGCCGCAGTCTTTCACAGCAGAGCAATATTGCAATTGTGAGCGGCAGCAATTGAGGCCATTACTGTGGAGTGCCACAGGACGCCGGTGGCACACTACCCATTACTGCCCGGGGATTCCGGGAGAACAGGCGTGGGAAGCAGCACTCCTGCTCCAGCCCTTTCTCCTCTGCTTCTTTAGATCAGTTACCGCCGGAAAAACGCGGCACGCGATGCTGCGGAGCTCGTGGAACAACCACCCCACGGGAACAAACCCCTGTGATGAACACCAAAAAACACGGGCTGAGACCAAGAGCCTGACCTGGTGCCTGTATTGGTTGGTTTGTAGGCCTTCCCTAGAAACTGGGGGCAAAACTAAGGAAGTATTCCATCCCATTCCCTTTTGGAAAAAGGTGTATAAAAGACAGAGAGGGAGGTTCCTCTTCCCCTTTTTTCTCTCTTCTCACTTGTCGGGTGAGCACAGAGACAGCAGCTCTCGGTGTTTAGGTCTAGCTTATCTATATGAGTTCAGGCCTGGCTGAGGGCTGTTGTCTGTGTTGGCAGAGGAGGAAAGGAGCTTGCTTCTCCTAAGGGAAGTTGGTGAGGTTTTATTATGTTAGTTGTTTTACTGAGCTAATTCCTGGGTTTCGATTTTGTGGGTCTGTTTTGGTTTTATCTTTTTGGTCCTTTTTGTCTTCCCCTCTTTCCCTTTCGGGATCCTTGTGGACATGTACATAGTGTTTAATTCTATATACATGAAATATCTGTTAAATATATATATATATATGTATTTCTTTACTACAATTTTTCTTTTTGCTACTTTTTTTTGCTTTTTCAGGAAGGGGGTTGAAGGAGCTGATGGGCTCACAGTTGTGTTTGGTGGGGAGCCAAGCCAAGCCAAACTCACACAGTGTCTCCCAGCAGGATGAGGATGCTGCGCTGGCAGCAGCGGTGGGATGATGCTCACCAAAACAAAAACCACGCCCAGCTGAGCAGTGGCAGGATGCTCAGACCATTTGCCTTCTTGTCTCCCACACCCATGTGGGACGTCCCCTTCGCTGAGGGTGATTCCATGCTCATCCAAAGGCTGCTGTCACGTCAACCTGATTCTCCTGGGAGCGCACCAGGACAACAGAGCCTCCAGGGCTGCCTGAGAGCCAGATGTTACCATCCCCAGCCCCATCCCTGCACTCACACTGCACTGTCAGGTAGGCAGAGGCTGATGGCGAGCGGCCCAGGCTGTTGCTGGGGATACAGGTGTATTTTCCAGCATCCTCTGGCTTGACACGGAAAATAATGAGCGTGCCATCGATCAGGATCCGCACCCTCAACTTCAGGTCGCTGCAAGAGAAGAGGAGAGGAGAATCAGTGGGAGACCCAGGGCAACGCCCAGCACAATCCCAGCTCCTGGCACAACTCCCAGCTGCCCGGCCAGATGC
Organism: Formicarius rufipectus; assembly: GCA_013399695.1. Lineage (NCBI taxonomy): Eukaryota > Metazoa > Chordata > Aves > Passeriformes > Formicariidae > Formicarius > Formicarius rufipectus. The sequence continues at coordinate 820,105 of VXAU01001584.1, read as the reverse complement.
CAACTCACTTCTTGAAGTAGACGTTCTCCTCCTCCCAGTACCACAGGTAGGTGAGGTTCCCGGGGTACGCCTCGGCCTGGCAGGTGAAGAGTGCATCCTGGGAGATGTTGACCGTGATGTTCTCCGGAGGGGAAACAATAAAGGGAGGTCCTGGAGTGGGGGGAAGAGGAAAATGTCATGCCTACCACTACAAAGGTGTCCCCAGAAAGGTTGCTGAGGCTCAGCTTCATCACAGCATTGCTGGCTGGGAGCTGCTGGAGGGCCCTGGGGCAGAGCTGACCCCGATTTCCTGGGATCACAAGGCATAGTTACTGACTGAGGGCCACAGTGACCTTGTTAATCCCAACGTTTTCCCTAAACTCTACAGCTTTGAGGGGGTCTACGCCTGCAGCGCACAGCTCTACTTCCCCCAGGGCACAAAACCACACACCTCACTTCATCCTGAGCACTTTTCCAGGATAGCATCACCCCCAGGAAAAACTCAGTGGCAACACAGCAAACTGCCAGGAGCCAGCAGTCCACCACTGCCACAAAAGCAGGGCAGAGGACACCCCGCTCTCCCCTCTCTGCCGGTAGCTGTTGACCTAATTAAAGATTTATTTAATAAGAGAGGGAGCGAGGAGCAGGAGGCCTGTCATGCATCACCGCTGTCTGACAAGGCACTTCATGACAGCCTCAATCTTTTCCCCGCTTCCCAACCAAAACCGAGCTGCCATCAGGGCCTGGCTGCTCATCAGGACAGCCACCACCGTGTCCCAATTAAGCGGATTCCTCCATCCACAAACAGCACGTGGAGCCACAGGGCAGGCCAGCACGATGCCAAGCAGGTCACTTTGGGGTGGCACCACAGCCCCGTGGTCCGTGTGTTCCCCATTCCCAGAGTTCCTGGGGGATGCTGGAAGGGCTGGAAGGTCTCACCTTGAACGAGCAGGCGCGTGGTGTGCACAGCCTCCCCCTGGATGCTGTACGCCCGGCAGGTGTAGGCACCTCTGTCCTCCCGGCTGACGGAGAGCACCGTAAGGCTCCCGTCGCTCACCTGGGAAGGACAAGGGAAGACCCTGGAGCACGAGAAGAGACTTCCCACCCCAGACAGGCAGATGGGGGAAGACCTTCCCTGCCTTCTTGCTTCCCACGGCAGAGAGCTGCCGGCGCTTTTAGGGCCGGATGAGAGACGGGTTTCCCCGCTCAGCAAGGCTTTGGATATTAATAAACCAACACACGCGTTTCTGCTCGACGCCAAGGGGAAGGGAGAAGAAAAAAAATAAACCATAAAATAAATAAATAACCATCGCAACGCATTTGTCTCCTGGAGACGCGGCTGGCAGGCAGCAGGAGCCAAACTGCTCCTGCCAAGCAGCCCAGCACCTCGGGGTGCTTCACAAGGAGCAGGGCACCTCCCTGGAGCCCTCCCTGCTCCCTAGTGACCAGCCCCACTGCTGGGGTAGGGAATGAGGTGGAGAGCACAGCGTGGTCACTGTCCTCCCACTGTGGGGACACCTCATAGCTGGGAAGAGGAGTGGCCTGATTCCCCCTCAGGGACACAGCAGAGGAAGGGTGGACAAGGGACTGTCACCCTTAGGGCTGTAGCACTCCTGTGCACAAGGAACCCTCCCAGCCAGGCTTCCCCCCCCACCTCATTCTGCCTCATCCTTCTATTTCAATTAGTAACAAATGATTCCTAATTACTCTCATTAGTGCCTGCGCTGATTCCAATGCCTGATTTACCAATTACGGCTCAGGGGGGAATCTCTGCCTGGGAGCCTCTGGGATGCAAAAAGGGTCCTGAAGGGGAGGGGAGGAGGGGAAATCCTCCCTGCTCAAACCCGTGCTGCATCCAACCCTGTTGGAGGACACACATCCCCAAGCTGCAGCCCCCCATCCCAACTCCAGGGTCCCAGCCCCTGGGATAAGTCCACATGGAGCAGCTTGGATTTAGTAGCAGGGCTGTCCCAAGCACCTAGGGGGCCTGCAGCCCTCACCCAAGGGCAGGCAGTATTACAGGCTGCTGCTCAGCAGGAATGGGAAGGGGGAAACAGGCATCTCAGAATGGAAAAATGCTGAGAAAGCATGTCTGGCTCCAGGCACGGTGAAGCTGCCGCCTCCATGGTCCCATCAATACTCTCCCTGCCAGCAGGGAACCCAGGAGTCCCCACAGCAGCCCCCACCACAGCCTCTGTCTCCCACCTACCTGGTACTTGCCATTGGCACCCAAAAGGTCTCCCTCTCTCAGCCAGGTGACGATGGGTTTGGGGTTCCCGAACGCCATGCAGGTCAAGGTGACACTGCTGCCCTCCTTCGCCTCTACGTACTGCGGCGGTGTCTCCGTGAAGGTGGGGGGAGCTGCGGGGCACAGGAGACCACCGTGACCCCCCCGGTTCACCCCTGGGTCTGAGGGGGCACGGGGGCCGAGGGGAGGCTGCTGCCTGCACTCCAGGGACACCCTGCACATCCCCATGGCGGGGCTGGGGCCACCCCAAAGGCGAACGGGGACACAGACGACAGTGGCTGTCACAGCAGCTGCCACTGGGGACACCAACCGAGGGCTGCCACGCTGCCCCCCAGCACTGTCCCCTCTCCTCCCCACCAGCTCCAGGGCACGGCACCACGTTGCCCCCCCCTCCCTCTCTGCACATTAACTCGCTCTTGTCAAAACATGGGAAAACACCGCAGTGCAGATCGAAAGGCTCCTTCCTGATGAAAGAGGCTGGCAGGATTACAGCCCGCCCCTAATTACCCGCGGTTGTTAAAGCCCACTTTAGAGGAAGACAGGTTGGCAATTTAATCTGCTCGGGGGAAAAAAGGAAAAATAAAGAATTATATTTTGTTGCTCCCCAAATGATTTTTATTTTCCCCCTAAGAAAATTAAGTGTTGTAATGCGCTGGGGGAAAGCCACAGCCTTCACCCTGAAAGCAATTCCTAGAGCTGGAAGGATTATGGTTATTATATTGTTATTAAGCCCCTGCATACCGTGTGCTGTATTAAACCCAAAAAATACCCCATTTTGCCAAGAGGAGGAACGGGGTATCTGGGGCCACTTCCAGTCTCCCGAGTTGGTGGTTTGCAGGCTCTACACGTGGTGGAGGTGAACCATGCACCATTCTCCTCCTTCTCCTCCTCTTATCCTCCTTCCCAAGCCCTCAGAGCTCATTAGCAGGCAGGGAGAAAGCAGGAAACGGCAGGCAGGGCAGCAGGCAGGGATGGGGCTGGTGGCCTGCACGGCCCTGCTTGCAAAGCTCCTGCTCACTAATTGGGCTCAATTAGGTGGCTCTGCTCCATGCTGTCCCCCCAAAGGTTAAATTAATTGCTCAAGGTCAAGGCAAGACCAGCAAGGAGCTGCTGGCCCCCACATCTCTCGAGCCACCCCACTGCAGCAGGAGAGGCACAGTCTTGCTGCTGGGCTAAAAATAAAGATCTCTCTCCTGATGTGGAGAATGACAATTTGCTAATTAGTTTAATATATGGCCTTAATAAAATGAAAAAGTAATTTGAGTAAATCTGAATTTCAAGAAAACAAAGATTTGATTTTCTGATCTGTTTGTTGAGAGGAGATTCATTCCCAACCCTGGTTCTTGATGTCTCGCCTTTAAACAAGCTCCACGTAATTAAACCGAGGAATCCCTAATAAAACTTTGCCCCTTTTGAAGTCACACCCTGGCTAGAGCAGCCAGCCTGGATGGCCTCAGGCTTGCGTGTCTGCAAGGTGCAGATCCCACTGAAGCTCAGCAGCCATCAGGAATCCCACATCCACCAGGAATGCCGCATCCGCCAGGAATGCCGCATCCACCAGGAATGCCGCATCCACCAGGAATGTTGCTCTGACACCACAGGGATGTCTCAGCCCCTCGCCACACTCACCATTGACCGTGAGGTGGACCCAGCTGCCGTTGTGGAAGGTGTCGTACTGCTGGTCCAGCATGAGCACTTTGCACTCGTACCAGCCCTGGTCCTCGGAGCGCACCTGCTCAATGCGCAGGGAGGCTTTGTCGTGCAGGCTGGCCCGGCCTGTGGGAGAGCACAGCATTGGCATGACAGCCCCCTGACACCAGGGCATCCCCCTGGGGCATCCCACCCCACCCCACTCCACCCCATCCCATCCATGGGGCTGGTGGAGCCTCTCGGTGCGGTCACGGCCAGCCGGTGACACGCTTGCCAGTCTGGGGATGGCAGAGCCAAGCTGCCACGGCCAGGCAAGGCGCCTGGAGCAGCGTCTGCCCGCAGTGACACTGGCCTTCTGGTCCCAGCTGGGGGCTGGCGGTGCTACAGACAGCACACAGGCGTGCCTCAAAGCTTTTCCCAGCCTTGGAGACTCCCAAAAAGAAAGGCGGCCCTGAGTTGAGCTGGTGAACAGTTCAGACCCAAAAAAATATGGGTCAACAGCAAAGCAGCCCAAACCTCCACCAGCGGGCTGTGGTGTCACTCATTCATGAGCTGAGTTTGGCAGGGCTCAGCCCAGGCTCGAGTGGTGCATATTCCCTGCTGCAGCATTTCTCAGGGAACGATTTGGGCAGAGAGCCCTGCAGGACTCAGGGATGATCCCCAGGGCAGCTCTCCCCACCAAATGGGATACCAAAATGGGTGTGCCCCACCACACCAGCCTCCTCAGGGCTGGACCCCAGCACACAGACCCCACCACAGGACATCAGCCACGTGTCACAGCCAAGCACATTGCCAAGTGGCCACAGGGGCTCTGCAGCTCCAACCTGTCACCTCAGCCCGGCACGTGGCCCCGGCTCCATCCCCCCAGGATCCCTCCTCAGACTCACAGCTGCTCTGGGACACAGCAGCAGCAGCCACCACCACCACACGTCACCCTGGGTTTCTCTGCCTCGCCTGCTCCCATCCCACGCAGCCCAGCTGGCTTCCTAACGCTGCTGCTTAATTAAAACCAACTGGGTGGAAAGCGAGCAACGAGCGGCAGAACCCGCGCAGATTCCGACGGAGGAACGGATGGAGCAGAGCTCGCGCGTCCCCCGTCCCCCCTGCGCCCCCAAGACTCACCGGCATACTCTGGGTCGACATGGGGAGGGTAAAACCCAAACTTGATGAAGATGGGGATTGGGACGCCAAACTTGAACCACTCCACGACATAGGGAGGGGGCTGTCCCGTGAGCGGGTGGATCACGTCGCATCCCAGGATCACGCTCTCGCCAGCGCGAGCGGTCACGAACTCGGGCTCCTCCCTCGAGCCGAGGGCACCTGTGAGGGGGGCGAAGGAAGAAACTGTGGCTGATCCCACCGCTGGACCCCAGCATCAGACTGGGACCCCTGGCAGAGCCACAGCAGAGGAGATGCCTGTCACCAGCTGACTGTCTCCACTGAGGGCAGTCCCTGGGTCTCCCTTGCCCCAAAACCAAGAGGGAGTCCCCAAGCCCCTCCGCTGAGTTCCAGGGCCACCCCGAGCCACCACAGGACTCATGAAGGTGGCCATCAGCACTCACTGCTCCATGACAGCTTCCCAACCTCTGCACCAGGGCAAGTGTGCTGCCCAGAGACCCTGCAGGAGTTTTGGGGAACCCCCTGCTATCAACAGAGGAGGGCACAGAGCATGCCTAGCAGTGCTCCCCCACCTACCAGCACCATCAGGGCAACCCTCTATCCCTGTGACAGGGAAAAGGCTCCTTTTAGCAGCCCTGCTTGTGCCCCCACATCCTCTAGCAAGCAGGACTGACAATACAGGAACCACTGACCACAGTTCTGCTGTGCCAGCCCAGAGAGTCAGGTGGGCTGAGCCCCTGGAGCAGCGATGCTCCAGCCAAGACAACGCGTCCTCGGGCATCCCTGCGAGCCCCGAGCCTGAAACCCGGCTGCGACCTGCACATCAGGTCTGTCACCCTGCTCCTCCCAGCTGGGTAATTACAGAGGACTTTGGTCTCAGCTCCCAGGCTGCTCCACCCCGGCTGTGCCGCCCTGCTCGCTGCAGCCTGGCGTCATCCTGCTCTGCCAGCAGCAGCAAAGCTGCATCCTCAGCACACTGCTCGAGAGGGAAACCCACGGCTGGGGGGAGGCCAAAGAGCGGCAGCGGGGAGGGGGTCCCCTAAAACAACCTTCAGACCCACATCTCCTTTCCCGTCAAGGGCCTCCCATTTTCCAGGCACAGGCGGCTGCTCGGGAGGGATGCTCGGGGAGGGATGCTCGGGGAAGCACGTTCCCACTCCTCCGCGCTGCTCCTCGGGGCCGCCGGTGATTGGCGGCGAGTGACATCACCGCTTCCCCGCCGCGGGAGCCGAGCATCACCGGCTATTTTTGGCTCTGGCACAAGCTCTTACCGGCGAGAGGCCCGTGATGTGCCACCCCACGGGCCCACCAGCCCAGTGTCCCCGCGGGAAGGGCAGCGGGCAGAGCTGGCCAAGGGTTCACACGCGGTGTGCCAGCGCACCGGGTCACACACAGCCTGACACGGGTCACCCCAGTGTCCTCAGCCCCCACGCCACCAGCAAACTGGGCATGGGTGGCTGTTCAACCGGGAGGACCGACTGGTGGCAGCGGGGCGGGTGATGCCGGGGTGCAAAGCTGTGAGCCATCTGCAAGGAGCAGACGCTGCATCGCACGTCCACTGCAGGAACCCGGCCCTGCCACGGGGGTCCTGTACAGCCACAGACCTGCCCGGACGACCCCCAGACCCTGCTGGGGTCGGGGGGATTGCGGAGCACACACGTGCAGTGTGCATGCACACACGCCCCCCACCTTGCGCACCACGCCGGCAACACTCTCACAACACCTCTCCATCCCTCGTTATCGCTGCATCGCCAATGAGCTCAACATTCGCACCCTGTCAGCAGGGACGGTGTCAGCCCTCCCCTGCCGCCCCGGCACGGAGCTCTGAGACTCTGAGAGCCCGTCCTGACCCCGCTGCGCCCATCCCGGAGCTGGAACCCTCCTCCCTTCGCTGCCCGTGGTCCTCCTGCGCCGATCGGGGACAGCGGCCGTCACGTGCTGCTCAANCCCCCCCGCCCGCCTTGCCCGAGCCAGCGGGTCCCCAGCACCTCCCTGCCTTCAGAGCCACAGCCCTCACTGCACCGACAGCAGAGGATGGAGAAAGGCAGCACAGCAGCCCCTTCCCAAGCCCCCTGCCTGCCCCAGCCCACCAGGTCCCGGGTTACCAAAGCAAGTCCTGGGTTTCCAGCTCCTCAACACCAAATGGAGCCTGGGATGCTGATGATTGCCCAGCTGGAGCAGCTCGCTGCCCAAGAGGCCACCCCGGCTCCCTGGGGATGGGCGCCAGGGTGTGACACGATGCCAGGATCCCCCTGGCTGCCTCCCCAGCAAACCACTGGGTGACATCCCCGGGGAGGGGACGAGACAGCCACTCCACCGGACCCACGGCTGGCCGGGGCTGCCCGGGCGTAGGAAAATAGGTCAGCCCCAGCAGCTCTGAGCGCCGGTGTCTGAGCGCAGGGCCGGTGGGGAATTGCACGCACGGCTGAGCATCACCTCCCCACGCGTACGGCCGACTGGCAGCCACGGTGGATAACCGGCCCCCGGCTCTCCCCAGCTGCCACCCGCCCCACTACCGGCCCCGTGCCCTCCTGTCCCTGCTGCCAGAGCGGCAGGAAAGCAATGGGGAGATGTTTCACAGACCTTCCTCGGGCCTCCACAACTCCCCAACACAACCCTGCCCTCCTGGATCCAACCAGGTCCAGGCCAAGAAGGCAGGCTCGCGATGGAGGCTGCAGCTCTCAGCTCGATGCGTTTCTCACCCCCACATTTGTAGGGAAATGCTTGAAAACAACTCGCAGTCGCCAGAAGAAACAGAGCACAAATAGACGGGGTATTTTTAAACCCACTTGGTTTTCCCAGCCAAGTTCAGAGGAGCTTCAAGGCTTAACGTGTGGTTTGGGAATAGGGTCAACATCAGGGAGCAGGAGCAGCAGCAGGAGGGACGCAAACCCCACATCCCCCTCATTGCAGGAGCTCACGTGAAGCTGGGGGATGCCTCGTAAAGAAAAACAAGTAATCAACAGGCTTCATCATCCAAGCAGATCCAGGAAAAATAAAAGCATGCCGCGTGCCAGGAGGCAAGAATACAAGATGCGGAGGTGGAGTTGAACAGCATCCCAAAGGGAGAGGAGGGAAGGCTGCCACCATGGAGCTCCCCAGCATGGTGATGCCAAGGATGGGGAGACCCTCACCTGGGTTTGGGCACCAAGTTCCTCCCATCCCAAGAGCAGAGACACATGGTGCCACATGACATGGTGAAGCTGAGGGCATCCAGCATCTCAGGTGCACTGGCTGAAGTAGGACCCTTTCATGCAAATGCTTCATGAGAAAGATATGGCCATGGCAGAGAGGTTTCCAAAGGAAATCTGGGAAGGCTGTCCTGTGGGGCACAGTGGGCACCTATGCCCTGGGGTCAGAGAGGTGATCCTGTCCTGACCCACCATCTCCTTGCAGCCTGCTAATGAGCACAGAGGCACCACTATCTGCTTCCAGTACTGCCCCTCTGCCCCAGGCACTCACCCCCATCCCTGTGCCCCCATGAGGATGGCTGGGGGAGCAGGCATGAGGCCCTGAGCCTGTGAACCTCTTCTTCCTGCTGAGAAGAGACGAGATCTGCTCTGACACATCCCGCTCATGTCGGTGGAGGCGGGATATGGCAGGGATCTCTGAGGACAAGGCCACCAGCGTGGCATATGGAGGCCAGCAGGGAAGGAGAGCAGGCAGCCATCGCTGTGAAACGAGGAGGGGGGCGACTGCAGCCCAGGGTAGGGGACAGGGACAACGCGCTGCAGGGACCCCTCTGCAGAGGCAGTGTGTGGGGCACCTGCCCCCCACCTCTGCAGCCCCCCCCTAATATATCTGTGGGGGCTGCACCCCCCAATACAAACCCCATTTCTCCCATCTCCATAGCCCCCCCAAATATCACTGTGGGGGCTGCACTCCTCAATGTAAATCCGATCCCCCTCTCCAGGGCCAGGGGTACCCAGAGCCCCCCAGAAGCATCTCCCTGTCCCTGGATGGGGAGCAGCCCTGCGGGCTGGAGCGCAGCCCTCGCCCCCTCCCCCAGCTGGAAAGCAGCATCTGGGCTTTCAGCGCGATTCCTGCGTTTTAAGCCCGATTTTCCAGATGGATGGAGGGCAGCGCGCAGGTCAAGTGACATGCCTCAAGGTCACACGGGGCCAGCCGAGGAGAAGGATGAGCTGCTGTGAGGGGTGGCTCTGTGCCCCATTCACAGCGAGACAGCAACTCTGGACCCCGCCCCTGGGCACAAGGGGTGTCCTGTGGGACCAACAATGCCATCCCCACACAGGCTGGCAGCTGCCCCAGGGGAGCATGCCCCACAGCAGCCCCATGGTGTGCCCGTGCTTCTCTGGAATGACACAGGTGAGAGCAGCTCAGTGAGCACATGGTAGCACAGCTTGGTAAGAGAGGCAGTGAGATGGGGCAAGAGAGAAAATTACTTCCCTGAGCTCACCCTACTCCCACGTGGGGGTCTCCTGCATCCCCCCTCCCCCTAAACACCACCTGGTGTAAAGCATCCCCGAGTGCCACACAGCAGCTGCCTCGTGGGAGCCATCATCTCCAGGCAACGACCAGCAGCTACCTGTGCACTCCCTGTGAGCTCCCTCTGCATGCCATGGGGCTGAAGGAGACGCTGCCGTGCTAGGCTGGAGCCCAAACCCATCCCAGAGGAGACCTCCCGCACCTGGAAAACACTGCTGGGGAGCTGTGCCCCCCAGCCCACTCCCACATGGCACCAGTGCCCACAGGCAGGCTGCCCAGTGCCCTCCTCACGGAGCAGTCTGTACCACGCCGGTGCCTTCACAGCTTTCCCGGGAAACTGGGATGCAGGCAGCGCTCCGAGCTGCCCGCCAGCAGCTCCTGAATCACGCTGTTCCTGGCTCAGGCAGCCCTCCCACCAACGCCAGCCTCTCCATCGTGGAGCGGGAGGAAGGGAGTTGTTTTTCCAAAGGCCAGCTGGTCGCTCAGGGCTCCCAGCTCAGGAGATGCCTATCGCAGGGAGAGGGAGAGGGAAGGATGGAGAAGGGCACGGAGCAGGGCTGGACCCACTGCTCGCCCATCTGCAGGGCTTCTCTTCCAGCCTGAAGGCACCACCTCCAAGATGAAGGACTGGAGGTGAGAGGGAGCTGTCCCACAGTGATGCAGCTCTGCAGAGGAACTGGCAGGGTTTGCCCATCACCGGTGAAGCGTCTTCCAAGTCAAAAAGCAACCAAGCCAGGAAAGCATCACCGCAAAACCCCTCCGGCAAGCCAAGTCATCGACCGAGACGCTCACATCCCTCCCTGCCCCGCATGCTCCCATCCAACAGGTCCAGAGGAGCGGAAATCCTCCAGGGAATGATGGAAACGGGAGCTGAGCCAACGCCCTTGGCCATTTCCAGTGCCAAACCATCCCCTTTGCCAGAAGAGAGTGGGGCCAAAGCTGCACGTGCCAAATCCGGCGCCAGGCAGACGGTCCAGACCCCTCCACAGCCCAAGAGGCACCATCCCTTGTGTGCAAGAGCTCTGCACCAGGAGCAAGTAGGGAACGCAGCGCTGGATCGGCCAAGGTCAGTGCCGAGAGCATCGTCCACCCTGGTGCCCAGGGAAGCTCTTCAACAGGAGTCCTCACCCGGGGCTGGTGAAGCCGAATCCTCCCTCTGCAAACCCGCCTGCCAGATCCACGAGCGTCCCCACTCACCGTGTGGTGCCACAGCATCACACCCGTGGGAGAGGGAGGAAAAGCCCCTCGGTGTGACGGCACTGCTGGGAATGCCAGAAGGCCAAGTCCCTCCCCTGACACCCACTCCCGGCGCGGTCACGTCCTGGCTCTCCTCCCCCATGCCATAAGAGGGGATAACGCACCCTCCTTCCTTCTCTGAGCCGATTAATGCCTGGGAAGCCCTCGGAGAGCCAGGCAAGAGGGCTGCCCAGGGCCAGTGCCACTCAGCAAGGAAAAGGCAGGGTGGGAGGAAGGCCACGGCAAAGGGAAAAGCCCTGGAGAGGGCATCGGCACACGGTGACCCCCAGCTCTACTTCAAGTAATGCAGGGTGACAGCCCCCCATGAGGAGAGGACAGCGATGGGATTAAGGGGTTGCAGCAGCTGTGGTGAGTCCCGTGGGCTCCCTGTCCCCCCCACAGCCCTGCGAGGGGGCCACGCCAGCCCACAGCACCCCCTCAGCCGGCACCCACCCACGCATTACTCACAGCGCGCTCATTCATCACACACACGCTGCTCCACACACACAGCACCCCCGTGCCCGGGGGTTCCCAGCACCCACCCACCCTGCCTCCAGTTCCGGAGCCCCATCCCAGCAGCTCCAAGGTATTTCCAAGCTCCCAAACGCTGAACTCGCCTGCTCTGCTCCTCTTTCCAGGCAGAGCATCCCTCCACGAACCGCTGCTGCAAACCACTGCCTCACCACACTGCAGCATGCATTTCAGTCTGGCAGCAGCCGGCCATGGCTCAGTAAGAGGGGATACAAACCCCCAAATGGGGCAGCTCCCTCCCCTGCTGATCCCCCCAAAAGGACAACCTCCCTCTGACACGCCCCCACCTCTCCAAGGCTGCCAGGCAAGGATGGCGAGGGACCATGGCAGGGTGCAGGTGTAACCCTGTGGGCTCTCTCGAGGAGTGCCGTGAACCGGGGGGGCTGCAGCACCGTGGCAGTGCCCCCTTTCCCAGCCCACCAGTGCCCGCCGAGCCGGTGCTCCCCACTGCCCCGGGGAGGGGAGTGGTGGTGGCTGCCAGCCAGGCATCCCTTGCTGCCGGCAGCCACTGCATCCCCATGGGCAGGGCGCAGTGACACCTCGGGCACAGCTCCCGGGTCTCATCCCGGGTAGGGACCACCGGGGTGCAGGGATGACCCCGTGCCCAGTGAGGAACCAGCAGCAGCAAGGGGGGATGGTGCTGCACCAGCGGCAGGGAGCTCCCCTCTACCTGCAGGGATGGCTCGGGGGGGTGGGAGAGGGCTGGCAGCTGAAGGAAAAGCCAGAGCAGGAAAATCAGGGTTATTCCCCGCCGCCGTCTCCCTCCTGACCTTGGACAACCCTGTGCCTCAGTTTACCCCAGCACAGCAGTCAGCCTGCAGAGCGCGGGGAAGGAGGGCAGCCTCTCCTGGGCGGCGGGGGGAGCAGCAAAGTCACCCCCAAACCCGCAGCCGGGGCGCTGCAGGGGAAGGCGACAAATCCCTCCCGCATTTCTCCTTGCCCAGCCGGGCTACCCTTGCAGGGAAGGGCAAACGCTGTCCGCACCCCCCGGCGCTGCCGCAGGCGCTTCCCCGGGATGAGAGGAGACATACGGATGCGAGAAAGGCTTGTCCATTCCTGACCGCGGGGGACACTCAGCCAGCCGTGTACCCCGCGCCAGGACCCGCAGCCGCTTCCCTCCTCCCGAAGGGAATTTCCAGCCCTTGGGCAGAGGCTCAGCCGCACCGAGAGCGCGGCTTCCCGAACTTCCCCAGCTGCAGCCGCTGCCCTCGGGGAGGTCACGGCCAAGCCCGCCGAGCGCCTGCGGAGGGAGGAGGATGCGACGGGCGCTCCTGACTCCCCTCCGGCAGCGCGGGATGAAGGAATCGCCAGCGCCCCGCCGCAGTGGGAAGCGCTCGGTCCCCGCACCGGCAGCGGGGAGGACGCGAACCCCGCCAATCCCTCTCGGCAGCCGCATTTTCCCCCCGCTCCCAGCCTCTGCCCGGTCCCCTCTGCCTGGGCCGCGGTGCGCGCATCCCTCCCGCTCCGTGCGCATCCTTCCCGCTCCGTGCGCATCCCTCCCGGTCCATGAGCATCCCTCCCGGTCCATGAGCATCCCTCCCGGTCCATGAGCATCCC
>VXAU01001584.1:781534-806628 GCA_013399695.1 Formicarius rufipectus | reverse complement strand
CACCGGTAGAGCATCACCTACCCATCCCCAGATGTGCCCCCGGCATCAGCTCAGTGTCACCTCCTTGTTCCTACATATGTCATTGCACTGGCAGAGCATCACCTACCCGGCCCCAGATGTGCCCCCTGCACCCCCCCGGGGTCACCTCCCTGTGCCCCAGGTGTGCCCCTGCACCGGCTCGGGGTCACCTCCCTGTGTCTCAGGTGTGCTCCTGAACCCACTCGGGGTCACCTCACTGTGCCAGGTGTGCCCCAGATCTGCTCCTGCACCCACTCAGGGTCACCTCCCTGGCCCCAGGTGTGGCGCCACACCGGTAGAGCATCACCTACCCGTCCCCAGATGTGCCTCCTGCATCAGCTCAGTGTCACCTCCTTGTCCCCAGATGTGTCATTGCACTGGCAGAGCATCATCTACTCGGCCCCCAGATGTGTCCCCTGCACTCGCTCAGGGTCACCCCACTGAGCCCAGGTGTGCCGGCTGGGTGTCACCTCCCTGTCCCCAGGTCTGGCGCCACACCGGTAAAGCATCACCTACCCGTCCCCAGATGTGCCCCCTGCACCAGCTTGGTATCATCTCCCTGTCTCCAGATCTGTCTCTGCATCAGCTCAGTGTCACTTCCCCATCCACAGATGTGTCACCTCACTGGTTCGGTGTCAGTTCCTTGTCCACAGACGTGTCCCCTGCACCAGTAGAGCATCACTTCCCCATCTCCAGGTGTGCCCTTGCACCAGCACATCACTACTTCTCTGTCTCCAGATGTGCCGCTGCATTGGCTCAGTGTCACCTCCTTAGCTCCAGATGTGGCCCCTGCACCGGTTCAGTGTTAATTCCCTGTCTCCAGATATGCCCCAGAGTGGCTCAGTGTCACTTCCCCATCCCCAAATGTGCCCTTGCACCAGTACAGTATCACCTACTTGCCCCAGATGTGTCCCTGCTCCATCTCAGTGTCACCTGCCTGTCTCCAGACGTGTCACCACACCAGCTCAGTGTCATCTCTCCATTGACAGATGTGTCCCCTGCACCGGTAGAGCATCATCCCTCCCATCCCCAGATGTGTCACCACCAGCTTTGTGTCACCTCTCTGCCCCCAGATGTGTCACTGTACTGGCTCAGTGTCACCTTTCTGTCTCCAGATGTGCCTCTGCATCAGCTCAGCATCACCTCTCCACCCACAGATGTGTCACTGTACCAACACAGTGTCCCCTCTGTCTCCAGATGTGTCCCTGAAACTGTAGCATCTCCTTCCTGCTACCAGATGTGCCTCCACACCAGCACAGCACCACCTTCCTGTCCCCAGATGTGCCCCCTGCACTCTCAGTGTCACCTCCTGTTCCCCAGCTCTGCCACCTGTCCCTGGTGTCACACACCACCCCTCTGACATAATGATGCCACTCTGTGTCTACACAGGGTCACCTCCATACCACAGCCTGAGCCACCTGCCCACTGCAAACAGCTCCACATCGACCACCATCAGCTGTGCCTCTGTCCCTGCCACCCTGCACCACCTTGGCATCACCTCCCTGCCACCTGCTTGGTGCTACCACAGCCTTGTACCCTCACATCAGCTCAGGGTAACATACCTGCCACCATCTGTGCCCCGGCAGAGGTCCAAGGTCATCACTCCACCAGCCTGGAATGGACATGACACGTGTCCCTTGTGCCAGCTTGCTGTCACCTCTGCCAGCCAGGCCCCTGCACTGCCCAGTCACCTCCTTGCCACCCCCCACAATTTGATGTCACATTCACCTGCCATCACACACCCAGCACTGGCTCAGAGCCACTGTCACACCTTGCACCAGCTGTACCACCTCCTCCTTCCCACCTACACCACCTGTGCCATCTCTCCTGCTCCACACCCACCACTTGCCCCCATCCCTGACCTGCTGTGACAGCTCTGTGTCACCCTGTCCCCTCTGCCCTTGTCTCCTGGTGGTCACAGCCCATTTGAAAAGAGAGAATTGGGGTTGACTCCAATGGAAAATGGGTAGAACACAGAAAGTCCCCCTGTGCTCAGCCCACCTCTCCTCCCTGCAAAAACCTGGTGATGCCAGATGGGCAAACAGCCGGGCTAGCTCCCTGAGGAGCGTGCCAACCACAGAAATGGGCCACTGAACTTCCCCAGAGATGACAGCTAGCCCAGGAGGGGACAGGCTCACACGGAGAGGGGGACACACGGTTTTGCCCCCAGCATTCACCATCTTCCTCTTGCCCACACTTTTGGGAGAGTATGTGGGGACAGGTCTGAGTAGCTGCTGGGTTTCTCACCTCTTCCCATGCGTGTTCTGTAAACAGGCCAAGAAAAACCCCAACCCTTGCAGAGGATGAGGGAGCTTGAGGAGCATCCCACACCTTCTGCCTGGAATTACATTCATTGAGGGTCAGACACTGGCATGCCTTGGGCAGGAGGCAGGAGCATCCCCCCGCCCAGCCTGAGCTCACGAGAGCTCCCAGGCAGTTTGCTTCCCTAGCAAATTCCAAGACCTCATAAAAGCCTGACTCAGCTCTTAGTGCTGAGGTCTGAAGTGAAAGCTTGCAAATCTACACGGGGGGTTGGCAGAGCCAAGGCTGACCCTTGTGCTGGGGTATTTCTGCTCTCCAAGCTGTGCTCTTGTTTCCTGAAAGTCTGGTTTGCAGCAGCCTTGGAGGGCAGAGCCCCTTGGCCAGCACCCTCCCCTTGCCAGACCTGCCACCTTCAAAGCACCCAAAAAATTCCAGCCATCCTCCACTGACTTCAAAGGAGCAAGTCCAAGGCTGGCACAGCTCCATCTACTCTCGCCCAGCTGGACATGGCTGATGTATTCTGGTCCAGCTGGAGTCCATGTCACCAGCCAGATCATCTCCATGTCTTTAGCTGGGTTTTGCCACAATTTCAAAGAGGAAAGAAGAAAAAGCAATTAAAGGCATTGATGGCACATATAGTAGCACAGCCCAACCCGGGAGGCATCAGCAGCCCATGGTGGATGGGGTCCCAATGTGTGCATCCTCAAGCCAAGCCCAGCACAGGGGCCCCACCAACATCCCTCAAGAAACTGGAAATATCAGCCTTGGGTTGGAGCATGGCTGTCAGTTCACACCCTTGTTTCTCCAGACTAATTTGCTGGTTTTATGAAATCCATTCCCCACTGTTTTCACACTTCTCTCCCTCTCTATTTATAGCTGGGTTTATTTACATGAGCAGGGCACTCCGTGTACTTGCACGTCAGTCTGTGGTGGCAGAGTCGGGAGCGGGTGAAGGAATCATGGCAAGGCAAGGAGCACCTCAGCCCTTGGACATGGCCATCTCCTGCCTGCCACGTGGGAGGCAGGCAGGGAGCCCTCCATGCAGACAAGGGAGATATCAGGGGATAAGCTGGAACTAAATCAGTCACACATACCCCAGACCTACACAGATCCCATCCTGTCCCCATTCCTTCCCACAGGGCACAGCAGTGCAATCCCCACGGGATGCAGGTAGTCCAGGAGCCAGCACCTTCCCAAACCACAGGTGAGCTGCCCTTCTTTTTCCAGGCTGGAGCTCTGGCAGCAGCATTTTGCTGACCTGAGCCTTACCTGTCTGTTGTGCTACTGACCCAGGAGTGTCCCTGCCCTCCACACAGCCACGGTGAGCAGAACCTTCCATACACAGCTGAGTCACTTCACAACTGTCCAGTGATAAACTCACCACCTTGTCTAACAGGAGGGATAAAAATGTCATTGCTTTTTGCCTTTTTTTTTTTTTTTTTTTTAAAGAAATTTGACAGATGAGGCAAGAGTTCTCAGATTAGCACAAGAGCAAGAGACTTGGGAGATGCAGCTCTCTCCATCACACATAGTCATCTGGGAGAGATGCAGCCCTGGTTGAGCCCAGCTGCCATCTCCCTGGGACTCAGTTCTTGGGAACAAAGACAGAGGTTTAGGGTTGGGTACCAGCACAAGAAAAGTGGGAATGAGCTGCAACTCAGGCTGAAAATTCAGAGATATCCAGCAGAGAGGTGCTGGATCAGACTTCACGACAAGGCAGCAAAACTACTTGACACTGGAGACGGTCTGATCTGAAAACAGGGCTTCTCAGGGTGTGGGTTACTCCTTCTCCCCTTAACCCCTCACTGTCGGTGACCCGGCCAGGAGAGCAGGAATCTGGACCCAGTTGCCTCCCACCTGGCCGCGGGATGCTCAACCCACGCCGGGCTGAGTCTCCCTGCACAAGTACATGATTATTCACAGCCTCCAGCATTTGCATGGTGAAGTCACGAGCCTCACAACACCTGATCTCCCGGGAGAGCTGCCTCCTGTACTTTGGGAGGGAACGGCCCACATTCCAAAAGTGGGACTCGGTGTCTCACAGCATCCCACATCGCCCAGCTGTCACCTCCTCCCCTCCCTGTGCTGGGACCAGGAGAAGGGAGCCCACCCCATCCCTGCCACCACGGCGAGGAAGAGCGGCAGGGCAGGGACACGCAGGAACCCCGAAAATTTGGGAGCTGAGAATAGAAGTGCTGAGCCAGCCTGCAGTGTCGCTGTGTACACAGCGAGGCTGGTTTTTGGAAAGATCAACAAAAAAGCCCCCTCGATGGAGGCAGGGAAGGACGAGCAGGCAGATGGGCTCGACTCACGCTGATCTGGGGTTAGGCTCGTTCTCTCCTCGTCCCCTCTCCCATTGCCGGTGGCTCATCGCCGCCGCGTGACTCCAGCTGGCAAGCAAGAAGGAATATCCTGCCATGCCTTGCCGGCTGTACATCCAAGTCGTGGAGTAATCCACCTGTGGTATTTCAGAAAAGACACACTAACTTCTGTGGAGAGGGGTCAGCTGAGTCACGGTAACAACTTTTTGCTCCTGTTAGCAGGTCTCCAACGTGGCTAATTACTCATCAGCCCACTAATAGACTCACTCACACAGCACTCCCCGGATCAAGCAGCAGCGATTGTCTGTCTTGTCTTATTAACCTCAAAGAAGAATCCGACTGTGGTAACGTGATACCCCATCCTTACCTCGTCACCTGCTCCTCCAGCCAAAATATGTCTCTGCTGTGCAGGGCATCCCTATCCCAGCACCAGCCATGGGGAAGACAACACTGTGGGGCTCAGCCTTGTCATGCTGCCCTGTGGGACTTTGACTAGGGCAGATACAGCCCAGGTGGGGTGGCAGACCCCAGATCCACAGCAGCCACCATAAGCTGGTGTTTTCTCCCCCAGGCTTCAAGGTACCCACCTCACCCTTCGCACAAGAGAGGTTGTCCCCATGCCAGTGCAGTAGCCCCACGCTGGGACACATCCATCCCCCCAGCACTCCTAGGGCTGGTGGAGTTCTCCCCTCAATCCTAAAAGGATGACAGGGTGTTCTCTGCTCAGTGCCAGTAACTGCAGCCCCCTCCAGTGCTCCCACCCCCCCACTGCAGCCCAGCACTGCCGCCCACCCCATTACTCACTGGGCCTCTCTGGCACTGGGAACACACCTCCCCGTGCAGGAGCACAGGCACAGCACGTGCTCCTGGGGGCTGGGGGACTTGTCATCGGCACTGTCATCGCCATGAGTAACCACACTCTGCCTTGGCTCCCCCTAGAACGTTCCCCAAAAAGAGCATGTATCCCTCCTTGCTGGGGAGGGGCACAGATCCACGGCAGCTGCTCGGCTACCAGCTCCCCTTCAAAGTGGGGAAACTGAGGCACGGGGCTTCTGCCATGCCAGAGAACTGAGGTCCCTCAGGGACTGGGACAGGCTGGGCCACTCCAGAGGTGCCACGGCAGGCTGGGCAGGAGAGGTGACTCAGTGAAGGTCGGGCAGCACGGCTGGCTCAGCACTGCGGGGCACACGCTGCTGTGCTGGTGCTCCATCCTCTCACCCTGGCATCCTTTCCAGCCCCTGCACATGCGGCGTGTCAGCAGCCGTGACATACTCTGCTGACGTCCCTGGATCATGTGGCATCAACCTCGGCCGTAATTACCAGCGCAGGAGCTCTTCCCCCTTTCCTATTCTCTGCTGCTGCCGGCCGTGCTGGGCCCCCTGGTGCCCGTGGCCAGAGAGCCCACCCCAGCCTGGTGCCACCTGATTTGGGGGGGCTGGTTATCACCCCCATGCACACAGAACATCCTAAAGCCCTGCTCCCCCCAGGACATGCAGGGAGCACCATGATGCAGGACCCTCTGCCTTCCAAACCTTGTACCCCCAGAAAGCCACCAACAAGGACACACAGGAGGAGACAAGCCCGTGGGGGTCCCCTCTGCAGCTGGACCCCAGGCAGGGGACAGGCAGGCAGGGGACAGGCTGGGCTGGCTGAGGGCAGCAAAGTGGCTTGCAGCCCTCCCAAGGAGGGGGGGCCAGGCTTGGAAAAGGCTTTTGCTGCTGGAGAGAAGGGCTCTCTTGTGCAGTGCCCAGAGGCAGGAGAGGCTCAGAGACGTCTTTGTTCGAGGGGAGCAGACAGTGGCTGCGAGGGGCTGGAACCACAAACATCCCTGCCCAAGCTGCACCAGCCACTGAGTTTCTCCTCCCTTAAAGTGGTCATCTTTGGGGTTGGGGGGCTTAGGGTGGCCCCTGAGGACTCAACAGCCAGAGACCATTCTCTATAGGATCACTTTTCCAATGGCCATGCCAAGTAGCCCCCAAAACCAGGGTGCACCATGGAGAGGGGAAGTGGAGTCCAACCTGCTGGAGAGACCAGCCATGGCCCTCCAGCCCCAACCCCATCCCCCTGCTGCTCCCTGCCCCACAGCAGGTGGACAAATCCTCACCTCCTGCAAACAACAACCTGACAACCTGTAACAGGATTGCCAGAGGCCACAGCCCTCCAAGCTGTCTGCTCCTACACACAAGGCCAGGAAGAGTGAAAACAGGCCACAGTTCTTCCATGGTCCCCTCCAGCCACAGCCCTGATGCCACAATGAAGGGCTGAAGGCAGTGTGTCCATTCCAGGATGGGTTGTGCTCCATTTGGATCCCAGCTTGGCTGCACTGGAGGTTCCCAGCTCAGCACCCTGTGCCCCCAAGCTCAGGGCATCACAACAACAACCCCTGGATCAGGAGGGACCTGGGGGCACAGGGGGTAAAGGTGCAATGAGCAGGTGACACTGCAACCAGCCAAGGGGAGGAAATCCCCAGGGAGAAATCAAAACCTGCCTGCAGGTCCAGGGATCCCCCAAGTCACCCCTTATTACCCTGCCATGGCATTCCCAGGTGACATGAGGTGGTCAACCATCACAGGGGGAGGTGACAGCCCCCAAGGGCTCTGCTGGGCACACGGGGGTCCTGCACCACCGGGACACGCAGCTCTCAAAACAATCCCTTCAAGCGAGACCGGCACAAAGCAGAGACACGAGTTGGCCGGTCCTCAGCTCCCTCTGAAACCAGCCCGGTGAGCCAGCCCAGCCCCGGAGCGGCGCGGCGGCATCGCTTCCCGCAGCTGGGCTTGGCTCCCAGTCAGCTTCCCCCCTCCCCGGGCTCCCTCCCGCCAGGCAGCAATCAGCCCTGCATTCAGAGGGCTGCGGGAAGATGACTAGGCAGCGAGTCAGACCACTCTGGGGACAAATGTGCAATCAGCCCCGAGGAGCAGCCTCGCTCCCCTGGAAGACCGGCACAGTTCCAGGGAATGCCCTGAAGAGGGGTGCGAGCGTGGGTAGCACAGCACTCTGCTTTGCTGATACTCCTCCATCCCCAAAAACAACCTCCTTCTCAGGGTGCTTTCCTACTCCTGCAGCATCCTTCTGTCCCATGAGCTACCAGCTTGGGCAGGAGGACCATGAAAAGCTCTGCCTCTATGTATTTATGTATGTATGTATGTATGTATGTATGTATGTATCTATCTATCTATCTATCTATCTACCTATCTACCTATCTAATCTATCCATCTACCCTAAGGATGGTCCTGGCAGCAGAGCATCAGGAAACCCTCAGCTCCAGACTCTTTTCCCTGTCAGACAGCAGCAGGACAGCTTTCCAAGCCCTGAGAGCCTGGGAGACTTGTGAGTGGCATGTGCCCAAATCCCACTCAGCACCCCCAATAACAACCCAGACAACACAACAGCCACACTCTTACCCACCAAACTCAGGGAGAGCCCTCTCCACTGTCACCCTGGCCCCGATTCCCATGGATTGTGTCCCATTTCCCTCCCCATCTCGGGCACTGGTGTGTCTCTACTGCCGCGCACTGACATTTCTTTCCCTGGATGCCACTTATTTATAGCACGCCCGACCTTTTCCCCAAGTTTACATCCTCCTCTCCCTTCCCTTCCACCCACCCAGCTTTGGAAACCGCCCCCAAGTTTCTCCAAGCCTGGCTGTGTGTAGACATCCCCCAAAGCCCCGCCAGGATGTGGTTCCCCAACATCCCCATGGACAGCACGGGAGGACAAAGCTGGGGGTGTCTGTCAGGCACAAACCCCCTCCTTTCCCTCTGCAAAGAACAGCTTCCAATTAAACCAGCTGCCCGGCTGCCTTTGAAATCCAGATGGCCCATAATTCTTGCTGGGGAAGAGGAGAAAGGCTGTTTCAACGCAGCCCCCTGCAAAGGCAGGGCTGGGGAAAGCAGCAGGCTCCATCCGTGTGGGTGGGATTTGCCAGCGAGTTGCAGGCTTGAAGGGCAAGGGGGAGCTGGGAAAGCTTCAGCACTGCAGCCCAGCTCAGGGCTCCTTCA
The DNA here is from genome assembly GCA_013399695.1 of Formicarius rufipectus. Classification (NCBI taxonomy): domain Eukaryota; kingdom Metazoa; phylum Chordata; class Aves; order Passeriformes; family Formicariidae; genus Formicarius; species Formicarius rufipectus. The sequence goes on along the minus strand of VXAU01001584.1, from coordinate 798,026 downwards.
TGTGTCTTGTTGCCTGCAGAAAAATTGTCCCAATTTTCCCCCACCTTAAGCAAGACCTGATTCCTGCCAGGACCACTCATCACTCACTCCCTGGGGAGTGCAGTGGGTCCCCTCCCTTGTAGGTACCTCCCAGCATCAAAACTCTGCCCAAACGGGGGGAAATCGCACTGTGGGGCTGGAGATGCTACTCCAGCGGCAAGAGGGAGGGAATGCACGTCAGGAAAACACCCAGCCTCAGGATTTGGCCCTTAGCAGTGCAAATCCTCTTGTTCCTGCCAGCCTGGGAGAAGGTCTGGGTACCGAAGGATGTCCCGGCTGCTGGATAAGCAGGAACCGGCCCCTCGCCCTCCCTGCTGTCCCTCCCCAGCCGATGGGCTCCGGCGGCCGCCCCGACCCCGCGGCAGTCGGTCCACGCCTCCTCTGCTGCTCTAATTACTCCCCTCGCACCCGGCGCCGGGCCCTCCGACCAAATTACGATCGATCTTTAGCTCCAGCCCAATCGATGCCATTGACTGAGGCATTAGAAAGACAAAACCGGGCTCCCCGCCCCGGGAAGGCGGCGGCAGCCTCAGAGGGGGGATGCCACCAGGCATGGCGAGACGTGGGATGCACAGGGATGCCCTCACTCGATGCTCTTCATCCCTAGAGCCGTGATTTAGAGGGCAAGCACCTTTGAAGACCTGAAAGCACCAACTCACTTGTTCTCTGACTGCTGGATACAAGAAAACCAGCAGCAGAGATCAAGCTCCTGGACCACACAGCCTCAACCAGGCAGAAATCCCTGGCAGCAAAGGACTTTCCTCCCAGTAACTCCCCTGCTTCTGCCCAGCTCCCACTTCCAGCCCTAAGAGAAAGGATTTTCCCTTAACCTGCTGAATCAGCAAATCCAGCCTGTATCCCTGCAACCCAGTCACCTCAGTTAAGTACCAGTAATATTTAAGAGCACAGACAGCCTAGGAACCAGCTAACCTGGGCAGGAGAGCTCACTGGGGTAGCCCTGCACGGGATGGAGATGCTGTGGTCCAGCCCTGTTCAGAATGAGGATGCTGTGGTCCAGCCCTGGTAAAGGGATTAGGATGCTGTGGTCCAGCCCTGCACGGGATGGGGATGCTGTGGTCCAGCCCTGGTAAAGGGATTAGGATGCTGTGGTCCAGCCCTGCACGGGATGGGGATGCTGTGGTCCAGCCCTGCACGGGATGGGGATGCTGTGGTCCAGCCCTGCATGGGATGAGGATGCTGTCTGTGGTCCAGCTCTGGAGCAGGAAAGGGCTGTTCTCTATCACACCACACAAGGAACAAACCTTCAGCACTGCCCAGTAGCCACCAGCAAGGCTGCAGTGGGGAATAATTGAATCAGAGCCCCGACAAGGGATCGCTGGCTAAAACCCCCCTGGCCCAGCATCACACAGATGGGAAACAGAGGGGGGCCACCCTCAAGCCCCCTCCTCCTGTGCCTCCCAGGAGCAGATAATAGACCCTGCATGAGCAAATTACAAGGAATTTGCAGCCATCCCATCTAATCCACAGGGGAGACATCTGAATCCTACAAGGAGCATTTGGCTTCTGGGCACAGAGGAGCTTAGAGACATGCAGAGGCATTAAAAACACGCATGGGGATTAAGCTGGGAACTGGGAAGGGAGAGCACAGCTGGAGACCTTGGGTGGATGTGGGAGAAGATGGTTGGGGCTATCCAAGGACTGTGGGCAAACAGGCTTTAGGCTTAGACATTTAGGCAATGTCCAAGTGCCCTAGTGTCCGGATCTAGGCTTGGAGCCTGAGGTAAGTGGAGGTGGGAACCCATGGGATCCTGCTGGACAAATGGAATTTGACCATGATGTGCAAAATTGAGGTGTCAGAGGGTTTTGAGTTCAACACCCAACCAGGCACCAAGTGTTGCAGGCCATGTCCAAACCCACAGTTAGGCCAGACAACCCAGCCTTGGGGTAGAGCAAAGCAAGCCTCAAGTATCCCCCAAGATCAGCTCCATGCCAGTGGGGTCTTCCAAGGATAGACTTTGGCAACGTCCCTCATCATTTGGGATTTATTCTGATCATCTCTAATCCTCTGCCTTGATTGCTGAGGCTCCCAATCTCATTAGATGGGCTATGCTGGGTCATTATTGATGTTGGGGGGTGTTCAAAATTGATATTAATCCCATCTCAATAATCTGGCATTCATTGATTTTTATTTTTAACCTCTCATGCTTTTAAGATGAGCTGAAGCAGCTCCCTGCTAGTGGGGCAGCCCCATCCCTGAGCCCATAGCAGACCCTCTGAGGTGCAAACACTCCCCAAAAAGCTGGTTTACCCCAATTCACAGACGAGATGCTACCTCTGGCCCTTGCAGGCTGTGAGCAACACCAAGCTGCCAGCATACCCAGCAAGCACTGACCCTCGTTTGCTCTCCTTTAAACCTGTTATTACCATTTTTCTTAATTATCACAGAAAGAAGCAGCTTCCACTCAGCACGTTTAGGGACATCAGCGCTCACAAGTGCCTGATGAGGAAGGAGCCATTAGCACCCCGTCAAAACAGCACCTCAGAAAAGATCTTTGACAAAATTGTCACAGGAGAGGCAGGGGGAGCGAGGCAGCCCGGCGCAGTTGTACATCATTTTGACAGCTCGCATTAAGGCAACTTCAGGCACCTCTGGGAAATTACCTCCCCGTTAAACAGAGCTCGCAGCAAGCACAGTGCCTGGGGGGTGAGCCCAGCAGCTGCGGCAGACCAGGGCGGGGGGGTGCTCCAAGCACTCTTTGTGCATAGAAACCAAGGTCCCGTGCCTCAGTTTCCGCAGCAAATCCACAGAGGCAGCAGCTGCTGATGTTGCCACAACCTGGGTGCTCGGAGGGGCTTTCCTCCAGCCCCGAGCTCCCCTCTCCCAGCCCCGAGCTAATGGCTGTTTACCCGCCTCCTCTCCAGACCTTTGGCAAAAAGCAAAATGCCAACAACTTCGGGAACAGCTCGTGTTTAGCTTGGCAGGACGGCTATTGTTCCTATACTGCAAATGCATGTATCACAGAGAAATGTTTTGAGTGAAAGCAAGCTGTTCCCCCCAGCCCTGCTACAGCAAGCGTCATGTCGGAGCTGGAGGCATGACAAGAAGGGCGTTTTGGGGTGAAACCACCTCCAAAGGCTCCCCAAATTATGGTGGGGGGGAGGAAACCTGCTGCAACACCCCTTCCCAGCCCCATAATAAGCCATCCCTCCACCCCATTCAGGCTGCTGTGGGCACATTTGAGCCCAAAGCCAAGCAAGTTTTTAGCACAAGGTGAGAGAAGTGATGGAGCAAAGCCAAAGTCAAGCACCAGGATTACACCAGTTCCATGAGAGTGCCTCTGGAAGCTCGTGGGGAACAGACCAATGCAGGGGCAACAGGCCAAGGTAAAGATGTGGAGATAAGGAGGGCAGCTTGGTGGCCTTGCTGTATTTTTAGTTCCTGGTTTCATTTAGGAGCCAACAGTTTAATAAGGAAGTTGTTTTAATTGGAACTCCAGCCTAAGAAAAACACAAGGGGAGTAAATATATAAAAATAGTCATGTTTCTAAAGATTCTGTGGTATTTGCCTAATTAAATGGAGTGTTTTAATTACGAATCAAACTTAGTGCCATTTAAAAAAAAATAACCACAGGCATTTGCCTCGTTTTGAAGAGCAGCTGACATTGAATTAGAAAAACAAGTCTGGACTCACTTGTTTGCAAAGGAGATGTGGAGAGACACCAGGATGGACCACAAATATCTTCTGGCCAGGAATTGATGGATCCAAACTGGTTTGGGGTCCAAGCCCACCTGCACCACCTAACACATTGTTCCTACCCAGAAAACCCATTGCTGGGGGTCCTGAACATCACCAGGACCCAAAGCAGGAGGTTGTTATGCCCCAGCTCAGGTGTAAAGGAAACTGGTGGTACCCATAAGGTGCTCCTCAAAGCCAGACACTCATCCCCAGGATCTGGGAAAGGTTAAGGAGCAGTCAGTAAACCAGTGGAGAACTCCAGACATGGAGCACATGTTCATTAAGTTGTCAACCATCTGGGTATATATGATGAGCAAAAAGTCACATCCTTGTGTTGTCCCAAACATCCTAGGGTCAGGCATCACCTCTCTGGGCACCAGGTATGGATCCTTTCCAGGGGTAGAGACACTCAAGAGCTTTTCATCCTTCCTCCCTCCATACTTAAGCAATGCACAGCCATCACTTGCAGCTGTGCAACCCACCACTCCCTGCCTTGAGCTTCAAAACATCTCCCCAGCAATTACCTCCAAAAAAAGTTATTAAGAAACGTCTTTGTCTGGAAGGGATTAGAATGGCAGTCATTAAAAAAAAAAAAAAATTGGCATGAAGAACTATGTATATTGCAAAACAAAATGTGTTGCTTTTTAATATGTTTTTATAACCCAAACAAATTTGTTTCTCACACTCCCAGGCTGGAAAAAGGAGCCGTCCGACAGTTTAGGATTGCAGTTTGCAGTCAGCTCCGCCAAGGAATCTGTTGCAAAGCTGTCGCAGCAAATAAATGCCGCTTCCCTGCTGTGCTGCAGCTCCGCCGGCGCTCCGGGCACGGCTCGGCGGCTCTCACGGCTCCCGGCACCGCGGCGGGGAAGGTGGGACGGGGCTCGGGGAAGCAGCTGTGGAGCAGCAGCCACACGGACCTGCATCACCCTGCCCGGCTGACAAGGACACGGTGGCCTCGCAGGAGGTTCTGTGCAGCACAGCCCTGCAGGGGCATCGCTCCCGTCCCGCGGAGCTCCCTGCGCCGGGATCTCACCGGGTGATGGTGCAGAGGGCAGAAACCCTCGGCCGATGGCCCCGTCCCCATGTGCTCTCTCCTCCACCACCATTTGCTTTTCCCTCTCCCACCCAGGCCTGACTCCTCGTTGGCAAAGAAGGGAGGGGGAAAAAACCCAACACGACTCCATTGATTTATTGCAATGGAAACAAACGTGCAGCCCCAGCTCCTTGAACCCTTGCAGAGATGCAAAAGCGTTTGAATATATGAACATCCTTTGCAGCACTGACAGGGAGATGTGGCAGCAGGCACAGCAGGAGCATCCCTGCAACCCCAAGCCAAGGATGCAGGAAAACACCTGTAGGGACCCACCACTTCCCTTCGGATCCCCAGGCCCACTCCCACCACAGAGCAAGCCATGGCAGAGAAACGACCAACATTTGGTCAGCTGGGAAAACCTCCCAGAACCTGAACATCCTTGGGGATCAGGAAAGGCAGAGCAGACCTGCAGCAGCACTGCCCTACATGCCTTTCCTTCCCTAAAACATCCATGACTGTCACCTGCCTTTTATCATCAGAGCAGCAACACAGGGCATGAGATGCGCAGTCATTACTCTCTCCATAGCCATAGAAACCGGGGGATCTGGAGATTCCCAGATGGTTGCCTGAGGGGGCCCAAGGAAATTAGCCATTCCTTGCAGGAAAGCTGCCTGTAGGCAGGGAGCCATCCCAGGCAGCCCCCGAGGGGGCTGCTGGAGCTCTGCTTTATGCTCAGAGAATGGCTCATTCACACTTATTCCAGGCATCCCCTGCAAAACCTTGGATGAGGACAGATCTCCGAGCTGAGCGGGTGTCTTCCACAGCACCACGCTGGGCTTCCCTTCGGGAGGGATGCTGCGAGCCAAAACCATGGGGGTTTTTTGTGAAAACATGAAAAAAGACCTCACAAATTAATTAAGGAAAACCAAACATGTCTGGGATAAATCAGACACCTGTGGCTCCCTTCAGAACCTGCTTAGTTTTAGACAGCACCAAAATAGCCAAGTCCACTCTAACAAGTCTTTCCACTTAAAATTAAGTCCTTAAACATGCAGAGCACCAGACTGAGTGGTGCAGACTCAGAAAAGGAGCAGGGGTCCCCCAACACTAGTCAGGTCAGATGCTAGGGGACAGGGAAAGGCAGGAAAAAGATTACCCTGGAGAGGGGAAAAGGTAGCGATAGTTTTCAGAACACTTTCTTCTTTAGTAGCATGTGCTGAATGAGGAATGGGCAGAGCAACTGGGCACCCATACACCTTGGTCTTGGCTCCACAACCCACATTTCTCCTCTCCCCATCACCTCCACACCTCTTCCCATCCCTCAGGCTCCCTCCAACATTCCTAGGCTGCACCTGAGGCCACGCACGCACAGGCAGAGTCAAACAATAGCCTCGATGCTTTATTAATTTTCAAACATAGAAGGCAATTAACGGCACTGCGCTTCGAGAGTCCCTAATTGGTTTTCCTGCCGAGCCTCCTACGGACAGAGGTCCATGCTCGGGTAACTCTTCCCATGAGCAGCACCAGGAGGGGATTAGAGCAGTGGGACATGCAGCTGCCAGGGGATATTTATGACCACTGTGAGATAAAGAGCGAGGTGACGCGGGTGACGCTTATCCCCCAGCAGCGCTCCATCACCCAAGGCACGATAACGGCTCTGGAATGTTTGGTGGGATGGATGCTCCGTGAGAGTGACAGTTGCTGGGGCAACCAGATGCAGAGGTACCCAGTCCTCCCCTCGGATGGGCTCCAAAATGGAAGGGGTCCCCCTGCCCGGGTCAGACGGGGACAAGCTCGTTGGCGAGAGAGCAACGTTACATGGCACAGTTAATTTTTATGGGTAACTGTGGTTTTAATTGCTTTGTAGGGGCTTGAGGGTGTATTTACAGCAGCAATATTAGGCATGTAGGAAGCTAGGAGACTCCCGGGGTGCTGCAGCAGGGTGGTGGGACTTGAATCCCCCCAAACTACGGCTGATTTCTGAACAAAAGCCACTCCCCAGGCACCGCAGTAACCCAGGCAGGCAGACCTAGTGCCTGGCTCTGCCAGCGGGCAGCTGGGAACACACAACCACATCCATCTCTCTGGATAACGAGGTTTTCCTCCCCAGGAGGGGGAGAGCACAGCACAGGGGTGTTCATTAGTGCCTGCAAAGCCACGTGGAGACACACACGGCTGCCAGGGCACTGCACGACCCTGCAGAGAGGCACGAGTGGGAGCTGCAATGCTGAACCAGCCAGAGAAGGTCTGGTCCAGCCCCAAATTACCCTTTGTGTCTGGTACCTGAGTAAGAAACTATTTCCCTGCATACTGAGCAACACTAGCACATTTTCCTGCCCATAACCAAAGCCATGAACAAGTGGGATTCCTCTAACAGACTGGAGGAGCCACTCCATGCCCAGAACCCCCAAGTGCCACATCTCTGGAGTTCAGGGAAGACTCCTAACCTGAACCACCTCACACCACAAAAATCCAGGTCCTGCCGAGGAAGGACTCACTCTGCCAACTCCTCCTATCCCAATGCACACACCAAGGATGGTTTCCCAGTGGAGGGAACATCCTCTTGCAGCCAGTGCTCCCCAAACACGGTGAGCTTATCCCTCATCACGTATCACAGTACCTAGAAAGGAAAGCCATGAGGTCACCAGAATAGGCAAGAACCAGGGCAGAGAAGTTGAAAAGCTGGAAGGGCTTCTCCTCCCCTGTTTAACACTTCACACTCTGCAGATGTGGCTCCCCTGGGTTTGGGAGGCTCCAGGCGTTTCCCATCAGGGCTGTTGTCCTTTGTCCTTCCCCACCCTGCATTCTGCTCTCGTTCATGGGCATGCCTTTGGGAACACTGTCCCACTTCATTCCCCTCATCCATGGGAATCCCTATTCCTCAACCCAAGGCAGCAATGTGCTCCCCCACTTAAAATCCTCTTCCCCCCTTCAACCCACACTGATTATTTTCCTCCATTAAGAAGCAGCATCCGTGGCTGCAAATCCACCAGCAGCTCATCCCTCACCCCGGCCTCCCCTTTCCAGTGCTCTTCCATTAGTGCCTCCATCCATCCCGGCATCACCCTCACCAAGAGCTCCTTAAAAAAAATCCTCTAAACCAGTAATAAACCCCTTTCCCCCCCTCCCCTCAAGAGGGGGCAATGCGAGCACCTGGCCCATCAGAGAATTCCACACAGGAATATTGCAGGCATCTGCACAGGGCTGTGCCCAGAGCCACCAGACTCTGGAAAAAACCCAGCCCCAGTAGTTCTCCAGGGACATCCTCTGTGAGCCACCTGGAGACACCTGAGGGGCGAGAGGAGTGCAGGAGGCTCATGAGCTTCCTATATCTCCTTCTTGTATTAATCATCTCCAATTAGCCCTGACGAAGAGGCACATGAAGAACCAGAGGCACCAGCACCCTCTCTGGAGCTGGCACAGCCCCTTGCCCGAGCATCCCTCCCGGCCGACGTCCCTCCAAGTGTCACCGAGGAGAAGGGGGCTGGAGAGAGGTAGGCTGTCATTGCTTCGTAGGACAAATGAGTCCTCCCCGTCCTCTGCCCTCCTCCTCCCCTTTCCCGGTCCCCCAGGTTGATGCACAAAGAATAGACCCGGTTGCTGGCGGGGCTGAGTAATGCTCTGAGCTGCTCCTCCCCGGCAATGAGTAATCCCGCTTTTGTCTCCCGTGCCGGCACCGCGTTCGCCGGGAACACGGTGCTCATCGGGAACACGGTGTTAGCCGGGACAGAATCCCGGGGGTGACACCTCGGGGGTGACGCTCGGTGGGCTCACATCCTGCCCGTTGGTGTCATGGCATCTGTGCCCACCTGGGGGACACCTGGGCAGCGCCCTCTGACCGGGCACCCCCCCGTGTGTACCGCGGGTTGTCGTGTCCATAGTGGAGAGGACCTGGAGGGGACCCCGCGAATCATTAAGCCCATGGAGAAGCACCTCCCCACTGGGTGCCATGGAAACGCGGCTCCTGTGGAAAAAAGGAGCCTCTGCTTCCACCTGGATGTTGCTTCTTCCCGAGGAAACCCCGAGGTGTGAAGGGTTTGACCCCAGCGGTGTTGGGTTGCCCACGTCTCCTGCCAGCAGCTGCCTGCAGGGTGGGGGTATCTACCCCTGGCCATCCCACCCGGGGCATGTTTTGGGATGCCCAGGGCCAAGCCCCGTGGAACCCCAGAGCATCCTTCCCTCCTGGTGCTGAGTCAGCTGGCACTGGCAGTACCCAGACTGTGGCAGCGGTGCGGGGCTGACGGGTGGCTCCTGCTCCAGCACCCACATGGCAGATGGCAAGGCTCTCACCTTGTGATTTGATTTTATTTTTTTTAATTTTTGACTGTTATTTCGATCTCTGGCCCCCTTTCCCTCCCTCCTCTCTTCCCTTCCCCCTGTGGTCTCCCTTCGCCACCCCCTTCCTGGGAGGAGCAGGGAGGGTGGCTGTGAGGAGCATATTTTTGCACAAAGGAACAGAGCCCAGCTTTCAGTGACTCTGTGCAGCCCTTGATGGCTTCCCTGTGGGACATGATAGGCTGGCAGTGTCCCACATGGGACAGCACTGGCTGGTGCACTGGGACACAGCCAGCCCCCAAGCTTCTTAACAGCACCAACAGCACTGCCAGACAGGCAGGATGATGTTGGTGTCCCCTGACTGAGAGCATCCAGTGGTGGCCCTGGGCACAGGGACATCCTGCGGTGCCCCAGCGAGAGGACAGGTCTTGGAAGTGCTGGCAAAGGGACAAACAGCAGCCCCATCATTGCCCAGCACCTCCCTGAAGGGCCACTGGCAGCACGAGTTTGCTGGGTCTCAGCCCAGTTCCTAGCAGGCAAGTGACTGGTGTCACCAAACTGATGTGACAAGCAGCAGAGCCAGCCAGAGGCATGTCCCTCCTCAGGGCCTGGTCTGTCCTTTGCAGGAGCCCTGAGATCCTGATGCCACAGTGAGGATGATGATGCCTCTCGTGCTGACAGCACCCAAATGTGGGTCATGGCCACCAGCAATGACCTGGTGCACAACACCCCGTCGGCCACCCACTGGGGGTAACCAGCACTGACAAAGAGCACTGGGATGCTCCTGTGGGGATCCAATTTCTTTTCCAGTCCCTTTTCCATGGCCTTGCAGCTGAGCTGAGGGAGAAGCTTTTCCTCAGTGCTACGAGATCAGCAGCTCAGCTGCGCCGGGGAGAGGAAAAGAAAGAAAAAATTCCCAGCGCGAGCAAGACAGACTATAAATAAAAGCTGGAGAAGTGGGAGGCAGCAGCCACAAGGGCTTTCTGAAGCAGCAAGGAAAGCAGGTGCATGTTGGCTCCGGCTCTCGATGGCTTTGTGCTTCCCGAAGAAGCCTGGGTATTCCTAATAGCCGGGCTCCGGGTGGGAGCGGGGCTGGGCTTCCCTCCCGAGAGCTGGGAAGGCACAGACATCTGAAGAGCAAATACTGCGCAGAATGGATGGGAGAGACGTCGCTGAGCCTGGGGAGTGGAGGGAGCCGAGGAAGAGGGAGGAAGGGAGGGAAGGGAAGGCTGAGAGGGAGCTGCCGGCACCGACACAGCCCCAGCGGCTTCGGGTTTAAAGGATGAGGGGGATCCTACAGACAGAATTCCCTACTGGAGTTAATGGTGGATGGAGGGAACTGCCGGAGGCCGGTCCTGAGTGCATCCAAACCGGGATCCCCCCCAGAAAGGGCCCTGCAGGGATACAGGGGTGATGGAGGGAAGAGAAATGCCTGCCACCCCTCAGGGTCAGCCGGAGTCGCCGGGGACGGGGAGCCCGAGCTCCGCCGGCGCCTGCCAGCACGCAAGGAGCGGAGGGAAGAGGGGAAGAGAAGGAGACAGATGGGCAGCGATGGAAACATAAGTTAACTCGAAGGAAGCGGATAAACAGCAGGCAGGGAGCAGATCCCAGCACATATGCTGTGCCGCAGCCAGCCAGGAGCGGGGAGGTTCCTCCCCATCCCCGGTCCCCAGACCTACAGAGGGGTCTGGGCTGTGCAGTGGGGTGGGGGTGAAGGCTTGAGGCTTGGGGTGAAAACTGAGGGGGGGGGGTTGAAGACAGAGCTTGTGGGTGCAGCTGGTGGGCATGATGCATTGTGGAAACCTAAATCTAAATCTGGCCGAAGCCACAGAGGAAGCATCTATGAGATGGACATGACTCCTAGATGGGGAATCACAGACCAAATTCCTACGGCAGCTGGGGTAGATTTGACCAAGGAGAGACAGTTCTTGCTGGCAGGGATAGGCAGGGCAGGCAGCAGGACTGGGGCCAGGTGAGGTCTCCTGCCTCAGTTTTCCCCAGCCAGGACGGGAGCAGAGCAGCATCAGCGCATACAAAGCGCTGTCAGGATCAAACACCGCTCCTGGTGCCGACGCAGCGGCAGCTGCAGGTCACTTCTGAGGACTCCAGCAGCTGATGGAAAGGGAATGAAGTCAATCCAAAGCCGAAGCAGGGAGGCTGAGACCCTCAAAAGTCCTTGAGCCCTGCAGCACAGCGCTGCCTGATGATTACCAAGGACCCCACTGCCAGCACAGCATCATCGGCTGCTCCGGCCACGGCACCACGGCAGGAGGGGGACCCCGACCACCCTGCACTGCCCCCCCTGCCCGAAGCGGTGCAGTGGGGTCTCTGTTGAGGGGACTCTCAGCTGCCGCAGCCCCCGACTCGCCCGGAATAACAAGCAGGCAGAGCCGCGGAGCTGCCGACAGCATCTCTCCGGCGACGTTCGGCCGGGTGCTAATGAGCCCCGGGCACTCCGATATGCTCAGCGAATGTCATGACCCAGATTAATTGCTCAAAAAGACACCCAAAGGCTGCTAATAAAATTAAAAAAAAAAAAAAAAAAAAAAAAAAAGAAAAAAAAAAAAAAAAAAAAAAAAAAAAAAAAAAAAAAAAGGAGAAGAAAGGACAAAAGAAAAACCAACCCCACAACAAGCCCCCTAGAGCAGCCAGCATCCCCCCCTGCCCCGCCTCCGTGCATCCCAGCGCCGGCAGCCCGGAAAGCGCTGCCCGTGTCGGGAATGCGTGTCGGGGCAGTGGGCCAGGCAGTGCCGTGGGCACACACAGCCACCCTTGTTCCCCGCTCCCCGGCGGAGGGTCAGAGCTGCCCGCCGGCCTCGCCGCACAAGGGAAGCCTGTTCGGAGGCACCCGTGCTCCCGGCGGGATGCTGACGCCTTCCCAGCGGCTGCCAGCACGGCCGGATGCTGCGGGACCCCCAGAGCCCCACAGCGCTGCCCCGGGGCTGCCACGCCGGGGGAAGCACTATCCCCTTCTGGGGAAACTGAGGCAGCGGCGCCCCAGTGCTTCAAGGGACTTGTCTTCATCACTGAAAGCTGTTTCAGAGTCACCCAGAGGACTCGCTGGCACGGGGCACTGCGAGCAGGTGGCCTTTGCATCCCCACTCAAGTCCTTCCTCCTGAGAGCAGCCTTTCTCCTTAGAGCCTGAAGACGCCAGCATCTCCAAGGCTTTGGTTTCCTGACCCTCTGGCAGTGTGTGGCAGGCTCTTGTAGCTGTCACACTCAGCTGCTCACTACCCTCGTGCCGATTCAGGGCCCCCCACTCAGCTCTGGCGTTTTGTCACAGCATTATCCCACCTGCCATGTCCATGGCCACTACCACCACTGTCTTTGCACTCCAGCAGTGCCTCTCCAGTTCCCCACATCGGTGCTGGGGTGGGGAACCCCCTCCAAGGATGTCTGCACCCTTTTATTGCTCCTACCAAGACAGGCACCCTGCAGCCCCTGGCTCGACTGCACGCTGTGGCTACAGCTGACAGCTCTGGCTGTGGGGCCTTAATCCATTTACTGCCTCAAAGTGCCATCCTGTGTGGAAAACAGACCTTGATCATCCCATGGACACGGTGGCTCTCACCCCTCCACTGCCCTGAGGAAGAGGAGGGGGCTGCACAGTCTTCCTGCCAAGAAGTCAGGAGGAAAGGGGAAGAAGGGAGTGGAAGCAGATGGGAAATGACCACCCACCCGGCTGCTGCTCTCTGGTCTCCAGGACTCCTGACCTAGTTATAAGCTGTGGAGGCAAAGCAGAGAGGGATGGGTGAAGAGCCCAGACCCAGATTTCGAGAGAGAAGTGGGGTGATGGACAAGTTAACCCAGGGCCAGGGATCTTCCAAAACAGTCTGCGAGACAGCCCTTGGCTCTGAGCCACCACAGCTCGTCCTGCCCCCGGTCATGTCGAGCCAGCGACGTCTGAAGATCCAGGAGAAGAAACCTTCTGACAAGAGACCTAAACTGCTGCTCCCACACAGCAAGTGGGGATGTGGGGGCTGCAGTCCCCCTGGAGCATCCGCCATGGGCACTCGGGTCTGCCGGGGAAAGGCGGCACGAGGAGCAGTGGTTGGGAGAGAAAACCAGGAGAGCTCAAATTAGAATTAATAAGCCACAAATCGGTGGCGGCGGAGAGGAATTAATGCTGGGAAGAGGCTGCCAAGGGCCACAGGGAGGGAGAGAGGCACCTTCTCGGATTTCCGCTCTGCTCGGAGACGTATTTCCCATCCCAGCAGCAAAATGGAGCCAGCCCTGGCCTTGCTTTATCCCAGCTCCTTCAGAGGCAGAACCTCTGCAGCATCCCCCGTGCTCTCTGGTGGGGACAGCCATGCCCTGGATCCACCACAGTTTGCTCATGCCAAACCCAGGATCTGCACCGTGCCAGCATGTTCTCAGCGACACCAGCAGCTGGATTGGGACCTATTTGGGCAGCAGCGAGCAGACCAGCTCTATTCCTGGCTCCTGATCCGTGCAGGGCTCGAGAAGCAGCTTGCAGCTTTGCCAGGCACGCCAAAGCCTGATTCCCAGCCCAAAAGCATCACTGCAAGACAAGCACCATGCCCAAAGATCTCGCCCTGCTGGGCAGGAGCAGCCACGCTTCCCCCATGTCCAGGTGGGCGTCCAGAGGGATGTGCAGGGAAGATGCTCTGCAGCGCTGCCCACCTCTGCTGGCCCCCCATCCCAAATCATCGGGACATCCCTGGAGACCGAGGGGTCACAGCCAGGAGCCCGCAGCTTTTCCGGCAGCTCCCAGCCCTGCGCGGTGCCGGCTGCGGGCGGCGGTGGCTGCAGCGGAGGTGGGAGCGATGATGACTCAGGAGATAATGAGGCAAATCAGAAGGAGGAGAGGAGCACTGAGAGGACGTGGCGAGGAGGCAGCTGTGTCCTTCGGGCCCACACCCGCTCCCCCTGACGTGGCACCGCAGCTGGGGGACAGGAACACTCGCCCCCGGCCGCTCTGACTCACCCCAGGGGGCACCGGGGTGGAGGGGGAGTTTTAACCCCATCCCTCCTCCTGCCGGGGATGGGATCCCCGGGCAAGGAGGGGAGAGGGATGTGGGGCTGCACTTGGGGCACCATCAGGTGCTCTGGGATCCATCCAGCCCCCCACCCATCGCCCCCACTCGCACTCGCGCTGCTGTGCTGCCCCACGGGGAGCCCGTGGACCGGCTGTCCTGGCTTTGAGCTGCGCCTTCCATCACTCCTGCTGCCAAACCTGCTGGTCCCCCAGCTCCTGATGGATAAACAGCCTCTCCTGCTTAGGGAAACTGAGGCAGGGAAGCACCAGACCAGCCTGAGGCTGCTGTTTGCGACCAAGCCGGTGAGGGAAGCCAGGAGTCCTGGCTCCTGTGCTCATTTTCATTCCAAGCTCATTTATAAAGCCATTTTCCCAGTGTGCTGGTGGCAGAGCAGGGCCAGTTACCTGTGGTGCAGGTGATGGCACTGGATCACCCTTGGCTGGCCAGTCTGGGTGGCTTTGTCCCCACCCAGCACCAGACAAAGCAGCTTTTACACCTGAGAGGCACCCTGGCCTCACCCATGTGTCCCCAGGGCATGGCACATCACCTTTGCCAGCCTAAGTTTCCCTTCTTCTCCAGAGGCATTGCCAGCTGCAGAGGCAGACCTGGCACTGCTGGGTGCCTCAGTTTCCCCCCTGGCAGAGTTCAGCCTTGGGGGCCCTCCCAGCACAGCCTGAGTGTGCCCCTCCATCTCTCAGCATCTTCCTTCCTCAGGAGTCGAGCCTTGGCAAGGGGAAGGAGCTGCTTATGCAGAACAAATGGAATCAATCAAAACAAAAGGCAGCGGGCCTGATTCTATTTATTACCCATCCAAGGGTATAAAATGCATTTCCAGACATCCACAGCCATATGGAGAAGTGGAACCCACAGGGCCACCCCAGTGGGCAGGGAGAGGCAGGGCCAGCCATGCTCACTGTGCTTGCATGAGGGCCCACATGCCACTGACCAGTCACTCAGCCTCCCCTGTCCCTGGGCTGGTCCTGGGGGCACCTCCTAATCCCTCACAGCTCTCCACCTCTCTGCATCACACTCTCAGCCTGTTCCTTGGGACTGCACCAGTTCTCAGCCACCCACTGGTTAGGGATGTCACCTCCAAGCAGCCAGGGCACATGGAGTGGAGGGAGGATGGGGCACTGACACCTGCCCAAAATAGCTGGCACTGGGTGCTGCACCATCTCCATGGACACTTCAGGCACTCAGGAGCCACGGTGGAGGATCCAGCAGCAGGATCCAGCCCACGCTGCCGAGTGCATTGAATCTGTGCCTGCTTTTCCAGGGTTGCCACTCATACTAACACACTTCCCGAGCTCCAGGTAGCTTCTTGCTCCTTCCTCAGCCTTCCCAGCTGATGGAAGAGGTGATGCTGCGTGTTCCCCTCCCAGCTGGGACAGCACCAGTCCTCTGGCATTGAAACACCAGCTGGCATTGGTTTACTAACATGCTGGTGAAGCTGTAGCTGGTCAGTGGCATAACAGAGCTTGTGTGCCAGAGGGAAATGCTGGCTCCTGACACACGTGGCCAAGAGGATCTGCAGGGGAAGGGGCTTTTGGGGCTGGGGGCTACTGTGAAACAACATAATCTCTTGTCTTGCACGGCTGAAATGGGACTGAGACCACTCCAGGGCTAACAGCAGACCTGGGCACAGCTCCCTCTGGGTCCTGCCCCACGGGCTGGCACCCACAGGTGAGCCGTGCTGGGGGGGCCACCTGCTCTCCCCTCCAGGTGCCGGGATGTGCCTCAATTTCCTCATGCTGTCAGGCATCTCCTACCCTTCTCCTGGAGCCCGACCCACCTGCAAGCCCCGGGAGCTGTCGGGCACAGGGGGAGCAGAGGGGCTGGGCTCCAGCCCCGGGGCATTTGGCTCCATCCCGGTGCTCGGCCAGGGCGACCACCGAGAGTTGTGCCACTCGCTGCCAGCACGTGGGGAGCTGCCATGTGCTCCGAGTCATTACCCAGACAATCAGGAGAACCCAGCTGGGCTTCGTGGTTATCTGAGAGCAAACCGGGCCGCGCAGCTCCCCCCTCGGGATCCGACTTGGCTGGAGCTCAGCTCTTCCCACCTCCCCGGGCGCCCCGCTGCATCCCTCCGGGACCCCGCTGCTGGATGGTGGGGATGCAGCGGGGTCCTCAGGTATTCGTGGGGGCTTGGGGCAGGGTGGGGTACTCTCACACCGTGCTGAAGACGCCGAGGATTAGCCGCCGCTCGGGGTCGAGGTGCGGGAACGCGGCAGCGAGTCCCAGCCCCGGGGCGGCGGGGGTGATGGTGATGGTGATGGTGACGGTGATGACGATAACGATGATGATGATGCTCAGAGGTGGATGAAGCTCCTACCGCGGCCGCGGACTCCCCCTGGCGGCCCCGCCCCGTCCGGGACAGCAACATCCAGCAGCAGCATTCCCAGCACCAGAATCCCCACCAGCGGCATTCCCAGCAGCATTCCCAGCAC
>VXAU01001584.1:771282-781498 GCA_013399695.1 Formicarius rufipectus | reverse complement strand
ACCACCAGCATTCCCACCACCAGTATTCCCATCAGCAGCATTCCCAGCATCATTCCCACCAGCACCATTTCCCCCACCAGCATTCCAATCAGCAGCATCCCCCCTGGCAGCTTTCCCCACTGATACCATTCCCCCCGGCAGAATTCCACGCCGGCTGCTTCCCAAATTGGCTGCATCCCACATGACAGCATCACACTGGTAGCAATCCACAGCAGCAGGATCCCACAGCAGCAGGATCCCACAGCAGCAGGATCACACACCGAGAGCATCCCACACCGGCAGGATCACACATCGACAGCATCCCAAATCGGCAGCTTCCCTCCCTCACCACATCCCACACTGGCAGTATTCCCAGGTCGCCCGGGCCACCAGCCACACTCCTCTGAGCCGCTCCTCACCCCCCCAGCAGCATCCCCCTTCACTCCACCCCTTCTCCACCCAGCAGAGGCTCAGTTTAAGCTCATTCAAATAATGTTTCAAGGAGGGGTTTACACTTCTCAGCATCCTGAAGGACCCAGCACACCAAGCACGAGGGGCTGGGCTGCCCTTTCACAGAACAGGTTGGGTTGAAAGGGACCTTTAAAGGGCATTTAGTCCATGCACCCTGTGTCAGTGTGCACCCCTGCGTGGGGCTGTGAAGCCCCCACCACACTGAACATGAAGACGTCCCCCACCATGGCAACCCCACAGCTTTTATAGCCCCCAAGTTCACCACCTCCTGCAGAGACCCCCAGACCCACCCAGCACCCAACCCAGGCCCCCACCAGTCGAGGAGGAGTTTTGCCTCCACAAGACTAAATCCAACAGCAATCAGGGAAGGGGGGCAAGAGGGGAAGGAGAAGAGGCACTATTTTCTTTTTCCAATTTGATCTTATTAAAACTTCATTCAAAGAAATAGACTTTTCATCTCAAATCTCATGCAAGTTTCATAGCACTGCAGATGGTGGAGCGGGAGAACGCCCGCCGGAGAATTTAATAACAGCACCCAGCCCTCAAACTCCTCACCGGGGAGGGCTGTGCCAGCTGACCAGTGTCCCCACTGCACACCCAGTGTACACCCCACTTTAAGGACCATCCCCCCTCCTCCTCTAATGGCTTTGCTCACGTTCTTCCCAGTTAAATCTGCATCCCTCTCACGTTAATAAATCCCCCGGGATGTGCCAGATGCGGGCGGCGCTCCCGCTGCACCGCTGCCCATCAGGAGATCAGCACGGCCGGGCCGTGTCCTGCCGTCACCCCTCATCCCCTGCCGTGCCTCGGTTCCCCGGTGTCTGGATCAGGGATGCCCCCGTGACTCCGCAGGGAGGGGAGGCAGCGGAGCCAAGCGCCAGCCAGAGCGCCGAGCAGCACCGGGAGGCATCTCGTGGGACCGGGGTATCAGCGTGCTAAGTGATGCCTGGGTGCTTTGGATATCCCCCGAGGACGGCGGAGCAGCTTCCCAGCCCGCGGATGCCTCCCGGGCTCCGGGGGAGCGGTGACTAAACAGCATCCCCAACACAGTCATTAATAAATATCGATGCCGCCCGGGCGCTGCTCGCCTCCGCCGAGCCCTGCTCAGCAAGGCAGGGAGGTGCTGATTCATCACAGGAACCGGCTCCCCTCGGCTCCAGCGAGCAGGGACGGGCCTCAGAGAGGCTGTGCAGAGCCCTGATCAGGCACAGGGGAGCCTGCAGTGGTCTCGTCTTCATGCCTGGGTGCTGTAGGAGCCACAGACATCAGCAGGCAGCTGCGAAGCATCTCATTGCCTACATAAGAGGGAAGCCCAGGCTGTGCCCAGCTTGGAGGAGTAAGAGTCTCGAGTCCTGGCTGTGTCACACAGGTCTGCTGCAGCCCCCCAGTACAAGCTGTGGATGTTGGAGTTACCCACCCTAAACTTGCTCTCCATCACTTGTCCATCCCACCCTGGTCTGTCCCCCAACATGCCCGAGCCTTCCCGCAGGGATGGGGGGCACAGGTACCCAGTGCCGGGTACCCAAAGCTGCTGCAGCATCACCCGCTGAGAGGTGGAGGGCAAGCTGGGGGAGATGCAGAGCTCGGAGCGCTGCTGAGCCCAGCCAGGCATCCCTGTGGCCACAGAAGGGCCAACCCAGAGCCAGTTCTCCGCAGCCTGGCAGATGGTACCCGCACATCCACAGCCATCATCTCCTGGAAGATCCCAGTACATCCACAGCCTTGTCCCGGCAGACCCCCGCACGCCCATACCCGCTGCGCGAGTCCGAGCCTCCTGCCACAAGGGGGAACTCCTGGGCTGGACAAGTCCATCCCAGAGATGCTCTTCGGCTTTGCACCCTCAGCCCCTGCTTCCCGAGAGGGGTTTTGGCCAGGGAAGAACGTTCTGCTCTCCTCATCCCGACATCAAGGGGTCTTGGACCCCTTCTCTTGCCCCAAACTACCTGAAAGCACCTCCCATCATCATGCCCCAGGAGAGGGTTTTGGTTCATGGAATTCCTGTCTCTGACCTCCTTTTTCCAGTTGATCCAATGCAAGGGAAGAAGGCCAGGCAGGACATAGGACACACTCAGGATGTGAACAAAGAAGTATAGCAGGGCAATGTTTCTGAGTCAACTCAGTGCCACAAAACAAAAGACACTGTGTGGGTGACTCAGTCAAGCAAGGACTGCCTGGACACTCCACTGAAGGACACACGGTGAAGGAAAGGCAACAGGACTTCCAGGGAAAAAGGAGCTGACCTGTCTCAAGCTACTGTCATGCAGCATCCACACAGGTATATTGGGAGCAGGCTTTGCATCCTGGCTGCACTTGCCACACTCTGGAGTGAGCCCAGAGTCCTTCAGTGGGGCAGATAAGAGTCACCAGAGCTGAGCATGGTCCCCAGTCCTGCTGCTGCCATCCAGCTTTATATCCCCACAGCCAGGACAGGCTTTGTGGCCACTGGTCTCCCACATGGACATGCATCTTCCCCTCCACCTCCCTAGAGATTCCAGCCCCCCACAGCAGAGGATGGTGCTTGACTTGGCTCCGTGGCTCTCCAAACAACAGGGCAGATCCAGGATTAAGCTCCCCGTGGTGCTGCTCACACGGAGCCCACAGGAGTGTCTTTGGGTAAAAGCCCCAGATAAACTCCAGGCTGGGCTGGCTCCAGTGCTAAGGCAGATCCCACGGGGTGCCCCCACTTGTTTGAGCTCCCCAACCCCACATCTGGGTGATGTAGGGGCATCACTGACATCGGGGACAGGACACCAAGCACATCTGGAAGGGACCTGGGTAATGCTGCATCACATAGTAGCACCAACAGGAGCAGAGAGGCAAATAGAGGTGGTGAAAACTACAGTGAGGTTGGGAATTTGCCCCTCCAAACCCTCTGATTTCCCTGTGGCTTAAATCTGCACATGGACACTTCCAGGAGAAGATAAACCATTCCTTGGAAGACAAGCTAACACTAATGTCCCCAGTCCTGCTGCTGCCATCCAGCTTTATATCCCCACAGCCAGGACAGGCTTTGTGGCCACTGGTCTCCCACATGGACATGCATCTTCCCCTCCACCTCCCCAGAGATTCCAGCCCCAGAGAAGGGTGCTGGATGCAGGGGAATTTGCCCCCCGAGATGCTGTACCAGGAGCAAGGGAGAGAAAGGCAAAGCATGGAAAGGGAAAGAAAGATGCCAGGAGGATGGAAAAGAAAGGCATGGACCAGCAGGATTAGCAATGATAAACTTGCAGCTAAACTGGGCTTATGTCAGCATGTATTACCAGAGAGTGACAGGAATGATGGGCTTGCTCATCTGCCATTTATAAGTGGCAAATGCTGCCTCCATCCTGTTTACTATGAATTAGCTGGCATATGTCTAATCGTCTTTGCAAGCGCCACTCGACTGGCAGAGATTAAGGCCCTGCTCCTCCTACATACCACTGCACTCCACTGCAAGGCAGCAGGACACTGCTTTCACTAGGCTGCCCAAGGACAGAGGGAGGGAAGGCACCAAGGGTGGCACTCAGGGATACAAGGCAAGTCCCCCTTCCACCTCACAGTCCTCCCAAAAGACAAAGTCCTAACGCAGCCAAGCCTCAGAGCAAGAAATCTTTGTTCCTATAAGCCAGCAAAGCCTGCGCAGTTCACTGTGTGAGACAAGCTCTCCACTCTCACTGCTTCAGATCCAAAGGCAGGAGATACCCATCACCTTGGTAAGCCACCAGGTAGATGGGGATAAGTAAACACTACTAACAGCTACCTGAGAGACCAAGAAGAATTAAAACCTTTACTCTTTTAAGCAACTGCTTCACTTGAGCACAGTAGCCAATCCAGAACCTGACTGATTTCCATCAAGAGCCGTGAAAACCAGCTTTAGCCAGGGATCCACATGGAGAAGAGCCTGGATGGCAAAACCCAAGGCGCTTATTGAACAATAAAGCAGTGCAAGAGGGGGTGTGTGTGTGTGTGTGTGTGTGGGGAGGAGGTGTTTGCATGGCCAGCTGCGTGCCCCAGGGCATGTGATGCTTGGCGAGCAAGGTGCTGCTTGGGAGGTGGGAGACCCTTGGCTGACATGGTAACTGCTACTCAGGCATGTCAAAACAATCTTGGAGGGCTTGGAAAATCCAGCTCGCAGACAAGGCTGCTCCACCACAGCAGCATGAGCCCTCCGAGCCAGAATAAACAGTGACTCAGGAAAGGAAAGAGCAAAGGAGATTACAGGGGGATGGGTCTGCTGGGAGGCTGTGAGAGGCACTGAGGAAGGAGGCTGCTCTTACCCGCACAGGGGGGGATCTGGAGGTCTGAATCCCCTCCTGCCATGGAAGCAGAGCAGCTCCTTCCACCCCAGGGCATGAGCAGCCTGGGATCAGGACTGTGTGAGCCCTGGGCTTTGCAGAACATCCTTACTCTCCTTAAGCAAACGTTTTCCCTTCTGTAATCCTCATTCTATATCAAGAGCAGAGATGAATTCAACAAAGCACCAGCTCTAACACCAATGATCGTGTTTGTGAACCAGCACCTAGGTTGGGATCAGGAGAGAAGCATCAGCTTCCCACTGGCAGTACACCTGTGCTCCCACACTCCAGCCAGAGGAGAAAGGGAGTTGTATCCACCTCTCCACGCAGTCCCAGGCTGGGGGAAGCAGCGTCAGGACCTGAGCTGGGTCAGCAGCCCGAGTGCCTGCCCTGCCGCTCCAGGGGCCGGTGCCGTGTGCCCGGAGAGCGCAGTGTAACGTGATAATGACCAGCTGGTCCGGCAATCTGCAGCTCGGCTTTGCTGGGGGATGGCACAGGGCAGCGAGGACTTGGCTGTGAACAGGGCAGAGGGAGATGTGCAGCACGGGGTGCTCGCTGCCCTGGGCCAGCCAGATGCTGCTGGCTTGGCAGGGAGAGAAAAGCACTGCACACACCAAGCCTGGCTGCCTCACGCCTCTGCCTGCTGGTGGGATCACTGCTCCCACCCAGGCTGTGGCTCGGGAGGATGCTGGAGCCAGGTAGGCAGGATGGTGCTGGGAAGCCAAGGAGACCGGATTCCCGGCTGGAGCACCTGGTTCAGGGCCTTTTCTAATTAGCATCACTCTCTTCTCCATCCCTAGACCAGCACAGGGTAAGTGAGCACGGCTCAGGGACCTCCCCAGGGATGTGGCTCCTCCAGGTCATGAGCACTCACAGTGCAGCAGGGAGACAGCTGCAGGGAGCTGTGAGCAGGCTCAGCAGTGGGCTCCAGGACGAGAATGCAGCTGTGGCCCTGTCTCGGGGGGCTAGCTGGCTCCTCTTTATAGCTGCTACCCCACCACGCTGCTGCAGGCAGCCCCCTGAGGAATGCAAACCTTCCTCCCATCCCAGTCGCTGCTGCTGGGAGTGGATTTATTTAGCAGGAAGGTTTCTCTGCGTGGCCAGTCCCCAGCGCTTACTGCCTGCCCTGCTGACCACAGACGTGAGAGCTCTTGTGCACAAAATACCCAGAGAAAACTACCTCTAATTAGAGGGTAGAGTTAAAAATATCCATAGTCCATAAGCAGGGGGAGGCAGACAGGGAAAAGGCACATGCCAGTGTGACTGACGCCCCGGGAGGGAGACGAGATTAGGAGCAACTCAGCCTCACACATACAAATGGTTCAAAATAGATGAGCATATGCCTGAGCAATGAACTAGGGGGAAATGATGGGACTGGTGTAGGAGTGGGGTCATGGTCTGTGACACCACGGAATCAACAGCTTGTCTAGACTCCAGCAGACAAAAAAAGAGATGCTGTCTTCAGCTAGGAGTGAGAGGCACTGTGGCATCAGGCCATCCATAAAAAGCTGCCCAAGCAGCAGAAGTGGTGTGAAAGAGGGATGGACACAGGCCAGATACCTGCATCTCTTCCCAGAGCTGCTGAAAATGATCTGGGTAAATGGCATATCTGCAAAAGGCCCTGAGATCAGGAGTGATATGTATAGATACATACCTGCAAGAGCCTAAAGTCACTGTAGAAACTCTCCATGACAAGGCAGGACTTTGCTTCCAAATGTCCTACACAGTTGGACAGAGGTCATGACATACAAAGGGGAACCTGCCTCTTTCAGCCAAGGGTAGGACACAGCTCCTGTTAATCCCAACGCAGGTCTAGGGAGACTTTCCCTCTCTTATGTCTGATTCTGTCACCAATTACCTGCATCACCCATGCCCTTCCCTCTTGTCACACACTTCAGGTAATCTAAGAAAACCGTGTCTGCTGGTATTTGCCCCCTGGGAAAACACAATGGCCCAGAACCCTCCTTTTTTGTGCCCTACCAAGACAGCACAACCAGCTCTCATCTCTGAGGGCAGCCAAACCCTCTATCTGGAGGAGATTTCTGCCAGGACCTCCTTCTTCCCAGGCCAGCAGACTGGCCTGCCACAATCACAGCATCAAAGCTGAAGAGGTCTGGAGAGAACCTGATGGCTGGGAAAGGTCCAGATGGACAGCCCTGAGGACTCAGACAGGCTGCTCCTCCATGCACAAGGTATGGCACAGCGCTCTGGCAGAGTCCTTGGAGCCCCTGATGCCTCAGATAATCACATTCCTGCCACGTGGATTGCTATTGAAAACTCATCGTGACAGGCACAGCCTGTTATTACAGGTTTGAGCAGCTTCTTCCCAGCAGGGCTTGAACCTCAGTTTGGGCCTCCAGGCACTACAAGCATCAAAAGGATCCATTTCCTCTGACTTGCCTTCAGCTGCTTTCAGATCCCAAATACCTGGTGTACAACATGCTCCACAGAACCTTTAGAAATCCCTGAGGTGACTTTCTTTCCCCAGTTTAGTCCTAGGTCACCTTTCCTTTGTTCTTACAAGCACCAGGAGTGAGGTCCCATTGCTTTTCCTGCACCTCTCCACTGCCCGTGCTTGGGACAAGTCATGCAGCACTTTGTTCTCCATCCCTTTCCACCACAGGCCTTCCTGGAGCTTGAGAAGGCTCCCTGGCAGGACCTCTGCTCCCTTCCTACCACCCTGTAGATTCTTCTTGTTGTGAGCATGGATGGGAATCTCTCCAGAGAACAAAGACATCATAGGAAGAGGCAGGTTTATGCTGCCCCTCCTCATGCCTGAATACCCCCCTGAGCTACCCAGGGCTGCTCTCAGCATGTAATCTATTCCAGTTAGTGACGTCAACATGAAATAATGAAACGGGAGCTCTGTTTGTGTGTGAAAACTGTCCCAGTTTGATGGGTGCTACGACTCTTGTATAATATTTATTGTGACTCCTTGAGCTTGTTGAGTTTCACATTTCAAATGGCTCCTCAGTGGTGATGGCAGATCAAAAGGCAGAACCTGGCTGCAATAAAACCATGGGGACAGCACAAGGAGAAGAGCTGGCATGGGTTGTACCTGCCTGAGATAAGCAGTTGGCACATCCATGCAGTGTGGAATGGATATCCAGGATGATGTTCAAGGTTTCATGCCCTGGTGTCACCCATGAAGGTTATATCTGCTTTGCCAGTTGACTCCAACTCTGCCCTCTGTCTGCATTGATTATTCACAAACATACCCTCAACACTTGCCTGGGCCAAGCTCCAGCAGCCTGGAGAGGGAAATCAAGGCTTAGAAAAGCTCCTGAGTGAAGTTTCCAGCTCCCCCTCGAGTGGCCCAGATGGCCTGGGGAAGCC
This sequence comes from Formicarius rufipectus, assembly GCA_013399695.1. NCBI lineage: Eukaryota > Metazoa > Chordata > Aves > Passeriformes > Formicariidae > Formicarius > Formicarius rufipectus. The sequence continues at coordinate 773,438 of VXAU01001584.1, read as the reverse complement.
AGAACACCACAGCACAGCTCTCCTGTGGCTCTCCCAGCACAGCTCAGCCCAGTCAGAGCATCACAGAATGGTTTGGGCTGGAAGGGACCTCAAAGATCAGCCAATTTCAAACCCCCACCACCTTTCACTACACCAGGTTGCTCCAAGCACCATCCAAACTGAAATAATTCTCCTTTTTTTCTGCAGCGTGGGGAGAACAGTCCAGCTAGAGACCTCCCATCCTTTCTCATCTCCTCTGTCTCATCTCCACTCTTCCCTGATCAAGCTGCTGCTGGAAGTTGAAAAGGATCCTGACACCTCAGTGATTGCACTTTATTGCTGATTATATTCTCTGTCATCACATTTTACATCTCCTGCCAGGGCAGTCCAAAGGGACTGTGCTAAAATGATTCCTTACACAACAGGGACCCAGCCCAGTCAGCCCTTGAGTCAGGTTTTAAGCCATATAGTCTTACTAGGCAATTCCTTCCCCTTCATCCTCAGGGAAATATCCCATCTGGCCTTTAGAATTGATGAGACTCCCCGTATTAACTTCACTGGGCTCAGATCAGCCCTTTAAATCTACTCATTAGCATCTTGAGTTAGATCTCCTACGTTATTGAGTTAAACACATTTTTACATCCCTTAATTTCTGCCAGCTCTGCCGAGCTGGTTTAGAGACCAGAGGAGAATTCGGCTTTCATTCCAGCTGCTTGATCTTCAACAGCTTCTTAATTACATCCTCATCAGACACTACAGGCAGCCAGTGACGCATGAGCCAGTGTTAACCCAGGCAGACTTGCTGAATTTGAGGTGACTGTGCCATGCTGGTAATTCTTCTTCCTTTCTGTTAATCAAAGGAAAAGGTTCTGGGACACTTTTGAGGACCACAGGGTAGCTCTGGATGCTCTCTGTACAAAGCCATTTTTCAGGGCAGAATCACTTGGCTATGTAAGACAGAATTTGGTCCAGCACGAGGACTGGGAGAAGGTGTTTGTGCCTATTATGGGGAGTTTGGAACTGGGAAAGGTGTCCCTGCCCTTGGAAGGGGGGTTGGAACTAGATGATCTTTAAGGTCCCAACCCAAAGCATCCTGTGATTCTGTGACTCAGGAAACTCCTCAAGAGCAGCACTCTCAGCTCAGCAGCTTGTTTCTGTTTCTTTTTTTACTTTAAGTTGTTAAAAGTTTATAGAAATAGTCACAGTTCAGTGAATTGGCTTTTTAGGGAAAACTATCAGAAAAATCACACTTTTTAGGAGTTCCTAGTAAATACACGAGGGAAACACCTACTTTGGAACAAAACTTGGATGGGTTTTATAACAAAAAAGTTGCCTTCGAGCTAACTTCCTGGCTCAAAAGCACTTTTAAGTTCTCCCAGTGCTTTACTCGGGGCGAGTTTCCTTTGCTCCATGGCGCTGAACCAGCGGTCTTGACCTGCCCCTCTCCGCGATGTCCGGGGGTCCCACTGCCAGAATCATCCCTTTTCCCTGCACTCCGGGAGTCTCACTGCCGGGATCATCCCTTTTCCCCACCCTCCAGGGGTCCCACTGCTAGAATCATCCCTTCTCCCACCTTTTGGGGGTCCCACTGCCGGGATCATCCCTTTTCCCACCTTCCGGGGGTCTTACTGCCAGAATCATCCTTTTTCCCACCTTCCGGGGGTCCCACTACCAGGATCATCCTTTCTCCCATCCCGGCGGGACTCCCATTACTGGGATAATCCCTTCTCCCCGGCGGGGGCTCACAGGGGCCTCACTTCCTGAACCAGCACCTCTTCGCATCCACTGGAGTTCCCGCTGCCGGGATCATACCCTCTCCCGGGGGTCCCACTGCCGGGATCATCCCTTTTCCCACCTTCCGGGGGTCTTACTGCCAGAATCATCCTTTTTCCCACCTTCCGGGGGTCCCACTANCGGGATCATCCCCTCTTCTCCCCCCTCCGGGAGTACCCCTGGCGGGACCGGTCCCTCTTCACACGCCCCTGCGGGTGTGTGCGCTGTGCTCGGTGTGTGCTCGGTGTGCCCGGTGGGTGCGCTCAGTGTGCTCGGTGTGTGTGTGCGAGTGGGTATAGGTGTGTGTTCGGTGGGTGTGCTCGGTGTGTGTGTGCGGGTGGGTGTGCGAGTGTACTCGGTGTGTACGGGTGTACTCGGTGGTTGCTCTCAGTGTTCTCGGAGGG
>VXAU01001584.1:707231-770920 GCA_013399695.1 Formicarius rufipectus | reverse complement strand
TCCGGGCTCTGCGCAGGCTCTGCTGGCTCCGCACACCCCATCATGGCGCTGCGGCGGCCGCGGCTGCTCCGGCTCCTGCTCCTGCCCCTGCTCGGTGAGTCCCGGCCGGCACAGCCCCCCCGGCACCGCCCGCACCCCGCCGCGACACCCCCGACACGCCGCGCCCCGGCCGGGGGGATGCGCTGCCCCTGTCCCGATCCCGGGGAAACAGAGAGCAGGGAGGGATGCGCTACCCCTGTCCCGATCGCGGAGAAACACAGGGAGGAGGGAGGGATGCGCTGCCCCCCGTCCCGATCCCGGGGAAACACAGGGAGGAGGGAGGGATGCGCTGCTCCCGTCCCGATCCCTGGGAAACACAGGGAGGAGGGAGGGATGCGCTGCCCCCGTCCCGATCCCGGAGAAACACAGGGAGGAGGGAGGGATGCGCTGCCCCCGTCCCGATCCCGGGGAAACACAGGGAGGGGGGAGGGATGCGCTGTCCCCGTCCCGAAGAAACAGGGGAGGGATGCGCTATCCCCTTCCCGCAGAAAGAGATGGAGGAGGGATGCGCTGTCCCCGTCCCGATCACGGAGAAGGAGAGGGAGGAGGGATGCGCTGCCCTGGTCGCGATCCCGGGGAAACACAGGGAGGAGAGAGGGATACGCTGTCCCGGTCGCGATCCCGGGGGAAGGGAAGGGATGCAGTGCCGCAGTCGCGGTCCCGGGGAAAGGGAAGGGACGCGCTGTGCCAGTGAGTATCCCGAGGAAAGGGAAGGGATGCGCTGTGCCAGTGGGTATCCCGGGGAAAGGGAAGGGATGCGCTGTGCCAGTGGGTATCCCGGAGAAGGGGAGGGATGCGCTGTGCCAGTGGGTATGCCGGGGAAAGGGAAGGGATGCGCTGTGCCGGTGGGTATCCCNGAAGGGGAGGGATGGGGTGTCCCGGGGGGTATGCCGGGGAAAGGGAGGGGATGCGCTGTGCCGGTGGGTATCCCGGAGAAGGGGAGGGATGCGCTGTGCCGGTGGGTATCCCGGAGAAGGGGAGGGATGCGCTGCCCCGACCCCGGGGGGATGCGGGGACGGGACGGGGCTGGCCGGCTGAAGGACCCGTCGGAAGCGTGGTGCTTCAGGGAGTGTGGGACACGCGGCACAGCGGGGGAAACATCCCAAAACCCAGCTCAGCAAGGAGCGGGTCCAGGGCTGAGGGTGCCAGGAATGTGCAGGCTCGGCAGGCAGGCAGGGCGGACACTAGTGCCTATTCAAGACCAGGCACAGGCGCCTATTGTTCGGGGGGCCCCGCATGAATGTTTGCAGTTTTAATTGCAAAAACATTTGCTAATTCCGCTCAGGAATGAATTTGGGCTCATTTGTTGTCTGGCTATTAATAGCCTGGGGGGATGAGGAGGGGGACAGCAGCCGGTGGGCTCGTGTGTCCCTCCCCCCCTCCACCCAGATGGCAGGAGGAGAGGATGGGATGGAGTTGGGCTGACAAGCAGCCCCTGAGCACCAAAATACACCCATGAACACACGTACAGACTCACCAGTAACTGTCTTGGGTCAACTCAAGGCTGAAATGTGTTGAAATATTTCAAACAGTTTATCTAAGGACAAAAAAACAATTCTCCAGTGACTCCAAACAGAGCCTCTCGGGGCCTGAGATAAGGTGAGATTTGGGGATTATTTACCCAAACAGTGAGTGGAGGAGTGAGAAGATGACTCTGACACTGTTCTGCTCTGAGGAGATGCTTGTCACGCGCTCCGGGGTCTGCTGTTCATTTGCTTTACTGTGGTTTGGAAGCAGCAGGAACAGTTTCAGCAGGAGAAGTTGGAAGTGCCTGATCCTGGAGCATCCCACAGCCTTCCGGGTGCTAACTCTGGGTTCAGGTGCTCCCTCTGAATGGGAAAAACGACAGCACAACTTTTCCTCACAGCTGCAGGGTAGAAGGTGCCCCATTTCCTTCCTCTGTCCCATGGGCAGTGCCCAAGTGTCCTGTTGAATCCAGCCTAAAAGATAGGAAGACTGGAAGCAAACTACAGATATTTCTGCCTTTCTTTAGAGACTCAGTAGTTGCTAAAAACAGCCAAACACCACTAGTTTCACACCTCTGCCTGAAAACATTTATCTGGTGAGTAAACCAAGTGGTAACAGGCTTCACTTCCTATTAAATTCAAGGGTTCGTGGCCAAATCACAGTGCCTTATCCTGGATTGATTTCCAGTAATTTTTAAATTTGGGCTCATAAACCCAGAAGAGTGAGCAGAAGTGAAGTTGAGAATAAAAAGGTTTGTTCCACCACACTTGACTTGAGGTACTGGGGGCACCCCATTAAGTCAGGGTTACACTGCCAGCGGTATGTAAAATTAAATATGTACTAAGTCTGCAGGGCTGGTGCTGGATGGCGGGGTGGCAGTGTGACTGGAAGGATGTGTTTGTGCCAGCTGACTACTCGGGGAAAAGGGGAAAAAAAAAGGCATAAACAGAAGCAGACAAAGCTGACAAGATGTTGAGATCCCAAGCTGCCAAACTCTGACCTGCTCTAGATGATAAGGTGCTGCTTTGACTCCAAGCGCTGCGAGCTGGGGTTGCCTCTTGCTGTGTGTTACTGCCAAGGAGAAACTCTGCTCTTGATCGTGGCCTTAAAACACTGCCATGAAGCAGGAGCCAGTGAAGCATGGAGCATTCAGAGCATTCCCAGCTCGGGGCACTAAAAGCATCTAAAGATTCTGCACATCAGGGAAATGCCATGGTGATAATTAAAGCAGTGGAGGTTCTCGGCAGCGGTGATGGAAAGGGTGGCTCACAGCTGATACCACTGTTGTGTCCTACCTGGGGGTCTCTTGTTGCCACCTTGGCTTTGGAAACAAATATTTGGATTTTGAGGGTTTCACAAGGGCAGGGCTGTGGAGACCTTCCCAAAACTCTCAAGTGTTTCCTGTTGAAAACAAAACATGCTGATAACCTCACAGCCCATGATGGGGAGACACAGCAAGTCCCAGGCACGTTTCAGTTTCAAAGCTCATTATATTCAAATCTTCTTTTGATGTAATTCTGAGGGTTTGGTAATATGGTGGATTTTGCAGAAGGCTTTTAAAAATCTATGGAGTAGAAGTTCTCATTTCCTTTTTTTTTAATATATGAAGTCCATCTGTCCCAGCCACCAACAACTGTTCTGAGTCAGCTGTCAGTGCCAAGAATCATTCGCTGGAAATGTTGTCAGCTCTCTTGCCGTGATGATAAGTTGCTTGTTGGTATTTTCTGATAGGAAGTATTTGCAGTATTGCCTTCTTTTCAACAGGCAGTAAAAAATCGGGACAAGCAGCTTTGAGAGCCCTGCCAAAATCAGGCTCTTAATAACATCTTCAAAAAAATTCCTAGGAAGGGCTTGGTGTTCCTATTTGGGTAAGCAGGATCTGGCATGGCCACCAAAGAGTAGTTGGATGCACATCTCCTTTACAGCTGTTGACAAAGAATGTGACACCAGCACATTCCCTCATCCTGAATACTTCTCACAATTACTCGGTTGAAGTAGATTCAGAGAGTAAAATGTGTTTTCTTTAGTGAGGAGAAAGAGCTGTGGACTGAGATGTTGCTCTGCTCATGAACTTGGGTTCTTTTACTGTTTATTTGCACTGTGCAAGTTGAATTCTGGGTCTCTTGGCCCCGCTGCAGCTGTTTTTCAATTATCTGTCCACGCACTGAGGATTTGCACCAGGGACGTGCCTTGAGTTGCCAAAAAATCACCTCAACAAGTAAATAAAGCAGAATGAGCTGCTGCATCTAGCTCCACAACCAGGGGCAAAAGCTGCTCTAAGGGATGGCTGTGGGTGGCCAGCTGCCAGTTGACCCCTAACCTTAGTCACCTGCAAAGGGTAAAGCAGTGATTAGCCCCCACTTGCTCCTGCTTTCCTCCCAGCTTGCTTGGGTTGTTGTTTTAAGTTTTCCTTGCAAATTGGGCTGGCTGCTCTCATCCTCTGCCACGAGTGGTTGTGTCTTGAAGCAGAACTGGCCTCCCAGTTGTATATTTAGAGCTAATGCTTCACAGTTGATTGCACCAAGCCCTGATGATCCCAAGGAGGTTCGTGAACTCCTTACAGAGCCAGCCTGAAGTGGTGGGAGGGAGTTAGCAAAGATTTCCACAGGCCAACAGGATCCTGAGCCCTCAAGAGTCCTCGTCTCCAAAACAAGGGGGGGTGTTGCCAACATGCCCCTCAAGAAGATAAAACCACTGCTCTGTGCAGAAAGCTGGTGGCCTGTTTGGAAACCTCTGTTTGTATTAAAAAAAAAATGAAAAAAAGAGATGACTTCGAGATACAGAATTAATTAGGATAATTACATTCTCAATCTGGCTTCTGTATCGACTGGAATGTGAACTGCATTATCTATTCCCAATTGATAAGGGCTGGTTGCCTTCCCTCTAAACCCCCGGGGAGTATCATGTTTTTACGAGACAGAGGATCAAAACCAGATTCAACCACTGAAGGTCAGATCCACGCAGTGGAGGAGTGAGGGTGTGTGCAACAAACCCCAGCCCTTTGCTGAGTCAGGACGTGGCCTAACAACCACTTAATGGCTTTAATTGCACTAATGAATGTTCTGGACATAGTCTGAAATTTCACCCAAAGGGGGCTGGATTGCTGCTGGGTGCTGCTGGGTGTAGTCCTGTCAATAGCTGTGCTTGGGGCAGAGAAAATACTTGCTGGGTCACCGTTCTCAAACTCCCTGCTGGAAAGGAGAGGTTTCAGTTTCAGAAAAATAAATAATAACATAAAAACTGGACTTTTTTTTGGCTGGAAAGCTCAGGTCTTTGTTTTCTTATGACCCTTCAGAGCGCTGACACCCACAGCAATAACCTGAGATGAGAGGAGAGGTGTTGTTTGGAGAGTTTAGTGCTTCTTCTTTTTGCAGACACTTCCCAGAATATATCTGTGGCCAACAGGACAGTGAGGCACTCCATGGACTTCTCCAGAACGTTGATCTCGGGGATAACCAACCCCTCACAAACTTTTGCATCTCACTTGAGAGGTCAAGCAGCTTCCTTGGGGGATAAACACTGAGGGAAGGGTATATTAAAGATGTTTCCTGCCCAGGACTGGCCAGCTGAGCTCCTGTTATCACTTTGATTGCCCTGCTGCCTTTCCTGCTGTAAGGGAGCTTTGTGTGAGCCCTGGGCAGGAGTTCAGCTGTCCAGCTTGGGAGGGCAACACCAAGACAGCTGCAGAACAGAGCTGGTGGCCTCTTCTTCAGAGCAGCATCCTAAGGCAGGCCTTCAAATGTCTTAGAAAACCCCCCCAGCCTGCAAGAAATGAGGTTTAGAGAAGCTGTTCCTCTGCAGATCTTCAGGCTCCTTCACTGCTGTGTTGGGTATTGAAGGAAATTGCTTTTGGTGCCTGTTCCAAACCAGAAAACCAGCAGAGAAAAGAGCAGCAGAAGGAAAAATTGTATATGGGAGTTGGTGAAAAATGAATTAAAAAAAAAAAAATATCATCCCTGCAATTTCCACTGGGCACAGTTGGGGCAGATTCCCATGGACTGAGCTCTGAGCTGCTGAGGGCTGTCAAATGGGAGCCCAGTCAACACTGGGCTGGCATTAACTAATTAAAAAGAAACGAAGCCACATACATGTTGTAACCTGACAGCCCACAGGTACTTCAGATAAGCTCAAAAAATTAGTGGGAATTGTTCTGTCATGCAAGAATCCCTTGTCAGAATAAATAACACAAGGTATTGGGTCCTGTGGTGCCCTCGTGGGATGGAGCACAGGGCTTAACACAGACTCAGTTACAAGAGGAAATGAAGGTTTTCCAGAGCAGCAATAGGTGAAATTAAATTGTGTTCACATAATGCTCAAGGTTTTCCTCCTTTTTTTTTTGGTTGTTTGTTTCTTTTTTAAGTCACAAATCCTCGGGATTTCAGAGTTAAAACCAGAACACGCTGGAACCTGCTCCCTTCAATGTACCTGATTATTGCAACCCAAATGTAAGATCAGCAGGTTTCTCAGAGTCCTCTTAATTCATTTGGGCACAGCTGGCTCATGGGAAGACACCGAGCTTTAAAACTGCAACGTGGCAGGGCCTTGCTCTATCTTTGGCATGTGGCTAAAAGGCAGCGGTTGACAATGTTCAGCAGCATTTCAAGATTTTTTTAATCATGCTATTAAAAATATATTTTGGTAGCCTAGGTAAGCTTTTGTGCTGAGCTGGAGAAATCCACTGAAATCTAAGGGGATTTGTTCCAATTACTAGGCTGGCTTTCTAATGCCCCTGACCTCTTCTGAAAATCCCTGCCTTAATAAACTTTGGGCAATTTCTTATGTAAGTGGCCAGTATTTTGCAGAGAGGACGTAAATCAGGACACTTTTAGGCCCTGTTTTGAAGGATGGGAGTGGAATACTTCTACAAATTCATGCCTGTTGAAAGCATCTCAGTGCCCTGCTCACTCCCCAACCTGAGGCACCTAATTCCCTTGCCACTTTTGGCAGTCTTGCCCAGTGTATCTCCAGATGTGCAGCCACAAAGTCCTTCAGTGGTGGCTGGAGGAGCTCATGAAATCCCACGTATCCGAAGGAAGTCAGGAGTTGTGTTTCATCAGCAATACAAAACAGGGCAGGCAAGCAAGGTCATGGAGGAGAGCTGTTTGGAGAGCCAGGCTGGCCTTTTAACAGGGAAATAGTGCTCTGCACAGCAGTCCTGCTTTATATTCCCAGTGGAAAGGTCCCTGCCACTTCTCATCTCTCCAGGCTGGCTGCGTGTTCTCTCAGACCTCGAGTGGAGGTGGCTGCACAGCAGAGGGCTTAATGATTTTGTCTGCATGTAAATGTACAAGGCTCTGCTTGATCTTTTAGCCCCAAATCACCCATGGAGACAGTATTTTTGTTTTGCTAGGATGTTATCCTTGAGAAACAAAGGTTTGATGGATGTTGCTGCCGCTCCCTGCATTAGAGTAGCGTGTATGGCTTCTGCTCACAGGGCTGTTTGCTGTCAAAGGCAAGGAAGAAAAAGCAAAAACTCTGCATCAATTCGTGTCTCCACTCACTGAACCCTCCCCAGAAGATTCATTCATGGTGCTGTTGGGCTGCCCCAGAGATGAGGAGCATCCCTTGGAGTGGGGGAAGATGATGGCTGCGTGAGTTTGAATCACAGCAGTGGGAAGAGCCCCCGTGCCCACAGCAGCTCTTCATGGACCCCAGGGCCCATTAAGGAGATTGCTGCCTGCTAATGGGCTTCCTCCCGGGGCTCTGGCTGCCAACACTCCCCTGAATGATTTCCGGGAGCTCAGTCAGGGAAGGTGTTGCAGAGTGCTGCAGCTCTTGCTGCTTCTGTGAAACAGCTTTTATCCCCTCAAAGGAACTCAGCAGCAGCTATTTTTAATACGCACTTAAATCTTTGCTTTAATCTTTTTCTTCTTGTATTGATCCCTGCGAAAGCTCGAGGATAAATATTTCTTTCCAACCCACCACGTTGTTTGGAGTTGGTTATTTTTAGAGCCTGGAAAACATCCGCTCTGTAGTGACCAGGGCATCTTAGGAAGGGAAGTCCCAGCTCTGTGCTCTGTCCCTCTGGACCAGCCCTGACTTCCACAGCTTGTGGGAGTCCCTGCTCCTTGGAAGAGTGGGTTGTGGAGGTGTTGAGGTACCAAAAGCCAAGGTGGAAGGAGTAATACACCCCCCTGTTAGTGTGATTCACCTCCTCATCAGTGTGATTGCTTTGTGCTTTGCTGGCAGGGCTGGACACCTGTGCCATGGAACAGGTTGGCTTCACCCACCACGGATCCCCTTGTTGGTGCAGAGGCTCCTCCAGCAGAGGAGGGGCTGGTTTCCCTCCCTCTTTGGCTTTGGCTGCTCTGCTGAGATGGCACAGTGTACATGGAAGGGGCTGGTCGGATTTCTCAGGGAGGCAGTGGCTTATCTCCTTTCTTGTGCAGGAGCAAACAGCTCTTAGGTGGCTACAGCTCGGTCAGGGCTGATGGGGTTGCCTTTGAACTGGTGATGTGGAGATGAAAGGCAGAGTGCCTTGTAATCACCTCCTGAGCCTCCTGGGTTCTCCCTCAAGCACAACTGGCTGAGTTGGTCAGCATCCTTATGGAGCTGGTGTTTCCCCTTCTTTTGGCCAGTTTTCAACAGCCCATAAATAACAGGGCAGTGCAGAGCTCTGCCTGCCAGCACTGCCCCGTGCGTGCTGGAGGGGAGGTTAATCCAGGTACCAGCTTCTCTCCTCTCCCATCAGAAGTCCTCTGGTGGGCCTGGCCAACACACAGCTGTCCTCACCCATGGAAACAGGGCAAGATAAGCCCTTTGAAGTCCATCCTGGGGCTGGCAGCAGCTTCTGAGGCACCCAGGGACCCCCCTTTCTCAGCTGCTCCCTGAGCTCCCCGAGCCAACAGCTGATCAGTCTGCAGGGTTGGAGCACTGGGGCTTTGCCAGGGGGCACAGGGGCTCCAGATTCCAGTTTATTTGTGGAGGATGGGAGGATCTGGGGGCTCTCTCCTGGTGTGGTGCCAAGGCGTGATCGCTGCCCACCAGCATCCCGCTGTTGGTCCTCAATAGGGATTGTTCTCCTCGCCTGGGCAGGCTCCTGGTGTTCTGCTGCAGGCTCCTTGAGCCTCCTCTTCCTGCAAGTATTTGGAACAGATCCTGTTTGGCTGTTTTGATAGTTTGACTCAGCTATTAAGTGGCAAAGGCAAGTTGGACCCAGGTTCACCGTGATTACAAGTAGCTCTGCAAAGAGGGGAGGTGGGGGTCACATTCAGACATGGGGCTCTGTGGGAGAGGTCCTGGCCTCAACTCTAAGAGCTGGATTGCATGCAAGGGGATCTCCTTCTTGGCCACGACACTGCACAGTCCCGAGGAGAGCGTCTTTTTGGAGTGACAAATATGTCACAGTTCTGGCTGCTTCCATATTTCCCAAGAGCTTTTCAATTCCTGGCTCACCCTCGGTCACACACGGCACATGTCTCACATCTGTCACTCAGCTTCGTGTCCTGGACTGGAGGCAAAACCTGTCTTTGCTACAAAGACTTCCCTCTTTCGAGTTTCCTTTTGGTGTCTGTGTCCCTCATTGAGAAGCAGCAGCTCCTTCAAAGCATTGCAAGGAAGCCTGTTTGCAGAATTTACAGCTGCTTCCCCAGGCTGGAGTGTCCTCCTCTTTAGGAGAAAGCTGTTAAGCATGTTCTTAAGTGGGAAGATAAGTGGTGTTACCATCCTTTCATCTTCTGGCTCGGAGCAGGCTGGAGATAACTGATAAGGAGATGACAGCAAGGAAGATGCATAGGCACCTTTGGATTTAATTCCTGCTTTGCAAGGCAGTCTTTAAAGCACATCTCTGGTGGGAACACAGGCTGGTAAAATAAAGCTGGTCCTTCCCTTCTCAACATATGTCTTTTCCTCATGTCTCTGAGGCAGATCCTCTGTGTGTGTGCCAGCGCAGCGAGCTGGGTTCTCCATTTCTGGGCTCTCCTTCTGCCGCTGACATTCGAGGGACTTGGCTTGGCTTGTCTCTAGACACTGTTTCGGCTGGTGATTTCCTTCCCACATTTCTCTTTTTTTTTCTTTTTCCTCCTCACAGATTGGAGCTGTGCTTTCAGCAGGGCTGCCTTTGCAGTCCTGCACGTGATGTGCCAAGATGCATTCCTGTGCGGGGGGCTGGGGGCAGCACCCCGTGAGTGGGGGGGTCTTCACATCACTCCTGAACAGGCTGTGCATTCAGTTCCAGAATTCCTGCCTTAGCCCCTCGTCTGCTGGCTGAAACAGGTGGCAAGCACATGCCTGTGAGGGTCTGTGCTGGGGGTGGTCTTCAAGGTCAGCTGTGTCCTGCCTACATTCCTGCTGGGTTCCTCTACCTCACCTTCTGGTCTAGCTGGCTCTGGGCCACCCAGCCTAGAGGTCCTTGGCCATCAACACGTGCTGATTGTTGGAAAGGAACCACTTGAAAGTGGAGTTGGTGGCACCCAAACCTGCTCCATCCTGCTGCGTGTTCCCCCGAGGGAAGGGGGGAAGTGCAGGGGCAGAACTGAACAAAAAGTCACCAGTGCACTCACACCGAGCAGCCCGTGCCCTCGGGAGAGGGCACAGCCCTTGTGCCACTCCAGTGAGTGGCAGGAGAGGCTTTTTCCATGGTGGGACACCCCACAGGCTGTGCTGGGGGCAGTGGTGGAGTCGGTGAGCTGGGCACGGCAGACCTTGGGCAGAGGTGAGAGCGGAGCTGTTTGGGTCAGGATTTGGGCACAGTTTGCAGTCACATCCAGAGGAGACAGTGCCTGGTGAGAGGTCCACATCCAGGTGCTCCACAGGAGCTCCCAGGAGCCCTGCCTGCTGCCAGGCTTTTCCAAGTGCCTGCTCCTCTTGCCTTAGCAGGGGCTTCTGCTCCCAGCCCTCTGCCTGGTGCCAAGCCCTCTGCAGGTGAGGCTGCGACCCTGCCCACTGCAAACCCCACCTTTCTGCCCCACAAGCCTCCCCCCAGCTTTCTCTGGGGAGCTGCTGCAGCTCAGCAGGGCTGGCTTTGCCAGCCCAGAGCTCTGAAGAGTGAGCAGGGGCTGCAGCTCCCTCTGGGATCAGCCCCCAGAGCCTCTGCACCTCACTGTTACTCAGCATTTTCCTCTGACAGGGAATTAAGTAGGATTTCTAGGTCATTGTGGGCCTGTCAGGAGGAATCGTCTCCTGTAGACCTCATTATCAAGGCTCTTTTCTGCAATGCCAGACTTCAGAACAATTGCAGCCTGGTTCCCTAAACACTGACTAATGAGACAGAGCTGTTAGCAGCAGTTTGCTAAATAAAGGCTGTTTCTGCCTGAGACAGAGTAAAGCCAGACGGGATTTTCTTAGCTGTCTCTCGCACAGAAGGTGTTTCAAAGGACCCTTATTAAAATAATGAGCTTGATGCTGCTCTTGTGGTGGCTGCATGGGGTCAGTGCCTGATGCCGGTGCCAGGTGCTTCCCCACTGCAGTGACTTCAAGTCACTTGCCTCCAGAAACCTCAAACCCTCTGCAGCTCCCTTGGTTTCAAGGTGTTTTGAGCATTTACCTTGAACCTTTGTGCAGCTGTGATAGTGACTTGCTGCCTCTTGGTGGACAAGCTGGGTGACCACCTTTATTTCCTCGGGTGCCACGGGAAGATGGTTTTTGATCTCCAGGTTGTAGCAGAGCTTGCTGAGTGTTCATGCCCATGGGTTTGGAATGGCAGGGCACCCAGCACTGGAGCAGGAGAGACAAGTGTGTGAAAGGAGGGTTGCAGCTTGCCCAGGTGAGGTCTCTGCTGGTGCTCAGGTGCTGGGCAGGAGGGGTGGAGCTCCCACTTGGACAGCGTGGGGTAACTTTACATCAAACAGGTAAGTGCTGTTGATGCTCCTGTAATGAGATTTTTCATCCTGCCTCTCTTCTTATCATCAGAAGGCCCTGGATTAGAGGTACACTCTGGAGCATGATGGGCTGGGTGCTTGCCTCTGGCTGGAGCAGGAGGGCTGGGGATTATTACCTGGCCAGTTCTCAGGTTTGTTTGAGGCAGTGCTTTGATGTGGCAGTGAGAGCCCATGGAAAAGGCAAACTGTGTCTAGACAGGTTTTTTCACTCTCTGTTGTATCTCTGAAGCAGCAGAGATGTTGCCAAACAAGCTGAGTGGCTCCAGAAGCAGAGCTATTTCTAGAAAGACATGGTTTTTCAGGAGGACCCAAAGGAGCTCTCGCTGGACCTTTGGTGAACCTCCCACTGATGGAGCTGCTTCTCTCCGTGCCCCTCACACTGCCTGGATGAGTTAATTGCAGGTAGATGCTCCTAAGAGTGAGCAAAGGGAGGTCCAGGAGGTGGCTGCTGTGTTTCCAGGTGAGCTGGCAGGGTTGGGAGGTCCAGGAGAAGACCACTGAGCTGCGCTGTGGGTTGAGAGTGCAGGGCAGCAGTGGATTTTGGCAGCAGTGCTGTGCTGAGGAACGATGCCTTGGGATTGGCAAGCTGGGGGCTGCCAGGTCTTGCCCAGCAGAGCTGCCCTGTGTGCCCAGTGACAACTGCAGCCAGTGGTTCAGTGGCACTGGGAGGGAAAGCAAAGGCAGGCCAGGGTCTAGAGAGAGTTGTCGCTGGCTGGCAAGCCCTGCTCTCAGTGCTGTCTCAGCTCTGATCTGCCATCTCCCCCGGGCTGTTTGGGAGGGGAAGTGGAGACTGGATTCAAATGCCTATTGTCTGTCCTTCAGCTGGGAGCAGAGCCAGCAGAGAGAGCAGTGCTGGCAGCATCTGATGCAGGGGGCAGATGTGAGGGGGAACATACTCACCCGTGAAACGCTGGCGCTGGCACTTCCAAAGGTGCCTCAAAGGTTAAGTGCCATGTGCTGGAGTGTGCACATGGAGGTCAGGAGAGAAACCCAGGGCTCCTGGGATCCCTGCAGGACTTGGGGATGCTTTCAGAAGGCAGCTCTTGCCACTGGGACAAGGTTTTGTTGCAGCATCTGTCCGGGTTGGTGCTGTTTGCCAAGCCACACCGTGCCAGGCTGGATCTCACCTGGGGGCTTTCGGGGGTGCTCAGGTGAGCCCAGCCTGGCTCCCCTCCCCTGGAGCCAGCTGCCAACTTGTGCAGGCAGGAGCTGAGAGCAGAGTGTTTCCTGACCCTGCCAAAGGAGGGCTCAACCACAGGTTTTGAGCCGAGCTGGAAACTTGGCAGCGAGGCCCGGAGCAGCCAAGAGCCCAGCTTGCTCTCCTATGTCAGGGTTGGCTTCTGTACTGCTGTGGGGAGTGCAAATATGTTCCCAATCTGTTTGCTTCACTGACATGGCTCCAAGACACACAGGGAGCAGACACACTGACCAAGAAGGGGCCATTGTTAGAGGGACCATCGTGACTGTGGCTCTGCTTCATCCCCAGCACCCAAAGTGCTCAGCCCTCCCGGGTATCCCAGCTTGAACTGCACATTAGCACACACAGCCAGGGAGTTGTCCCTGTTTTATTCAATTTGTCCATCCCTGTTGCCCTGATCTGGCCTTTTGATTTACATGCTGATCTCTGGCAGGCAGGTATTAAATCAAGCTGTAGATAAAAGCAGCTCGCAAGCGTTGCTTCCCTGGGAACCACCCCAGACATCACTGACACGTCGCTAATTGCACCCAGGCAGACAGATAACTCACTCCCTGTGCTGGAGGCTGAGCAGCAGGGAGCCAGGGCAGGGAGGGATGGGCTGGTGGACAGGTTGGGATGTTGGCTAAGGAGGAATGAAGGCCCCAAGAAAAGCAGAGAGGAGGAAGGGAGTTACCTCACTTGTTTCCAGCAGCCAAGGCAGGGTTGTCCTCAGAGAAGTATTTCCTTAAGCTTTATCCAGTCCGAATTTAGTTGCAACTTTTATGAACAATAAAGGCTTCCGTGGTTTCCCTTGGAGGAACTGGAATGAATCCAAATAGATTTTAGTGCTGAGAAGCAGATCCTGTTAGTAATATCAGCCTAATCGTTTCTTTCAAGCTCCTTCCCACCTTTTTCACCATTCATGCTCCTAAAGCCTGCAGGCAAGTTACCAAGTCCAGTCTACCCCCTTCTTTAGCTGTTTCTGACCCTGCAGGCCAGACTGCAGCTTCCCCTGGCTTTTTAGGGTCTGTGAGGGCATTTAATATGCTTGCACCAGGCTGGGGTGGGGGCTGTGCCCCTTTCCTCAGGAGAGACCTGGCAGTGTGGCACAGAAACCCCAAGGCTGGCAGGACAGTGGAGCAGAGCTGAGCTTAACCAGGGACCAGCACGTGCTGCTGGGTCTGCCTGTCTCTGGGAAAAGGGCCTCTGACCAGGACTCAACCGGGAGCATTCGGCTGAGAAAATTCTCTGCTAAAAATAGCAGCAGATGATGTTTAAGGAGGAAAACAAGTCAGGGTCTGGGAGAAGTTAGTTCCCAGATATGTGGCTAATTCAACTCCCTCCCGCAGGACAAGAAACCTTTTAACCCCTCCGTGCCAAGGCTCATTTCTGCTCTATTAAACCAGCTTGCCTTGGTCAGGAATCCAGGCTGGGAGCAGCCAGGGTGGGTTTTGTCTTTGCTCTGACACAGCGTTGCTCCCCTCCCTCTTCCCCTGCTCATTTACACCAGCATCTTCCTAACAGCTCCCCGTGTCATGCTTTTATGTCATGCTTTTATGTCATGCTTTTATGTCACCTTTACCTGCCTGTGACTCCGTTTGGGCTCCCTTTCACTCCCCTGATGCACTTCCTAAGGAGTTCACCTCCACTGAACCCCAGAGCGCTTCTCCCCGCTCGGCTTTGCACAGCCCGATGGCAGCGAGGTAAGTCAGCTCAGATGGGCTCGTGTGGCTCGGGGCTGGCTCTAAAATCACACTGCCCCGACTCACACATCTCCAGGCCTTGCTCATGGCTCATCCAGCTTTCCACTGGATGCCTTTTTTCACCCTCCCGCTTGCAGAGCTGCGTCCTTTGTTCTGACAGATGCACCACAGAGGCACAGCCCCACTCTCCCCAGCCTGGAGAGAGGGCTGTGGAATCACAGGCTCTTGCCCTCCTGCTCGTAGGCAGATGTGGATGTTCCCTCGGTGCCTGCAGCCAGTTCCTTGCCACGTTCCTTTGTCTGCATCAGTGAGACGACCGTGGTTCCTGCCCGGGGCTGGAATGACACACACGCACAGAAAGGGACCAGAATTACACTGTGAAATCAGAGGAAATGTTCTTCAAGAGGGAGCTGCTCTCGGTCTTGTCATAAATGATTTCTCTGTGTGCTTGCTCACGCCCTCTCCCGTTCCCTTCTCCAGCCCAGCCCCAGCTCGTGGCTCTGAGGACTGCTGCTCTCCTCCCAGCTCCCCATTCTTCCACAGGAAGATGACATGGTTGGTCTCTGATAAGCAGAACTTCACATCCGTGTTCTGCTGGTCAAGCTGGAGGAGACCAGAGGATCAGGAGATTAGAGTCACAGACAGAGGAATAGAGGATTAGAGGCTAAACCCCTGCAAGTCTCTGTATTGATGGTTGGGCCACAGCCAGAGGCTGAGGAGCACTGCAAAGCCTGGTGCTGATAGCATATCCTCTTACTCCCTGTCTGTGCACTGCAGGCAGCTTTGGAGCAGAGTGTCCTCATCACAAGGCAGGGTCAGGCAGGTGCAGAGCATCCCAGCCCCCCTGGAAGTCAAATACCTGCTGAGATCAGGTCTGTGCATTGGCTGGCACTGGGCCTGGAAAACGTCACCCTGGCTTAGTGGCTTCTCAGCAATCCTTGAGCCAAATTCCCACACAAGACAAAAATAAAGGAACTTGCCCCTTTTCCCCTTGCAGCTTGTTCTGTGTCCCTGATCCTGGCCCTAGACCCCCTGCCATCCCTCTCTGTCCTGGAGACATCCCTCAGCATCCCTGTGCTGCAAGAGAGTCCAGCTGGGAGGAAGGGATAGGATGGGAGAAGGACCATTGCCCCTGGCTCTTGTCACAGCTCTCTGCTGGTTCCCTCCCACTTCGCACTAATTTGGGATCAGCATCTGCCACTTTGGGGAGGAAGGGGACTTGCTGAAGTGAGAAGTAACGTAGGATGTGCCTGCATGGCAGTTCTTGGGGCTGGGAAACAATGGAAGGCAAGTGGGAATAGGCAGGAAGGGTTGCTTTCAGCTCTGCCCTTTGAAAAAAGTCCCACTTCTCTTCAGTGCTCACTGTCTTTGGTGCTGGGAGTTGCTCTTGCAAGACACTCTCATCTGGTAAACAGGTCACACAGAATGGCATATCCACTGCTGGCTGAGATAACGTGTTCCTTGCTCTTCCTGACTTTCATTCCTCACTTTTTTCCTCCAGTGAACTGGAACTGTACATCCTCACTGAGTTACAGGGGACACTGAGTTTGAAGGGGCTGAGGCTCAGCTGAGGAATGTACTGCGCTTGCACAGATGAAGGTGGTCATGGGGAAGCACTGCATGTGAGACCCTCAGGTTCCTCAGGGCTCCAGGGGCCTGTCCAGCTGTATCCCATGGGTTCCCATGCCCTAGAGCAGAGGTGGGGATGAGTTGCCCTCCTGGGATCCCCTCATGTCCTCTTTTGTGTGACTGCACTGATTGTCGTGGTCTGTATTGACTGTGAGCCAGCCCGGTTTGAAGGTGTAATCACACTGTCCATTTGTTAATTGAAAAGGCCATAGCAGTGCTCAGCACAGTGTGACTGGTTTGGTGTGTTCCTGGTCAAGTAATCTGTGTTCCTCTTCTGGTTTTTGCCACAGCCTTGGTGCAGCTGTAATAAGAAGCTCTCCTGCCATCCCTCAGAGCCACACAGCAAGGCCACCTGCCCTTGTTTTCCCTCCTGGAGGGTCAGCCTAACATTGGAAGCCCAAAGCATCTGTGTAAGGGGCTTGACCTCAGAGACCAGCAAGGCAAAAGAAACGATCTGGACAGGACTTAATCCTCTTGGTTAGTGGAGGAAGCTCCATGGCCTATTCCCTCTTGTTTACATGGGGAAAATAAGATTTTCAGTTCAGCCTCACATGTTTTTATTTTTGAATGGGAGCAGTAATTCAGCAGTGCAAGGGCTGGTAGTAACAGTCTCTTGTGTGCACAGCTTTCCCATTCATGTGTCCCTTCCTGTTCCCTTCCCATTGCCCTTCATCCCAGATTTTGAGGGGCAAATTCTAACTCTTTCCATCTTCCCTTAGATCTGAAGATGGCCTGAAGTATATTCCAGAAGGAGATGCAATCTGACATGCTGGAAGCTCTCTATCTCTTGCTGTTTCCATCTTAATCTCTTCTAAGTATTAGGCATTAGTCATCCAACAAACATTGCTGCCTTCCCCTCTTGCACGTACAGCCACTCCTTTCCAGGAGAGGAGCCAGCAACCAGGGGATGAGCTTGGGAAAAACAGGAGAGCTGGGACCAGATATTAACAGATTACCTTGTTGGGCAAGGCTTGGACAGCCAAGTATTAAAAGTCAGTCTTCTCCTTGATGGCAGCAGTGCCCTTTGTGGAGCTGGTATCCCGAGCCATGTCTGCTGGGACAGGTGAGAACCTGTTTTAATGAAATGGGATCAGTGTGCTGAGCCCTTCAACGTGGGACCTTTCTGCTCAGCTTGGCAGCCACCAGCTCACCTCTGCTCTCTCCTAGAGCATCTGTGCTCCCTTAGGGAGAGAAGAGCATGAGAAGCTGTGGAGGATGAGGTCCAAGCTTGGGCAGGTCCAAACCAAGAGCTCAGACTTAGGCTGTAAGACCATAAGTTTGAGCTCTGCCTGCTCACAGAGCTCTGCAGCATGGCTCAGGATGCCTCCTGCTAGCATGGGCCTGGAGATTGCTGAGTGGGTGGCGTGTGGATCTGATCCTGAGAACAGGCTGTCTCATTTCTGTGAAGGTGGAGGACCTCAACATCTCATCTCTAACCGCGCTGCAATGCCATGAGCACTACAGCAAGCAGGGATTGTGAAACTCTTACCTCCAGAAGCCCTGATGAGGTGGTGATTTGAGACAGTCTGTCTGCAGCTGCATCCCAACGTGATGATGCCAAGCTTGGGGAAACCATCAGAAAGCTCTGTGTGGTCTTCACAGGCAACTCCTACACTTCCCTCCCTGCATGGGAGGCAGGAGGAGTGTTTGGCTCCACAAGGAGCTGCTTTGCTGAGAGGCTTTTGTCCCAAGAGGGCTCCATATCTCCTTGATAGCAGCCTTTCTCACTCCTGAGGATGGGTGTGCTTTGCTGTCTGATTAGGAGGTAGAACAGTCAATCCTCCTGTCCAAAAGGGAGAGAGACCAAAAGAAAAAGAAAGAAGAAAAGGAGAGGGAGAGGAAAAAAATAAGAAGAAAAGAAGGAGGGAAAAAGACTGTGTGCATGGCCTGGTTGCTAATGAGCTTTCTCTGCAGCAAATACAGTCAGGTCTTTAAGGTCCCAGTTGAAGTCAGAGGATGTAAATCAGGAGATTTAAACAGGTTAAGATTTCATTCCAGGACTGCACACACTATTTGAAAGTCAGGCATCTCCTCACCTTCTCTGCTGGTGAGCAGGAAGAGAGTGAATTAAGGGCAGAAACCCGAATTCTTACATCTTCAGCTGAACACAGCTACTCACTTGCTCTTCCACACAACTCCATCCTGTAGGGTCCTAGTCCTGCTGGGACCACCAGACCCTTATGACCAGCATTTCAGAAGAGAGGGCCAGCAGTGAGCTACCTAAGAGGGGAGGGAAGCAAAAGCCAGGACCGTGTGGAATGCCAGAGGCTGCTCTGCAGTGTTGCATTTGCCTTCTCTGGGTTAATTATGCCTCGTGCTCCCTGTCCAGGCGGGCACAGCTCCTCCTTTTGGAGCTGCCACCCTTTTGGCTGAGCAGTACAAGCCGTGCATCTAAAATAAGTCCTGCTGCTTTATGATAACTGGTAAAAATAAAGCCTTACCAGCACAAGCAGCTATAACAGCACAGAGGATTTACGACTGAGAGGGGTTTTTCCAGGGTGGGCTGGCCACAGTCTGGTGATGGCCTTTTTATAACTGTTATCAGCTCCCACACAGACCAGGTCCATCTGTTGCTTAATTTGAATGGAGACACTCCTAAGCTTCTGTCCACTAATTGCTCTCTGCACATCCACATTGTTCTCTGCAGGGCAACCCACCCCTGAGTCAGGCTTGGCTTGTTGATCCCGGGGAGACACCGTGGAAAAATGGAATAAAAGAGGGATGCAGCTTCCTCAGGTCCCTGGACCAGAATGGCCCATCCACCTGCCTGCCCCCTTCTGTCGGCTTCGAGGGGCTTTTAACCTGCCACTTGGATGCCAGAGCAGGCACACAGCCAGCTCCTTGGGCTGGAGGGGAGGGCTGGAAGTTGAGACAGAGTGCTGCAAAACTTTTACGCGCCCTTTGTAAGTCCAGTCTTTACTGCACTGTGCATTTAAGTCCCGTGAGCTGTTCCTGAAACTCCAGAGACAGAAAAAAACCCAAAAACATAACCAAAATGTGCCAAACAGGCTGTGGCCTGTGATTCCTGTGCCATGCTGTGTTGTGTGTCCTACACCACCTGGCACAAGTTGTGCTGTGGAATCACAAGGAGACACAGTGGGGGTAGAGAGGAGGGGGGATAAAGAGCCTGGAGCCCTGGGAGACAAAGGGATGGATATTTTGAGGCAGATGGTCAGATGTTCCTGAAAGGGCTTATGGTGATTTCCTAAAAATAAGCTGAGGGCAGAAACCCAACCTCCCCCTTCCTTGTCTCATCCAGTCCAGCTCTGCGTGGCTTCCTCTGGGGTTTCCCCCCACATTTCCCAGGCAGCTGCCCACTCACAGGCTGGGGAGGCAGGGACAGTGCTGGGGGCAGTGGGGCTGCCCTCCACAGCTCTGCCAGCTCTGATGCCAGCCCGTGGGCATGGGTGCTCCAGAGCCACCTCCAAACTGGCAGCCGCAGACCGTGCTGACATGCAGAGGGTTCAGCTAACATGTTTTAACACCTAACAGCCTATCAGTCACTCAGTGGCACTCCTGCTGCACTGAGTAACCACCCAGAGAGCCAAGATGCTTAACAAGGCATGTGGTTTATTGCAGCATTCCCACGTGGCTCAGACACGCTTTGAATTGCAAATCAAGCACGGGCTTAGTGATGATGGACACCTCAAGCAAGGCATATTTTTGTTGGTTTAGTGGGCAGGTGTTTAAATACAGCTGCGTGGTTTTGCACTGCTTGTGCCTGACAGTGCACTCACTAAAACTGCCGTATCAGAGAACTGAGATACCCAGCGATGCTGCAGCACACACCGTGGGCAGCAACTTCGCCCAACTCTTTCCTGGTCATCCTTTCACTTTGCCTGCAGTTCTTCAGGGACACCTCACCCCCCTCTTCAAGTTTCTACCTGGAGTTTTCAAGCAGAGACGGGGATGGAAGGAGATGGAAGGTCAGGCTTGGCTTTGAACAGTACAGAGAGAGGAGATCTAACACTTCGAGTTGTCTGTGAAGCTTTTTTCCCCTTCAGTATAGCATTTTAGAATGATTCAGATAACATGAGTCACAGTAACAAGCATGGGCTGGATCTCTTGAGCTGAAAAAAAAAAAGAAGTGCCATAAGAATATACTGTAGACTTCACTGCCTTGTCCTGGATTCTATTTTGGAGGGCTGATGACATTTGGGATTGAACCATATGTCTGGCTGATTCTGTGGCATATACAGATCTGATAGGTATTCAGGGGTGTAGAACTTACAGATCTGGGAGGAATTGGGAGATGCAGCACATGCAGGTCTGGTAGGAATTCAGGGATGTAGAACAAAGAGGTCTGGTAGGAATTTAGGGATGTAGAATGTATGGATCTGGTAGGAATTCAGGGATGTAGAACATTCAGGTCTGGTAGGAATTCAGGGATGTAGAACATTCAGGTCTGGTAGGAATTCAGGGATATAGAACATACAGCTCTGGTAGGAATTCAGGGATGTAGAACATACAGATCTGGTAGGTGCCTTTGCTGTGGCACATATTGCTACTCTGCAAAGGGAATTCGTGGCTGTTCCTACTGTTCTCCAAACTCTGGTGCCTTTGAAGTGAGATTTACATAACACAAAACCTCTGCTGCTGATTTACCCTGGGCTGAAGGAGGCCTCAAGGAACACCTTTGGAATGCTCCTTTTGGAAAGTGGCTTAAGCACTAATGATGATTTAATATGCCAAATCAAGCAGCCCTCAAGTGTGGCCACCACAGAGAGAGCCCTTGCCAACAGCAGGGGAATGGGGCAGAGCACAGATTCCCCCAGCACTGGTGTGCAAACAGCTGGGGAACACTGGCTTGGTGCAGATTCCTGCAGCCCCAGGGAGATTGGAGAACAAGGGATACCCAAAAGTAAAGCTGAAAAGAGCTGGAAAGGGATTCTGCCCCTGCTCTACAGCCTGTATGGTGACTTGAGGTTTTTGTTTGGGTTTGCTGTCACCTTCTTGTAATTTAGAACGTGCTACTTGCAGCATTCTGCCACAGAGAGGAGAATAAATCTGTCTGAGCAGTGATTTAAGCAGCCACATTGATCTCTGCCCACGGTCAATACATGTAATAATGTCAGAACCTCTCACTCAGTCTCCAAGGACTCAGCTTCTTGTCTGAAATTTGTTGTCATCCTGCTTTGTGCCTGAGGGATAGACTTGATTCCCCTGTATTTAGTGGGTGAGGAAGAGCCTGCTGTGAACAACGTCTGAGAGATGAGATGGGGCTGGAGCTGATGGAGTCCCACTGTCTTGGAGTGAACATTTCTGGAATCATCACCCCCTCCGAGCATCACACCACTGTGGATCTGCTGTCCCCTCCCACAACTGAACTGACACTGTGGCTGCAGCAGATGTACCTCAGTAGGAGGGTTCTGTGATATCTCTTTGATGGGACACCATTTTTCCTGGAAAATACCTTGTGTAAGCAAAAATCCATAACAAAACCCAAACTGATACAGGTTTCCTTTAAGGAGCAAGGAACCCTTTCTTTCCCCTCCTTTCTCAGTTTATCCAAGAGGAAGATCCATAGGATTGCACAGGTGGATGCTCTGGGAACTGCCTTTTGTGGCTCCTCAGGTGCTCTGCAGGTTTTGGAACCATCCCATCACTTGGGAAGCATCTCAGTTCCCTGATGGAGCAGGGGCTGTCTGTGAAGAAGGCAGAGCCTGCAGCTTCCCTCTTTCTGAAAGCAGAGCCAAATCCCTTATCTGAGCCACCTGTCCCAAGCAGGAGGCCAACCAGCATCTCCTCAGGTCAGCTGAGTGCTCAGACCTGGGCTCTCCATTAAACCCCTCTTGGTTCCAGGAGCAGGAACCTCCTGGCAGAGGCAATCAAAGATCCCTGCACCACTGCTGTGAACATGCCCAAAGGTTTCAAAAGGATTTTCCCAAAGGTCTTGTCTTCTGGGATTACTTCCAGTGCCCTGGGGGTTTGCTGGGATCAGTGAAATCTGTTGGTGCTCATGAGGGAGCAAAGCAGGGACCACAGAAAGAGCACCTGAGAGGATCAAAGGGCTCCCTACAAGAGCTCATAGTGACAGGGATGCCTAAAACTCCTGGAGAAGACTCAAAACAACAGGACAGGAGGGAATGGATTCCAGCTGAAAGAGTACAGGTTTAGATGGGATATTGGGAAGGAATTGTTCCCTGGGAGGGTGGTGAAGCCCTGGCACAGGTTGGGCAGAGAAGCTGTGGCTGCCCCATCCCTGGGAGTGTCCAAGGCCAGGCTGGACAGGGCTTGGAGCACCCTGGGCTGGTGGAAGGTGTGGAATGGGATGAGCTTTGAGGTCCCTTCCAAGCCAAACAATTCCATAATTCTGTGATGAACAGAGAATTCTCCCAAATATCTGAAGTCCAGACCACAGTCCAGAGCACTGTCATCTGAGCTCCATATCAGATGTCTCCCACATCCCTTTCTCCAGTGGAGGAGGATGGGTGGAAAGGTCCTGCTAAGAGCAGTTTTGGCTGGGCCAGCATTAGTTTGCATCAGCCAGTGGCTTTTGTGTGAGCAACAATGATTTTGTACACAAAGGCAGCTTCTGAGCCTTGCCAAACTTCAGCTCTCCCCGGTGGTCCTTGGGGTGTCAGCACCAGTGCTCCAAGGAAAGAGTCAGCATCTGACAAACAATGAGGCCCAGGAACCAGCAGGGAGTATTTCAAAATTGCTGGAAGGATTTTAGGTGTTGAAGGCCCTCGAGCTTTCAGTGGGAGTGACTTTGCAGCTCTTGGGTGTTTCTCCACCAGAGAAATTTCCCCCTGCATTGTCAGACTCTCTCCAAAAGCTTTCCACCCTGAAAGGCAGCACAGGAATTTCCAGCTATTTGTCATGATGCTGAAGATCCTTTCTTTCCCCACATCTCCCTTCAGCTGCCTTTTCTGCTTTCTATTCATGTTTGTTAGGATTTTTTCACTCTGTCTGAGACAGTGTTAACCTTTAGCTGCCTCTCGTGTCACTGAGCACTGGTTCCCATCATCTTTAACCTGCTGTTTGATGGCTGCCCAGTGAGGTCAGTGGACATCCATCCTCCCTTAGCTTTCCACAAGCTTCTGGTGGGATTTGTCACAGCAAAGCTGCACATGGGGCCATGGCAGACCCCTGCAGCTGATTATTTTGGCACTGATTACAGTGTGTGTCCTCCTCCTGTAAGGCAGGGCTTTGGAGCAGCCTGTTTTGTGAACACCAGAGTCTGACTGGGAGGCTTTGGAACAACCAGAACACCCAGTTCCAAAACACCCTCTGTGATGAGCCAGTCTGGTTCACCTTCTTCCTCCTGTGCCATGCTGGGAACTCCCTGCTTGTTCCCTTCTCCCTCCTGTTGGTGAGTTGGGTACCCAACAGAGCATGAGTGTTGCTGGTGTTTGTTCTGGTGGAGTGAACAACAGCAGGGACTTGGAAGGCAGACTTTCCACAATAAAATAACACATGAAAGAGGGGGAAATGCCTGGATTAACAGGGAACGAGCAAGCTGGTGGTATGAGGATGTCTCACAGTGTTGCAGTGTGGGTCTGGCTGGGGCTCCACTCCAAGAGCTGAACTCCTGCTTTCTCCTGAATCACAGTCCTTTCATGATTTCCTACCTCACACTTAACATTACCACGTTTAAAACACTTGCAGATGTGATCAGCATGTGTTAGGGGCCTGGCCTGGCACTTTCCATTTCCAGGAACTGACCAGAGCTCTCGGGGTTGTTTTGCTTCCTCTCTTTTCCTGACCATCGCATTAATTTGCAAACTAAGACTTTCACTCTTGTGTTACCAGAGCTCTTTTACCATCTAAATAAGCACAAGGCACAAGGAAATGGCTCGTGCTGGCACCGCTTTTGTGCCATTATGTTAATCCTCTTTAATTGCTACTTCTCACAATTATATTTTCCTGTATTTACACCACGACTCCTAAATAAACAGTCCTGCCCGAGCAGCCTTAGTGGCCAGGAAGAGGTTTTATCTGGGGAAGTCAGTGCTCAGAGATGATTTCTCAGCAGGCAGTGTGTTTCTAGCTGGGTGACTTATGAGCTGTGCTATTTCTTATTGCCTTCTGTTTGTTTTTCCAGGCTGCAGACTCTTGGCTGTGGAGCTGACATCCAGCAACACCAAGCCCGTGGTGCAGGAATTCCAGAGTGAGTGGCTGTGCTGCCTGGGGATTTGCATCAGACCAGACAATGGAGGAAAATTCTACTTGTCGGTGTCTGGTTTCTTGGGGGAGACAGGATTATGAGGGCCTGGGACTCAGAGAAGTACAGCCTAAGATTATGTCTGCATTTCACCCTGATTGAAGTGGTGTGTTGAGGTCCCCTGCAAGCCATTGGCATTGCAAAGTGGTGCCTAAGTGCTTTCTTGAACTGGATCCCAAAATGAGGAAATGCAGTTGCCTTGTAGTTAATACACTGAAAAGGGAGTTGGAAAATCTGTATTTTATCTTGGCCCTCTTAGATGTGCCCTGGGATCCTGGGAAGCCACCTCTCAGCCCTGCTAGGATTCCCTGTTCTCTACAGATAAGGTGCCAGTGGCAGCTTCACAGGGGAGAGGGTGTGCTGGATTTCTGCCCAGGAATCATGATCTCAGTCCATCCCCAGACTCTGCCCGGGGAGGTTGTGCCCCCCTGACTCACGTTGGGGCTGAGCAGCAGCAGGACAGTGCTGTGGGCTCTCTCTGTCACGAGGGCTTCTCTGCCATAAGTCACAGCCTGCAGAGAACAGTGTGTTCATTTCTCCCCATAGTTGAGGGCTGTTGGACTATTATTTTTGCTGGCCAAAATCCATCTTCCCCAACAGCTCCTGGAACCCAGCAGTGTTTCTGTTTGTCAGATGAAAGGGAAGGCTCTGCTTTGTGGGCAGCATCTCCCAGTAAAACACTGAGCACGACTGCTTAAAGCTGAACAAAAATACAGCTGCTTCCTATTAATCTGTGTTCCCATTATTTCCCCTGGTAGGTGTCGAGCTGTCCTGCATCATTAAATCCACTGTAACTCCAGATCCCAGAATCGAGTGGAAGAAAATCCGAGATGGAGAAACCTCTTACGTGTTTTTTGGCAATAAAATGCAGGGTATGAAGACTTTTTTGCTTGTTCTTAGATTTCCAAGACAGCCTCAGAAGCAATACAATGGAGCCACAAACAAGCCTGCAAAGGGCAGGAGCTCTGGCTGTCTTGCTGCTTTCTTCTGGAACAGAGTTCAGCAGTCAAAGGGCAGGATGGAGAGAAAGCAGGATGTTCTTTCCTCCCTGCCCTCATTATTGACAGGTCACAGCAGGGAACACAGAGAGCTGGAGAAGGTAAAAGGCACTTCTTGGGTAGGAAAGCAAATGCTGCAGCTTCCCTTCTGCAGAGCCTGTTGTGCCCTGCATGGTCTCTGGGTGCCTGAGCTCTCAGGACCAGTCACTGACCCGCATGACAACCAAGGGCTCCACCTGCCCTTCAGAAGGGATGTGTGTGTTGAGCTGTCACAGGGCTCTGCAGCATCCTGGGAGCACGAGGCTGGGAGATAACTCTTTGGCTTGACAGGAAAACTCCAGTGCCAGTAGGGCTTGACTCCATCTGGAATTACTCCAGCACTTTAGATGGGACCAACAGCCACATCCAAACGAATCCTCCAAAGGAGACAAGGCCTGAGGCTGTCTTGGAAGTTGGATTTTGCCATAATTTTTGGCACTTGGAGTGGTGCTTTCCAGTTCATCCTTTCCCATGGTTGACAGCACTGCTTTCCTTTGTTGCCTTCAAGCATCGAGTTCCTTTCAGGTTTCCCTTGGCTCCAGAAAGACTCCAAGATCAGCTGCTTAATTTGTATGCCCAAAAGGTGTGACCAGCCTGGCTTTCCCCTCTCTCTTTCCTCTGTATCAGGAGACTTTGTGACCAGGGCAGAGATTCTGAGCAGGACATCCCTGGTGATCAGGAACACCACAAGGATGGACACGGCCACGTACCGCTGCGAGGTGGCAGCGCCCTTGGACGCCAAGACCATCGACGAGATCAATATCCAGCTCACAGTCCAAGGTACTGCATCAAACCCACACCCCTCTGCAAGAGGCAGCAGGAGGGGCTGTGGATCTCTCCAGACTCCCAGCAGTGGCACTCTGGAAGCTGTTTAAAACCAGCTGGAAGTCAGGCAGAGTTCTGTTGCCTTTTCAGCACGGTTGAAGTGTGTCAGAAGTTCCTTAGCTCTGCTCAGCAGTGCCATTCACCTGGTTTGTGTCTCCCCACAGTGAAACCCATGACTCCCAGATGCACTGTGCCTAAAGCTGTACCTGTTGGCAAGTCAGCCTCTCTCCACTGCCACGAGAATGAAGGGTTCCCCAAGTCCACGTACAGCTGGTACCGCAACAGCGAACCTTTACCCCCCGACACCAAATCGAATGCCAAAGCCCACAACTCCTCCTACACCCTGAACCCTGCCACAGGCACTCTGGTAATGCTCTGACAGACATAGCCCAGGCTTGTTTTGCTGGATGGGTTATTTTTAAGGTTGATTGTCATAGAAAAAAAAAAAGAAAACCAGCAACACTGTCAGGTTTTCAAGGAAGGGATAATTCAAAGAAGGTGAGGTGTTCTAGGATCTGGGTAAGTTGGGAAAGGGAAGATTGATGGAAGGGGATCCAAGTAGTTTGATTTTGATCACTGCTGGTATCACTTACCTGTTCAGAAAGAGGGAAGATGTCTCAACAAGGAAAGATGCTGTTTTGATCTACATTTTTATCCCCTCACAGTGCCTTGTTTGTCGTGCCTCACTCCCTCCCCTTTCTCCTTTTCTGCTCGGCAGGTTTTCCATGCAGTGCACAAAGGTGACACGGGGCGTTACTCCTGCATAGCAACCAATGATGCTGGCTTTGCCAAGTGTGAGGAGCAGGAGATGGAAGTCTGTGAGTAGCTCTACATACAGTTTTTATCACTGCTGGCTGATTTGTCACCATAAATAAAATGCCATCGCCATAAGGAACGAAGGGAGACATCACAGAGCATTAAGGCTTTCCTGCATTCTCACAGCCCCAACACAAGAATATAAAAATAAGCTAAAAATTCAGGGAAACATTAAAAACACTGTTCAGGTCATGTACAGGTTTATTCTTGAAATCAGGGACTTGCTAGTTCCCTATGAATTATTTGGGTTTGCTTAGAGTATTTGAGAGATGTCATTTTAGAGTATATACAGCTAGAATGTTACTGCTGCCTTAAAGAAACACTGGATGATGGCTTCTCTCTTTGCCAGATGACCTCAATATTGGTGGGATAATTGGGGGAGTCCTGGTGGTCCTGGCAGTTTTGGTGCTCATCACCTTTGGAATCTGCTGTGCCTACAGGAGGGGATACTTTGCAAACGGCAAAGAGAGTGGGGAGAGGTAAGCTGGGATTCCAGGTGGCCCTGGGCTGGTCCCTGCACCCACAGCCAGCATGGGGGAGTCTGGATGGCACCAAAACTTAGTGGCTAAGAGGTGTTTCCATGCCTGACTTGGATATATTTCTCCCTAACTCCCTACCAGAGTCCACAGGCCACCAGTTCTTGAGGAATCCAGTTCCCTGCTGTAAACGCGGCACCATCCAGGTTTCTTTGATAGAATCATCACAGAATGGTTTGGGGTGGAAGGCACCTTAAAAATCATCTAGTTCCAACACCCTGCCACGGGCAAGGACACCTTCCACTAGACCAGGCTGCTCAGAGCTTCATCCAGCCTGGCCTGGAACACTTCAAGGGATGGATAGTATTTACCTAAGGGAGAATTTTGGTGTGGCTCGTCCTGTGCTTGCTGCCAAGACCAGCCAGAGGATGAAAGCTGTGCTCTAATATCCTCATAATTTGCATGGGAAAGAGGGGACCAGCACAATTAACAGCCTACAGGTGTTTTTCCAATAGATCATGTGCTGTTGGCATAACGAGGTCTCTGGTTTAATGATCAGAGCTCTCTGCACGATGAGTTGAAAGCATCAGGACGTGCATAGGGAACATTTGCAGAAGAGCAGGCTCTCCACAGGAAATTTAAAAACCTAAATTTGGTGTGAAAAACAACCATTCTGCAGCACACATTAAAATGTTAAAAACAACAGCATTAGCATCAGAGACAAGCCTCGATGTCCTTACAGAGTCTGCAGAATAGATAACATATGTAAAGCCAAGATTCTCACCAGATCGATTTGTTCTGTGCTAAATGTTGCTTTTCAGCACAAGTCCTGTCTTTTTTTTCCCCTCCCTTTGGTTTGGTTTGTTTTTCAGAAAAAGCAAATCAAATCCCCTATTTAAATGCAGCTGAGGCTTGGCATGCACTGGACTTGACGGTCGTATATAAATCCTAAATTCCTGTGGGATTGCAAACAAGTGGCGCTTCCTCATAACTAAGAAAAATGCTGAAGGCATCTGGCAGTGAGGGATTAAAATGAACTTCATAATTGCCACAGGAAAGAGTGCAGGAGGCACAGAAAGGTAGTGACAGGGACCAGAGCAGGAGAGCCCAGAAAAGAAGGGGTTAACCTCTTTGCAGAGCCTGGTGGGAACATGCAGCAATCTTTCTACCCTGTGCTGAAGGGGAAACAGAAAAAAAATCCCAGTCATGGCAAATGATGGAATAAACCTCTCATTTGAGAAACAAACTGGGTTTCTCTGCTTGCTTTTTATTCAGCTGCTCCTCCTCGTTACCCTGTTTCTCAGCACCTCCCCTCCAAAATCCTGCAGTCCTTCTGTCCCAGAAATGAGATTTTTCCCCCCTCTTTATTTCAGCTACAAGACTCCAGCAAAACCTGATGGTGTTAACTATATCCGGACAGATGATGAGGTAACAAACGATTTGCATTTAACATCCCTCTGTGGAGGAGAGGAGGAGGGTGGGCAGAGGACAAGTCTCTTTTTTGGGGCCCACAGACTTTCTTAGAGTGGGATCCACTCCGAAACAGGGCTGGAGAACACAGGGGAAAACAGAAGGGTGAAGGCTGAGTCATTTCCTTAGCAATGATGAACAGTTTGAGTTGCCTGGAGCGACTGATGCCAGGAGCTATCAAAGGCAGCTCTGCTCTGAGTTGTCTCGTGGCCTGACCCCCTCAGGAGGAGTTTCATTGGATTAAGTGGGTAGGACATGATGCTTTTACGAGAAAATTTGTATTTTGGGATTTGAGTAGATCACACTAAGCTTAAGAGCAGAAAAAGCCTCTCCCAGTAGCAGAGATACTGATGAGGGAATGGGAAGGTCTCCTGCCACGCCGTGGTGTGTGGGGACACGAGGAGGAGCAGCACCTCCCCAGTATAACCCAGCTGGAAGATGGGGCTCCCTAAGAATGCTTTTATTTAAACACCTTGAGTCTGCCTTTTGGGGTCAGCAGGAAACAACGAGTTGCCTGAGAAGCTCCTAAATCCTTCCTCCATCCCAACCTGTTTTGTTGCAGGGTGACTTCAGACACAAGTCCTCATTTGTCATATAGGACGCCAGAAGAGCATTGCAAACCAGCAAGTGTGAAAATACCTCCTCCAGGAACTCAAAGCAAGAGCAAAAGATCAATTAAGTGCGCTTGGGAGAGTTTGGAACACACCAGAACTTGATAGCTAGCTATCTGTATATCCTTTATTTCTTTGCCAAAGTTTAAAAGTTAACTCCTCACTGCCCGACTCGCGTCTCCCCTGCCTCTGGAGATACCAACAGGACCACCCAAACCTGTCCTTGGACTAAGGAAGCATTTTATTACTTCCCAAGAGACTGGGCTGTGGAAGTTTGTGGAATTGCCTTCTATTTGTGCTGCAGGGACACGGCCACAGTGTGCAAAGCACCCAGGGGAACAGCATTAGGTAAACGTGTAGTAGACACTGCTAGGACGTGTTAACAGCAGACAAAAAAAACAAGGTGCTGATACAGCAGTAAGATGAACTTCAAAGAGTGAGATTTATCTGTGCAAGGGGGGGTTTTTCCTCCCAGCAGCTCATGGCTGGTGACTTTTATGCATTTGTGATTGTCTTGTGCTTGACTCTGACTGCTCAGGTGCCAGGTGGAGGGGCCTCTGACCAGCCCGCAGCGAACACCACTAATGTTCTCAGCCCTTGTGTAAACTTAATTCCTGTTATTTAACATGACCCACCAGGCCAGGATTGCTTCTGTTCCCTGCTTTGTGGAGAACTCCTTGCACGCAGGTAACCTCTCCATCTAATCTGCACAAAGCAGACTTGCCTCCTGCGTCTTTGTGCTCAAAGAGGCTTAGAGGGGAGGCAGAGAACAAGTGCTAAGACATCCCTTTCAGGAAAATTAAAGCCAAATACTTCTCCTGGGCTGAGATTGCCATAAAAGGTACTGAGATATCTTCCAGCTTTTTTTACCTTCTCCATTTCTTTTGTAAAACCCCACATTCTAAATTTTTTGCAAAGATCTATTTTGATTACTTCAGAAAAGGTAACATTTCTATTTAAAGTGTAAATACGTGATGCCAGCAGTGTTTAAGTACCGGAGCTATTTTTTTACTGTTGAAGCTACAGAGAGGAGCTCAAATGTTGCTCTAATATGGCACTGTCAGAGCATATCAGTATTAGTGCAAACTGTATTAAAAAGCTGCAGGTGGAACAGCATCTCCTTCCTCTTAAACCAGCTTCAGTCATTTCCTTGTCACAAGAGGTCTTACCAGACACAGAACAGAGTCACTCAGGGATAGTTTATGTAAATTTATGGCAGGAGCTATCAACCTTTTTTATACAGAAAACTCTTCTTGCCAGTGACCAACACTGTTTTTGTTGTTGCAAGAAATACCCAGGGATGGCTTTTGGATTCAGTTCCAACAAGGTGACAGAGTGACTTCAATGTTTGCTGCCCCTCTGCAAGTTCCCTAAAGCACTAACCCAGTGTGACAGCTACAGCAACCTGACAGGTTTAAGCTACCTGGCCAAGGCCACTGCTTCTGGAGTTGGGAAAGCAAAAGATCAACACAAAAGCACTTTCATAGTGTCAGTTGAAACTTCTCTAGCTGGTAAAAGGAAAAAAAAAAAATTAGTCTGGCTCTCTTGGCTTGAGAGAGAAGAGCTGGAAACACATGACAATATCCACGTTGATGGTGTTGAACAGCATTAGGTGATCAAGATGTGGATGCAACACTAGAACTGTGCTGTGGTTTAAGAAGTTTTTTAACTTAGCATAACTTAGTGTTCTTGTATTTTCAATATAAATTGAGTTGTCTTAACTTTTCCTCTATACAGTATTTTGGATACTTGACGATTTGGACTGTCAGTGTTATTTTTTTAGTGTTCTGCATTACTCTGCTTTGTTTCCTGAGGCCCTCGCTGGACATGCCATTGCTGCATTTGTTTTGCCTAAACAAAGCTTTTCCACTTGTCCTTCTGCTAATGGAAGTAAAAATAAGGATGGGGCAGCAATAACCAGATGTTCTCAGTGTAATTCAGACATTACCACTGCTCTTCTGCAACTGTATTCTGTTACCTTCTTAAGCCAAGCTCTTCAGCTGATTGCTGCCTCTAATCATTCTGACATTCCTTTGCACCCTCTGGATATCCCACTGCCCCTTCTCTATGCTGCTTTAAGGATTCCTAGAACAAGGGAGAGATTGGGAAGGGTTGAGTCAGGGTAGCTCTGGGCACTATGGGAGCACAATCCAGTCTCACCAGGAGCCAAAGGCAGCCTTCCTGTGAAAAACCAGCAAAAGCTAAAGAATAAAAACTTACTTTTCTCAGCATTAAAATGCACAGTGGCATCTCTAACGAGAGAAGGGGAGATGATTCCCCTCCCTCCCATACAGCTCCTAAGAGCTGATGGAAGTCATTGTATCATTGTGAATAATATTCAGGTTTGTACTAATGTATTATGTTTAACTTTGCCAAGAATGTTTTACATAAATACCAAGCTATAAAGCATTCTTGTAGGGGTTTTTGTTTGGTTTGGGTTTTTAAAACAGCCATGTTATGGGAGGTTTCTGTTTTCAATTCAGGGAAATAAGGGAAGGTCTCCTCTGTCAGAGCACTCCTTTGTATTGGGATGAAGGTGACAAAGTCCAAGGTAGGTTGCTGTTAATCAGTTTTTTCTTAGACAATTGTCAGGTCCTGGTCCTTCTCTAGAGAAGACTCATAAATGCACACAGGGCTCATCTCAAATACTGCCAGAAGACAAAGCCAACAGAAGCACAAAGGAGGAAATAAACTATCACAATTTACCATTCAGAGTGGTTAAATACTACTTTAAGGCAGGAGAAAAGGTACAGAATGAATGGATGGGGCCATAATTGATCATCACTTAAGCCAAAATCATTCATTTCCTGTTCCCAGGTGTTGGAAATAAAGTTCCACCTCACTAGAAGGTTTCTCTGGTCTTCAGAACAGAACAGGGAAAGTGAGGGCCAGAGATGGGATTCCAGTGCAGGAGGGAAGGGCCTCCATTTCCACTCATGCAGCAAAAACCTGCCCTGAGAAAGACAAACCAGCACGAATAAAACAGATTCCAGTTCCAAGTGTCAGTGACATTCAGGGCATGAGCTCCGAGATAGTTAACCACAGGAAAACCTCAGGGAGGTCCCTGTGGCATCAGGGAGGCTCAGGAAAGGTCAGATTCCAGCATTGACAGAGCACATTTCTAAGTTACCTGTCCAGGGCAAACAGCTCTGACTTACCCACCTGCATTTGAGTCATATCCTGCTTGCAGCTAAATCAGAGCCTCTATTTAAAAGCTCCTGGGTCCAATATTAATTGAACTGAGGGCCCAAGACACCAATGATGTGGTAAAAGACTTTTAAGAGGCTGTAGAAATCTATAGAAAAAAAACCATTTCTCTGTCAGCTCAACAAGAGGGGAGACAGCGTGGGTGGAATTAATTCTATAACCATTTATTTTCATCAAATGCTAATAGTTGGAAATAACACAGCTCAAGAATGGAAATATTCCATATAAAAAGAACATTAAGGCTGTTCATACACACAGGAGTTTGCACAACAAATAAGAGGTGATGTAGCGTGCAATTACCAGATTTAGAGGTGTGGCAGTGACAAGCTATTTTTTATCAAATTAAAGCAACTCTATTATATAACCAAGAGGGACAATGAAGGATCAAGTGGTCAAGCCCAGCCACTCACTGCCCCGCAAGCTGTGATAAGTGCATTTATTGTGGCACAACATTATGCCCCCACTTCTTCAAATGGACAAATCATACACCCTGAGAGTAAAGAGCAAACTTCCCTTCATGCTGCAGCTTTCCAGCCCTCCAGGGAGCTTCTTCCAGAGCAGCAGCTCACAATCCACACGCATGTGCTAAATGCAGACTTTTGTCTGCCCCTTTTCCGGGCCAGTTCCGTGGAAAAGCCAGCTCAGAACAGACAGATAAGGAAGGCCACGTATTCACAACTGGTAATTGCAGAGGGGGAAGGTGCCAGGCAGGGTGGGGATCCCGAGCAAGGCTCAGCTCTCTGCTCTCAGGGGTGTCTTGCGCTGGGACCGCCGCAGAGGGACCCGCTGGCTGCTCCTTGTCCTGGCTGGGGATTCCACTTTCCACTCCCGGGGTCGGGATGGACTGGAAGGAGGAAGCAGAACAATCATTTCTTTTCAAGCACTCGAGCAGCCTTTTCTGCCTGCAATGACTGTGTGGGACTTACGGTTTCTCTGGCGATGTCAAACAGATAATATCACTTGGCTTATCCTCAGTCTCTTTATTCTCTGTGAATACAACACATTTTCATATTTTACAGGATGCCACAGATTTAGGTTCCCCCCCCTCCAAGTCAGAATCCCAGAGATGACTTGCCTGGAGCTGAACCGGGTGTGTGCGTCAAGCTGATGTAACTGACCCCGGCACCAAAAGTCAAGTCATTAATGGTTTCTGGGGGGAAAAAAAACCAAACCAAAACCAAAATACATATCAGCAGTCAGCTTGTGACCCAGCCAGAGGGCAAGGCACGCTGCTGTGGAATATTTAAGTGTCACAGAGGAAGAAAATCCAGTTAATTGTAAACACACACATATTTACATCTTTTCCAGGGCATCAGATCTCAGTGTCTCCCACCCAGCCCCCTCTCCTGAGTCTGATGGGCCACTGTGCCCATCAGCATCACACTGCAGCCTTCCTGTGCTGAGGAAATTACTTAAATATGGGACTGTGTGCCTCCTTGTCCTGCCCTGGAGGGACAGCCACACCTTCCACTGAAGCTTTGCCACATTTTCACAGCAACGTGTTTGATCCAGGCCAGTGGCTCTGCCTGGTCAAGGTAGGGTTTGGGGCCCCTGAAAACAGCCAGAGGGTCTGAGCAGCCCTTCCATGAGGAGCTGCTGCAGCCAGACAAGAGGAATCACTTGACAAGGGAGCTGGGTAGAATTTAGCTTGCCTGAATAGGCCCTAAGTTGTCAGCTGTCTCTTTCCTGTCATTTATCTCAGGAGAGATGTCACAATATTCAGATTTTACTTAACTCAACGCTCTGTTTTATGCTCATGTTTCCCAGAACCTTTCACAAGGAATTAAGGTAGGAAGTGCTTTATAGGGCAGGAGTTGGAAACTCAGCTAAAAGGACTTCTCTTTACAGCTTAACTGGGTTTGCTCTTTAATTCCTGCCCTGTCCTGGAAGGGAATCACTGAAGCTTAGAGAGGAAATCCAACTTGATCCATCTGCCTTAGCTCTTCTCTGCATCTCTCAGGGCTGACCTATGTCAGGGTCCTGACTTTGTGCAGTGTGTGCCTGAACAAGTTACCTTGCTAATGAGACAGGGAGAGAGGAAAGAAAGGGAGGGAGCAAAGAAAGGGTCACCAAGTGGGGCTTCCCCTGCAGTATGGGAAGGTGGAACCTTCACAACACGTGGTTATGTACCATCCCCACTCACCCAGACCCTCTTAAGCCCTTCTCAAAGTAACAAGCTGGAGCTGAGGAGTCCCCAAGACAGAAGGGAAGAGAGAGACAGCCAGAAGAGCTGAGTAAGGCAAAAAGAAGGGACAGCTGCTCCCAACTTCTCAAGTATAAAACTGTTTACAAAGAACTGCACCTCCAATACTTCTAGAATGCTGTACCAGAGAAATAAACATGTTTTATTCTGATTGTCTCTCAGCCTGGCAGACCCATACAGATGGCCCAACACACGCCAACTGAAGTGATGATCCTGCTCTGTACAGTTTGTCTCCCTGCTGAAGGACACATGCTGCCTCCAAGCAAAGCAGGAATCCAGCCCCAGTACCACTGCAGATTAACATTTTTCCTCTCTTTTTTTTTTTTTTTTTCACCATATGGTGCTTAAGAGCAACAGCCGTGCAGGCTTCCAGAGACGTGGTGCCTGAAGAATTCTGCTCTCTAAAAAACACATTCCCAATATTTTTTTGCACGGAGATGGTTGCTTGTTGCTCAGGCAAAGAGAAACATCGAGGCAGACGACTCAGAGCACGTTGGGAAGAGCAGGGTCGGGTTCTGCAGTGGGTGCACAGCACTGCTGCTGGTTCACACCCCTGCCTGCTCTGCTGGGTGTAGGCAGGGCAGGGGTTGCAGCCACAGGCAGGGACAGCTCAGACAGCTCTGTCTGGGTACACCAGACCCTGCCCACCACAACCCCCAAAGCCTGATGAGAGCTGACCTGTCACACACCCAGCCTGTGGGGAGCTCTCTCCAGAGCACCCAAGGGTGTGTCCATCACACAACCCACACTACAAGAGAGGGGCCCTAAAACTGACAGAAAGGAAGGGAATCTCCTGCTGGAACTCAGCTCCATTTGTGTTTTACTACAACTGCCTCTTGTGTTTGCAGGGCTGTCAGAAAGCATTCCAACAAAACCTGCCTTTGGATGGGTTTGTGAGAAGGCAGTTCAGCTGGACATAAGCACAGCAGACAAACCCAATTTGTCTGTCAGGTTCCTCTCTGTATCTTTACTTCCATTTCCACAGCAGTAAGAAAACCGTATCATTCCTTCTCCAACACTCAGTTTAGTTCTTTCTTAGTGTGGAACACACACACACTTTATCACTGTGCAGGTTGTTAGTGCCTTTGGGCAGATCTGTGTTCTCCTGCAGCTGTCTCAGCCCAATGCCAGCTCTAGAAGATGATTGTAGCCCCCCTCCAGATCC
The DNA here is from genome assembly GCA_013399695.1 of Formicarius rufipectus. Classification (NCBI taxonomy): domain Eukaryota; kingdom Metazoa; phylum Chordata; class Aves; order Passeriformes; family Formicariidae; genus Formicarius; species Formicarius rufipectus. Next base: position 735,110 of record VXAU01001584.1, on the reverse strand, counting down.
TCTCTGGACAAGGGAAATCCTCTTAAGAGCTGAAAAGGGCCACACCTTGAAGATTTCCCTCTGGAGCAGGTTCTGTAATTCAGTCTAAAAATGCTCAGCTCTGCTTCCAGAGCTAAGGAGAGCAAGTGTGCAGTCTTGCACACTTTGGTAAGGAATGACAACATTCCTCCTCAGCACCCTAGAGTGATGAAGGAAGAAAGGGCAATGGCTCTGTTACTTCAGAATCCCAAAATAAATTCTCTCCTGCCCTGACAAGGCTGTAATACCCCGTGACATGCACAGGGGGACTACTGAACTGCCCTCTCCCCATGGACATCATTCAGCTGAAACCTTGAGTTTCAGAATGGTTCTTTACTACAACCACTTAGATAAAGAACCCATAGGTATCCATGACTGATACTCTCAGCCCTGGAGGGGAAACTGTGCATTGATACCCCTCTCAGAGTGCTCAGCCCAGTCTGGGAAGGGCTCCCTGGGGTTATACTCACGCTCTGGAGTGCTGATGGCACGGCCCGCCACGGCCACATTGTCTCCAGAGGACTGTTGGTTCAGGCTCTGGAAGGACACTACAAACAGCAGGGAAATAATTAAACCCAGAAATGTGTTCAAGACTTAAGGGTCTAACTAGATCTGTGAGAACTGGATGCAGTCCAGTCTGCAGCAGTGTTCCTACCCTGCTTACTGCCCGATGATAAACTCCTTCCAACGCTCTTGCTGCGTTGCTTGCTCCGGTCCTCCACGGCCCTCCTGGCAGAGTTCAGGATGGCCAGTGTGCTCAGGGATGCTGCCCTAAGGACCAAAAACATGACACAAACAGGGATTTCATTACAGGCAACTTGAGCTGTCCCCTCCTGAACCCTTTTCTTAAACCCCAAGGGTAAAGGAGAAGATTGTCCTGCAAACACTGGTGGCTTTCCAACCACTCAGGAGTGGCTCAGCAAAGCAAGAGCCCTGCAGAGCATCCCGACAGCTGAGAGAGGAGCCCATACCTGCGCCCCAGTAACTGCTGCTTCAGAGCATCAGCAGGAGGTGTGGCCAGCTCAGAAGGCACAGAGGAAGGCACTGGTCCAGGTGGTAAGGACTGTCTTCTATTTGCAGGAGACTGAGTGTCACTATTCTGGCCACCAGGAGATGCAGGTCTCTCCAAGGACGGAGTTGCCTATGGAAAATTGGAGGAAAGATCATGTACCTATCAATAAATACAGGAGTGAATATCTATGAATGTAAACCCTACAAGACACTTAGAGTTACATGCTGTGTGCTGAAGAACTGCCCTTTGTGTGATGGATGTAAAGGGGTGCAAGGGAGGAAGAATTTATTGGCCAAAACTTTAACAAGAAGTGAACATAAAGTTTTGCTGGGACACACATGTCCTAGTTTAGAGGTCTATATATAGGTGCTCTTCTGAAGTGAAGTCTGCAGAGAAGTGAACTTCCAGGCTAGAAGTTATCTCATCTTGAGGTAGGGATCTAAAATAGTTCAGGACAATTGACTAAAGCACACTTATTTCTTTACACTCACTTTAAAAGAGAATCGGCATGACTAGGACAGGTGTGAATTTCCACTCTGTACACAAAGTCAGACAAAGTGAACCCTTTGACCAGTCTGTCACTGTGGGAACAGTGTAATTAAGCACAGTCGGAACCAAATTAGACTTAGTTTTCCCTTTAAATTGAATTCTTTCTACATTAATCATTTGCTGCTCCTCTTTGCCCACCACGTGCTGTTTGCTGATGTTCTGAGAGTACTAATGACTCTGAAACCAAAGCTTCTGTCAGGAAACGTGGAGAGATATGAGGGTATTCCATAACCATTCTGTTGTGATGGAAAAGGATCCACAGAGAATCTGGGTGTTGTGAGCACACAAATTTGAGCAGAGGACACCACACACTCACAGAGTTAATGGCACCAACCACCTCTGCCTGTGCTGCCGGGACCTGCTCAAGGTCTGACTCCTTCCCCCTGGCCAGCTGCTCTTCATATTTCTTCATGTCATACTCCAGCTCGGCTGCCAGCTGCTTGTCCACAGCAAAGAAGTCCTTGATTTCATTTCTGTAATCCTGCATCATTTCCTGGAGCAGTAAGGAACGTTTAAAGCCTCTCAGAAATCTCTCCCCATTCACATCCCCGTTCAGATCACAGCTGCTCGAGCGCAAAAGGAAACACCAGTTGGTGGAGCAGAGGTGTTTTTAACAGACTAAGAGTTTCAACTCCAGTTTGTACTTCGAAACATGGAAAAGCTTTTCCGGCGTTCAGACTTTCTGCCCACATTCCACTGAGGACGCTCACACATAACACACCCAGATCCTTATCTAAAACCCCTCCACTTTACAGTATTTAAGACTGCGGCAGTGCCACAACATCACGTGGCTGCTACATTTCCCTCTAAGAAGGCTGTTCCTTCTGTTAATGGTCGCACATCCAACACTAACTCATGAGAACATTAAAACCCTCAAACCAGCAGGAAGACACCTCCCCTTACCCGTAGGTAGTTCATCAGATCCTTAAGAGCTGGGATCCTCTTCTGCTCCATCAACGACTTCAGTGACGTGATTATTGGGATGATGTTTTCTATGAAATTCTTCTTTTGAACCTTATTTTTTGGAACAAGGCATGAACAGTTACACGATGCAATAAAGGAGAAGCCACTCTGGTTAGATGAATGGCCTAAGTGAGAGGAGTTATCCCTTCACAGCAAGGGAATTACTATAATTAAGGCTTCTCTTACTCATCTACAGAAGCTTTTAACCTAAGTGGAGTCTTTTTAGACACATCACCAAGTCACTCGGTCCTCACACTGAAGGCAAATTGCCCAAAAGGGGCACCAAACAACACTGATTATGCTCAAAAGCTTTACCAACAAGAGCTGGGGGATGAGTTTAGCTCCCCTGACTTCTGGGGAAATGCACTTCTCATCACTCCAGCTCAAGGACAAGCACCCTCCACGAGTTCTGCCCTAATGTTTTGTTTTCACAAGGCACAGGTGCTCTTCCCACACCAGACCAAGTGCCCTTTACCTGCGAGATGAGCTTCTTCTGTGCCACCTGCATCACAGCATTGGCCACTACCATTTCATCCTCATCAGGCTGAAGGTCTTCCTCAGGTTTGGATCTCATAGTGGAGAGCTTGATTTCTTTGCAGCTGAGGACTGCAAATGTATCTGACAGCAGCTCACTGGCTTCCATGTCCAAGGGAAGGACCTCATCGACAAAGCAAGCTGGTCAAGAAATTAGAAGTATTTTACCAGAAACAGCAGTGATAGGGAAGACAGGATGATAACACTTGGCTGAGCTTAAGGGGTTTTTTTCCCCACAGACACCAGTTCTTTGCCAGGCTTTTAAGGACAGGCCTTACCTAAGATGTTATGGCTGATCTTGGTTGTAATGCTGAACCTCTGCTCATCTGTGAAATGCTCCAGCAGGAACGTGTAGATTCTCATCCTCTTCTCTTTGTTATCTTTCCCCTTCAGAGAGAAGAGATTCTTTGCCCTGTGGCAGAGCAAGACATTTTACAAAGGGCCCAAGTCACATTATGCCAACTCACAGGAATAATAAGACTTCAAATCAGCAAGGAATATTTGCATGTCACTTTTAGGATTCATAAGCCTGTTAGGACACATACAGCCCCACAAATTACACGCAGAAGTCCTCCTGGAAGTGTCACAGGGAAGACAAGACACAATTTCAGGCTGTTTCCCCCAGTTGTTTTCACCCTGTTGGAGATGGCAGTTCTGAAGTGACACCAACGCTTTGCTGCCACTGAAAGATGCATGGGCAGACAGGTCATAATTTAGCCAAAATTAGACAGAATTTTGCTCAACTGACCTTACACTCTGGGGGAACCTGTTGTAATTCCTGTGTTTCTCATAGCTGTTGAAATGGAAGATGCACTCAATAAAGTGCTGGGAGAACATGACTGGGTTCCTCTTCAGTAGGAGATGCACCAGGCAGAACTCTCCAAACCTGGAAAGGAGGAAGAGAAAGATCTTAGCAGGTAGCTTCTAAAAGCCAGCACTGGAAGAGAGCACAGGGCTTTCAAGGCAGGAGGATGGTTTTCCTCTGTCAAATCAAACTCAATACCACATTTAGTTCTTGCCCAGCTCCATCTGGGCTTGATCAAAGATATCAACTCAGCGACTTTGAGCCTTTTTACAGCCAGAAACAGACATTTCTAGCATCCACAGTCCTACTTATTTTTATGGCCCTTAAAGTAAACAGAATCAGAAATAAATCTGAACTGGAATCCAAGCACAACACTTCCATTATTTAAATAACTTAAATCCCACCATGGCTGAGACACAGTAATTAGCAACAAGTTAAGCACCAAAAGTCCTGCAAGAGCTGCAAGTCAACCCCAGACTTGAAGAACCTGGTTTTGTCTGGACGCAGTCACTGAATGCAGGAGCAAAGAAAAAGGCTCCCAAGGAAGCAGCACCACATTCCTGTAGGAACATGATGCTGCAATGTCACCATCTACTGGAAAGACATTTTTCCGTATTAAAGACTCACTGAAAGGAAAATGTGAACACACACTAGTAAGTGGCAATAGGTTGATGGTCCTGGGAAAAAAAAATCCATCTTCAGTCTGATTGTTCCAGGCAGAAACAAGTAGCAAGGTGCCCAGGCCACCTCTGCATCCAGCATCCCTCATCCTCCCATCCTTGGAGAAACCTGCCCCACTTATTTCTCAGGTAACAGAGCAGCTGGAGACTTTGAAATCTACAGCAATTTCATAATCACTCAAAACCAGGGTGCATAACTCCTCTGACATGCCAAAGTGTTACAAAATGTGGCAGAAGGCTGAAAAGGTAGGGCATGTCATACAAGAAAGAAAATGAGATATTTAATCCCAGTCCTGAGACAAACTTAGCACTTGAGACAGAGCCTGTCAGAAAACCACAAGGAATATTTCACAAAGACAAAGGTTTGTTACGAAAGTTTTTTTTTTTTTTTTTTTTTTTTCCAAATAACAGTCTAAATAGACCAGAGCTGCACGTTTTGAAGACAGCCAAGAACACACAGCCTCCTACTTTGGGACCTTCCAATACCCTGGATAGAGATTCACCCCCCTGTGCCACCACTGCAGACTCTGAAGTCTGAGCAGCCGAGGAAGTGAAGAGATCAATGGGATCATCTGCTCTCTCACTGGAGTTTCTCTGCACACGTGGACTGGTTTTGAGCCCATCTCTGACCTGCAGCTCCTCTGTTCTTTCCCACAGGAGGGTTTTACCTGGCAAGGTCTGGGTTTGGATCCACCAAGACGCTGACGAAGCGGAAGAAGAGACAGCCCTTCCATTTCACAAACTCCTCCTGTCAGAAGGCAGCACAACACAAATGACCAGCCTCAATCAGCAAAGCTTGGGGTGACCCTGCAAACTGCAGGCAGGACAGGATCTGATGGCTATGTACACCAGGCAAAGGAACCAGCTGTAAAAGCCCAGCCAGAGGGGACACAAAACAAACCCCAAGACAAGGGCATTTGGGAGAACGTTTTGAGCAGCACAAATGCCCCAGCAGCAGCAGGTCATCCAAAGGTTTCAAACAAAAAGGAGAAAAGTTAATAATCTGTTCTCCCACCCAAAGGCAGACACTGTTTTTAGAGTCAAATGCACTCCAAGCCTGCCTTGAGTGACTTGATGTGAACATTGGGAGGATAAACATCTTGAGCCTCTCCACATTCACATCTTCAGAATAACAAGCAGAGACAGCAGGAGAAGAAGGTGCTGTGGTGCTTGTTATAGTCATTCAGAGAAGGGAGACTGAAGGGAATTCAAAGAAACCACAAGGAAAGAAGTAACCACTGACCAAAAATAATCTCATTATCCAACTGTGTTAAGTGTCACTGATAGGATTTCTGCTTGGCTAGCAAAAAAAAAAAGGAGTAAGAAAATAGAGTTTAAAGTATTCTTGAGTGTAGATTAACCAAGGCATGAGCAGTACAGCCACTGGACAGGCTGCCAGGACTCAGCACAGAGGTACCTACAGGTCTCTTTACCTGCAGGAGGTTGGTGAGCAGGATCAGGGTCTGCTTCCTGATGAAGGGATTTGGGTCCTTCAGACACAGGGAGATGTTGGGAATGTATCTGTCCACCATGGAGGTGTAACGGATGCACAGGTCACACATGACAATGACCACGTTGTTCCTCACAGCCACGTCCTGGGACACCTCCAGCTCCCGAGCCAGAGCTGCAATGCATTTCTTTGCCAGGTCCTCGTGCTGCAAACACAATTTACCTGTGGGACACGACAAGGCTGTGAGTTTGGGCTCCTCCCCAACCACCCCAGCCCAGCTGACTCCCTCCTCCGAGTCCAGCCTGAGCCAAGGCAGGAATCAGGAAGTAAACAGGGGAATAAACAAGGAACTCATGCTGAAGCTTGATGAGCAATCTGCACGATCTCTCAAAGAGATGGTACTTCAAGTTCTTCCAAACTCCCCTTAGACCTACAGAGTGGGTCTCTATGCCAAATTCCCTCCTTCACAGCAAACTATTTCTGTGTACAGGGTATTATTCAAAGCAGCTAAAAAGAACAGCCCCAGCTGTCATAGGCATAGCAGGGAGACACCCACCTCTGAGAGCATCACTGAACCAACTTAAAATAAAATAGCCTGCGTTCTAACATCACTTCCCCCTGTTTCTAAGCTCTGTACAAAGGCATTAAACTTTCCAAAGCAGTTAAGGAAAGAATAATGCTGTCTATCTCCAACAGAAGAGACTTGTTCCCAACTACAGAGGTATCAAAACCCAGAACTTTCACTTAGCACTTCTCACAATCCCAGGGATACAGGTTGACAAGGCTCCTCTTCCCTCATGCTGAGGAGAACAAGTAACTATGTACAGTCATTCTGCTCTGAACTGTATCAAAAGCACCAAGTTCTCTTCATCCTCAGTTGAGCATCTCAGATGCAAGATGATCCTTCAGCCAGACAGCAGCCAGCTCAGAATGCAAGGACAGCCCAGCTCTGAAGGACACTGCTAATTATTGATCACTATTAATGCATTAACCACCTGGAGGAGCAGTCACAGAGCTTGGCAGGGTTTTCATGGCTTGCCCAACCTGTTACCATGGATATTTGCATTGCTAAAAGCTGTGAGCTGAGGTACTGCAAACAGAGCACTGTGGTTATCTGCCACAACTGACACAGCTTTGCACAGAATTATTTAGGAAAAGACCTCTGAGGTCATCCAGTCCAACCTGTGACCCATCACCATCTTATCAACCAGCCCAGAGCACTGAGTGCCACATTCAATCACTCTCTGAACCCCTCAGATGGGTGATGGGGACTCCACCACCTCCCCGGGCAGCCCATTCCAATGTTTAACAACCATTTCTGTGAATAAATTCTTCCTGAATTCAGGCCAACCTGAACCTGCCCTGGCACAGCTTGAGGTTTTTATTTCCCCTCTCATCCTGTACTTGTTCCCTGGGAGCAGAGCCCAATTTCCAACTGGCTCCCAACTCCTTTGAGGGAATTGTAGAGTGATAAGGTCCACCCTGAGCCTCCTTTTCTCCAGGAGTTTGGGCAGAACTTCACCAGAAAGCCTGAGATACAAGAAGGCAGGGTGGCACTTACCAAGAGTAATGAATGCATGAGCCCTGACCACAGGAGGCATGGCTGAGCCTCTGAACTGGGACAGTGGCTGGGAGCCTGGAATTTCCTCACTATCCACAGAGCTTGGCACTGGAAAAGAACAGGTCAGGAATGAAAACACGTCCTGGGGGAGCAGACCCTGTCAACACAAAGCTAAAGGCAGCAGGAGGAGTGCCTCACGTTGGTCCTCGTTGACAGAAGCCAGGATGGACTGCACCAGAAGAAAGATGTGCTTCCCCACTTTGGCTGGGCACAGCTGGGCAGCCTCCCCCAGGAGGAAGAGGTGTCTCACCTGCAGAGATAAAGCAGCACTGCAGTCAAAAGGCAATGGCTGAGCTGCAAATTAAGTCAGCAGGAGTTGGTACCTCTCCAAAAACAACTTCAAATTCCCTCAGTCCTTTCAAGAAGGCAGTGGCTGGAGAACAGAAGGTGAGGCTTTGAAACAGAAATCCTGGGTGGGTGTGTTTAATGTTCTAACCCCCCACACTTCCAATAATACTGAAATACTCCTCAAAGCATTCCTTGCCTTTTACAGACTTGTTTCCCAAACAGCTCATCTAAGAAGTTTGAGTAGAAAAGCAGAGAAAAAACACATGTAATTTTATAAGAAATACACGGGGTATCATATCCTTAAAGGAACTGCTGATGTGTAAAACTGTCGTGTGCTCCCAGGCCCATCAATGGGTTTCATTGCACCCACAAGGCATGCACACTCCTGTTATCCCAATTACTGGCATGAACTTTCAGGAACATCAATCCCAAGTACACCCTTTGAATAACCTGTGAAGGGGATGCAAACTTACCAAGACATCCTCTTGCAGGTGCTGTGCTCCATCCTCTTTGAGGACTATATTTGAAATGTAGCTCTCACAGGTGGACACCAAATCTCCACACACCTGGTTGAGCAGTTCCTGTTCCATAATTAAACAAAATTAATTCAGCACTTTATTAATTAAGCAAAAGGTAGCTGTAATATCTGTCCACACATGAATCCTGAATATCAAAGTCCTTCTATGCTTTTAATAATCTTGATGCCATTAAAAATCAATCTGACAGTGCCTTAGAGCTTTCAAATTCTTCCTGCACATCAAGGGATGTGTGCAAGTGTCAAAACACCTTGGAAATTTTGGCTTTTCATGATCCACAGGCCTAAGTTTACTTCATTATAGAAATCACAGAGACTTAAACAAAAAGGATTTAGCAGACTGTTTCACGTACACCCAACACATTTGAGATGTCTGTGTTGATTTTTAGATGTTGCTTGGAAAATGCAGTTCCACGACAGTGAAAACATGATGTGAATTCCAAGGGATGGAAGGGAAATGAATGAATGGAAGAGCTGATTGTCTACTAGACTGTGATGAATATAAAGATCATTTCTGTTTTTCCACCCCCTAAAAGTGGTAACCTAAGAAATCAAAGACATACCACACAATCAACTAGGTTGGAAAAGACCATCAAACCCAACCTATGACTCAACACCACCATGTCAACCAGACCATGGTACCAAGTGCCACATGCAGCCTTTCAAACACCTCCAGGGACAGTGACTCCACCACCTCCCTGGGCAGCCCCTTCCAGTACCCAATCACCCTTTTTTGAAGAACTTCTTCCCAATGTCCAACCTAAACCTCCCCTAGTGCAGTGTAAGACTGTGCCTTCTTGTCCCACCGCTGGTTGCCTGGGAGAAGAGATGGATCCTCACCTGGATAAAACCTTTCAGTGAGCTGTAGAGAGTGACAAGGTCCCTCCTGAGCCTCCTCCTCTCCAGGCTGAACATCCCCAGCTCCCTCAGCTGCTCCTCACAGCACTTGTGCTCCAGCCCCTCAACATCCTCCCTAAACTGAGTGCCCAGCCCTGCACACACTCGAGCTGTGGCCTCAGCAGTGCCCAGGGCAGAGGCACAATCCCTGCCCTGCTCCTGCTGGCCACACTATCATCCCTCATCCAGGCCAGGATGCCATGGGCCTTCTTGGCCACCTGGGCACACTCTGCTCATGTCCAGCAGCACCCTCAGGGCCTTTTTTGTGCCTGGCCCCTCTGCAGCCCCTCTGCCCCAGCCTGTGCTGCTGCAGGGGCTTGTTGTGGCCAACAGGCAGGACCTTCACTTGGTCTTGTTGAACCTCATCCCACTGGATCCTTCCCATCTCTCCAGCTCTCTCTGCAGAGCCCTCCAGCAGATGGACACTCCTCCCCAGCTTGGTGCCATCTGCAAGTTTGCTGATGGTGGACTCAATCTCCTCATCCACATCATCAGTGAAGATATTAATCAGATCTGGGCACTAAACAAGTGCCCAGATGCCAACTGGATGCAGCACCATTGCCCAGCCCTCTCTGGGTCCAGCTGGGCTGCAGCTTTGCCGGGAGTATGTTATGGGAGATGGTGTCAGAGGCTTTGCTGAAGACCAGGCAGACACATCCACAGCCTTCCCCTCATCCACCAAACAGGTCACTAAGTCATAAAAGATCAGGTTGGCCAGGCAGGACCTGCCCCTCCTAAATCCATGCTAGTTGGGTCTGATCCCTTTTCCATCCCGTAGGTGCTGTGATTGCACTCCAGATGATCTGCTCCATACCTTGCTGGGCACTGAGGTCAGGCTGACAGGCCTGCAGTTCTCTGGATCCTCCTTCCAACCCTTCTTAGGGATGGGTGTCAAATTGGCCAACTTCCAGTCATCCAGGACCTTCCTGGTGAGCCAGGATGGTTTGATAACAGATGGAGATCAGCTTGGCAAGGTCTTCCCACCAGGCCCCTCACCACTCTAGGGAAAGTTTAGGGGCATGATGGAGAGCAAGACATTAGTAGTCTAATGGATGATCACAAGGAGGCGGGAACACTTTTCCAGCTCCACTTTGGTCAAGAAATTTATGCCAAAATTGATGAAGACTCTATAACTAGCAGGTCTTCAAGAAAGCAACCTGGGAAAGACTGTGGAGACAAAGTAGATTCTTCAGGCTTTTCTCTGCCACTGTCACTGCCAATTTGTCAAAAACCAGCAAGCTTAGGAAAGCCTAAATCAGATGAAAAAGAGGTACAGAAGTCTAAGAGAACAGACAGAGAAGAGGAGTTACGAAAAAGAACTGAATTCATGGGAGAAATGAGAGATCTTCACCTCCACACTTCAGGATTGGCCTCAGAAAAATAGAGATCTAAGGACTCACAAATCAAACAAGGGGAGCTTCTTGACATCATAGAAAGCACGGATGACACCAAGGTCCTCTGCAGAAACGAAGAAGGGAAATATGGCTACGTTCTCAGAAGTAACTTAGTTCAAGATGGAGAGATTTATGATGACATCAGTGACTGCACCTCTGATTCTCTTGAAGGAACACCTTCACTGATGATCAGATTCCAGTCTGGACTCGAACTTGTGAAAGCAAGATTCACCAAAGCTCATTACAAGTTAATTAGTTACAACATTTCATCTGCAGAATTAACCTTTCTTAGGATGCCTTTTGTCCTTCCTTGCTGTGTCCAGCACCTGCATTGCCACTTGTCTGAGCAGTTCTGGGAGGGGACACAGCCAGGCTGGCTCACCCAAACTAACCAAAGCGATATTCCAGACCTCATGACATCAGCTCAGATATAAAAACTAAGGAAAAGGAGCAGGAAGAGGGGCATTCCTTGTTTCCAGTGACTGTCTGCTAAGAAACCATTACATATTGCTGCAGCCCTGCTGCCCAGGATGTGGTTGGACATCTCAGCTGGTGGGAGCAGGGAATACACTTTGTTATTTCCCACTTGGCTTTCATATGCTCAAGCTTTTGCTTTTTGCTTTAGTAAAGTGCTTTATCCCAATCCACAAGTCCTTTTCTATCTTCTCTGGAAGGGAGAATAAAAGGGGAGCCTCTTCCAGTGGGGGAAGGGGTGATGGAGCTGCTGGGTGGGCACTTGGTGGCCAGCCAAGGTCAACCCACTACAAGGAGAAATATAAAACACACACAAAGAGCAATCATTAGGGACAGAGGCCTGCATCAGTTTTAGCTTCTTTGCAACTGTGTTTTACCAACAAAATATGGCCTAACTTCCCACTATGGGAGCAGAGCAAAGCTAAGGCATAAAACAAATGGGGCAGAAAAATAAGTTATGTGCAAGTCATTAACTCCCTGTTCAGTCCCCATGAAAGAGGTCTAGAAAAATATGTGTATGTCCAGCAGTTGTGCTACAGAGGAGTCAGAGATCAGGGTGTAAATCTATGGCTTCAAACCAGACCAAGTCTGAGGAACAGCTGCTATAACAGAGGCACAGCAACAGGTCTCCTTTAGGAGTTCTGTAGGCTTGGACAGAAGGCAAATGCAGGATACTTCTCAGAGGTGTGTGAGAAAACACTTCTGAAGGAAGAAGATTCTTTACAAGTCCATCCCTAGCTACAGGATGTTCTCCAGCACAACTGCAGCAAAGCAAGTCAGAGCTGAGCAGAAGAGGCTTGAGATGATGAAGTCAGATCCTCTTTTTTAGAACTAATCAACCCACAGACTGGAAACAGAAGCTGCTTCCAAGACACAGCCCCCTTAAGTGGGGGACAAGCTATTTTAAGAGGCGTATTTTAAGTCACACCTGTGCCTCCTCTGGCACATCTGCACATGCATGGCAGAGCTTCTGCAGGGTCTCCACAGCAGGGCTGATCACCTCCAGGGGACACTGAGACTCCTTCAGCCAGCACTTGATGTTACCTGGAAACGAGACCACACAACAAAATGAGCATTTCCTAAGCTTATCCAGTGCCTGCAGAAGAGAAATAACTGCTGGGAGGGGAGGCATGAAGGCCTCCTGTCCCCTCTGCAGCTCCTCAGGGCCACTCACCAGTCAGCTTCTCACAGCTGCTTTTTGGGAGGTGCTTTGCCACGTGTCCAATGACACACAGGATGTGTCCTATGGTGCCAGTGCTCATGTTCTGCTGCCTGAAAAACAGGGGAGCAGCCAAGCCAACATGAACAACAGCTGAGGAACAAATCACAGCTGAGCAGTCCTTTCATCTGGGGCATGCATTATTAAGGCAGAGCTGTCAAAGCCAATGAAAGCTCAAAAAGCTTAAGGGAAGAGTTGGCTACAGCACAAGTCTCGAGGCCATTTCTTGCCTCCCAGCTGCAGAACCCACTGCCTGAAGAAAGGACTGTGATCTAAGCAGCTGAACAGCAGTCTGCCCATGGAAGGACACAAAGTGCCCCCTTGCTTTGCTCCTCCTCTTCACTCCCCACCTCCTTCCTGCAAAATAGAGCTTAAAGTACCCACACAAACCTGCTGACACTGTCCCAGGACTCAACAATCTTGGTGTAATCCAGCTTGGGTGAAGAACCTGCCACCTTGGCAAGCAGCATCCAAGCTGCCCCAGCATGCTCTGTTCCCACATGGGACATGACATTATTGATGAAAGTGGAGGAGAACTTGTTCTGCTTGGACCACATATGGAAAGCCTTGTTCAAGTAACGGCTACAGGCAGGAAAGAAAAGTGAAAGGAGGAATTAACAAAACATTTGGTAAAATCCAGCAAAAACCATGTCCAGGAAATGCTGGGCAGCAAAACAAAGCTGGTGTTGCTTGGCATTGCCACTACTCATGCTCAAAATTTATGTATTTGTGAGATATTGTCAGTCTTCCAATTGATAACCCTGACCCACTCCAGCCCTGGCATCCCTGCATGGGTAAGGCAGAAGGTTCAACTGGTACCATGACACAGCAAGAAAATTAATTTCAGCAATTGGTACCAAACACTTTCAAGAAGATATTTAATACCCAGAATCACTGAATGGTTTGGGTTGGAAGAGACCTTAAAAATCCTCTTGTTCCAAGCCTCTCTCATGGACAGGGCCACCCTTCCCCTAGCCCAGGCTGCTCAGAGCCCCAGCCAACCTGGCCTTGAACACTTCCAGGGATAATGGGACAGGGTAGTCATGTTAAGGCATGATCATTTTTCTGTTTAATTATCTATCTCACATTGGAAGAGCTGTGAGATTTATCAAGCTAGAAGGTACTCCAAGGTGAGGAAGAAGAAGGTGCCATAAATCTGCAAACTCTGTTACAAAATAGCCCAAATTAGAACACTGACAGTCCCCCAGATTGGCACAGCAGCACCACCAGTACCTCATTTTCTATTTCTGAGCTATTATGCCCTGTTGACTAATAAACATACAGCTGTCTTTAATCAATGTTGTGTCCTTGTCATACTGTGTGTCATCCCATTTCTCCTGCTTCTTCCCACAGCATTCTGCAAATGGCAGAATAATTCGATTTGTCATGAGACAAGTAACGTATTGTACATAAGAATTAATACAAGGTGATGTTCTTGTTTTATATATATCCTCTCTCACTTCTGTCAGAGGAACACCTCCATTTGTCTTAAATATTCATGTGCTATCAATGCATGCTGAACAGGCTGCAACACTCAAGTCCAGGGAGAGAGCACAGGTAACAAGTGCAGCAAGTGAAAATACTTGACACAAAGGGAAGCTGAACTCCTCTTACCACCTGCCAGCCTGTCCATGCTTGACAGCAACTCTGTCCCAGGAACTGCCAGAGCATCCCTGCTTTCCATCCCTGGCAGTAACATGAGCTTGCACTGATTGTTTCAAGCAGGGAATTTAAATAGCTTAAAAGAAACCCCCAGGAAATTGAGTTTCTTGCCCTTGCACAACAGACAGCACGTGCATTTTAACAGTATGTCAACTGTGATACTTAATAATCTGTGGCCACACAGGGAATGAGAGCACAAACTCACTCTTATCTTAGTCCTCCAGTCAAGAGGCAATTTCTTTCTGCAAAGGAAGAGTTGTGTATTCTAGCAGGACTGGAAGTTAAACAAAGCTGGATTTTATCCCTGAATGTTAACACAGTAAAGGCAATAAAAGCAGCCCATACATTGAGCAAAGGGATATTTAAAAAAATCCATCAGAGCCCACCAGTGAAGGAAAAATGCACTTACTTGAGCTCCTGGCTTTCTGAAGACAAGAGGGTGAGCAGATCCCATGCCAGCTCCTGCTTGCCATCATCCCTTTTGGATTTATGGTAAGATTTTATGTGTTGTAACAAGAGCTCATCAAGGTAATCCAAGGCCTTTTCCTGGACAGAGCTTTCTGCATCCATCACAACAGGCACCACTCCATTTAGCCATGCCTTCTGCACTAGAACATTGCTGTCCTGAGACTGAGAGAAACATGTATGAGAAGCATTCTTAAATCATTAGGAGGTTCCTACATGCGTGGGTTAGAGCAGCAAAGGCCTTCAGATCCTGCTATTAACTTGGAAATTGAATTTTAATAAACCCCAGCACTGCAGTGTGACAGCAGGTGGGACAGATGAACTTGTGTCTGCTCCACATCACAAGATACTTGATCATGCCTATGATAAATACCTGGTGCTTCTGCTAAAGTACTGCAATACTTTGTTTTTAGCTCTATAAAGAATTATAACAGTATTGCAATAAGGCTCTAGAGCAGATGATTTAGCACTTAAAAAAAGAGCATTGCTTAATATAAACCCCATGCTCCAAGCCTGAGTTACAGGCCCTTTGTGAATAAATAGAGAAGAAAGAAAAATATAGCAGTGCCATCATCTCCGCATTACATCTGAAAGTGATTCAGGTTGGGGTTTTTTTTTTAAACTTGAGAAGGCCAGCAACATAAACATTTTCTTCATGACACACAAATCAACAGCCAGGAAAAAAAATCAGTGCTCCCAAGTGTTGGAAGCATTCCCCATAAATCACAAGTAGGAATCGGGATGAGTCACAACTTCCGAGTCAAAAGGGAACGAAGAAAACGAGCACAGTCATGGAATGCAGTTCCCTGAATGGATCCCTGATTGCTCTGGTCCCTCCTCCTTTTCACCCACGGCTCCCCCATGCTGGGGCAGCACCAGAATTCCTGGTTTTCCCCTCACCAGGAGCAGCTCTGTGATGGACAGCAGGGCTTGTTTCCTCACGGACACCGCGGGGTCCCGGCACCGCTCCTGGAGGGTCTCCAAGTCCTCTGTAGAGCAAGGCACCACCTTGTGCTTCAGGATGTTCACGAGAACCTGCGAGGCAGACACCACAGCTTGGGTGGGAACACAGGCCAGGGGTCAAAAAAAAAATATCAAGAAATACAACCTACCCCCCACCCCAACCTTCAGTAGAGGTTGGTGTCCCCCAGGGGGAAACGCCACCTTAACAATTCGTGAGCACCGGGTACAACCAGATGTGAAAGTGGAACTGCAAACATCATTGCCCACACTCCTGTCCTGCAACAGCACCGGGGCAAGGTGAATGGCACAGCTGGAAAAAGACGTGCCCGTTGTACAAGCTACAGCTTATAAGGGGGGGGGGGTATTTTTGGACAAAAAGCGTCAAAACAGGAATTGTGAAGCCTTAATGGGAAGCTCAAATCAGTGTGTGAACTGAGGGGGAGGAGGGCTAACAGAACAAGGCAGCCAGCAGCAGACACCTATTTTTTAAAATAAGGAAATTTCCATTGGAGCAGCTCCCTCCAAAAGCTATGACTTCATTAAGCAAATGAGCAATAAGCAAAGCAACACAGAGCTGAAAAAGAGGCTGGATATAACCTAATCCCTTTGCTAACAAGGTCAAAACAAACTAAGCAGCTAATATGCTTCAGTTTATGAGGAAGTCTCTTAATTGAAATGCCTGTTGACATTTGACAAGAGCCTCTCTTTGCAAATGACAAAATAACAGGCTGTCAGCAAGAGCACCAGAAAAATTTCCATCATTATGCCTGCATTATTTGCTTATCAGGAACCAGCAAACAAGATCTTTCAGGCCTGTAGGAACTCGGCAGGGAGAGCAGGAAGCTACAAGTGGGCAAAGTGAGAGTCTGCCACAAAACTGTGGTCTGATTATTTATATACATGGCATTTTGGGTGATCACAGAGTAGGGAAGGATGCAAAACCCACTGTACCTGGAGAGCAGATTTCCTCACATTGGTTTTCTCATCTCCAGCTCTCACTCTCAGCATGGCCATGACTTCTTTGCCTGCCCAAAAACAGGATAAAAAGAAATTAGCCACTTCACCACTTAGAAGCATGGAATCCCAGAACGGTTTGGGTTGAGAGGGACCTTAAAGCCCATCCAGTGCCACCCCCTGCCATGGGCAGGGACACCTTCCACTATTCCAGGTTGCTCCAAGCCCCGTCCAACCTGGCCTTGGACACTTCCAAGGATGGGGCAGCCATAGATGGCTGCCCAAAAATTCCAAAGGGCAAGAGAGAAAAAGACTGAACAAAGCACAATTAAAAAAAACCTCCAAATAACCCAGAACAAAGTATAAAACAGAAGGAAAAACAAACCCAATCTTCCAACTGCTTTCATTTGAAAACAGATCTTAATATACCACGAAACAATAAACCAAATCACTTGATGCCTGTAGAAAAAAAACTCTAAATCTATAATTTCTGAACTCTTTGCCTGCATAAGAGGTATTGGGTTACCTTCACAGGCTGAAAGCTCCTCAGCTGAATCATGCACAGGTGTAACCAAAGCCTGTGGCACAGGTAACTCTGCCACCTGTGGGAAGGGCAGGTGGAGGGCAGAGCACAGACAAAGAGATCCAGCACTGAGCCAAAACAGGTTTATACAGAGCTGAGAACACCCACAGCCTTCTGTGAGTTTTGCCTCAGAGCTCCACAGAGCACCAAGAACTCATATATGAACTGCTGTGTTTTATAGAGGAGAAATGACTCTTTATGAATTCCTCGAGGCTGCAGAATGGCAGCTGCAAAGAGCCACTTAAGAGTCTACATGGAAACCAGAACAACATCTCTCTTCCCTGAATTGCAAGTCAGGGCTCAAATGTTGCTTTCCACAGCCATATTCGTATTTATTTCTGCATGTTGTCAGAAAAAAAAACACATCATCAAGGTGATAGTTTATTAAATGGCACACAAGTGAATGCTCAGAGTCACCATTAATTACTTCTCACCTTTTGAATCATTGGACTATTTGACTGGCCATAATGACTTAAAACATTTCACCAGTGCTTTCAAAGTTGCTATTTATTGCTATTTGTTAGATTTCTCACAGCATTAATTTAGATTTCCCAAACATATGCCAAATTTGGAGATCTGTTAAAGAGATTTATGTGGACATCCAGCCCATTGCCATTAAGAAATAGAATTAGTCACAGGGAATTAATCAAAACTAGTTTAAAAATAAATTTTTATCAAAGGAAGAAAAGGGACTTTGATCTGGGCTTTCTTAATGGGCAGTTAACAGCAATTCCTCCCTACTCCTGAGAGCAGCTGGACAGACAGCACAGAACCTTTTCATTGCAAGACTTTGCCATGAAAACACTCCAGTCTTATGAAGGTGACCAAATCTGCTAAAATAATCACAGTTAGACATTGATTTTACTCACAGTGATTTAGAAAAGAGGGTGGAGGCGAAACCCAAAACAACAGAAACAACCAAAAATCCCCCAAGTTCTAAAGGGTTGAGAACTCTCAAGGGAAGGCAATGATTGTTCCCTTCAGGCAGAGGGAATTCTGCAGAGCGCACCTCACCTTGCAGCTTGTCCCCACCCTTCCCATCTTTGCCCTTGAGCATTTAGCACGTTCTCCCTATCCTCAGCCAAGATTTATTTCTCTTTTCAAACAGGAGCTGTTTGGTCTTCAGAGAAGTGCAAAATGAGCAGAGGCATAAGCCAAGCACAAGCGTGTGCCAGACAGCTTTGCTAATGCACCTTGACTGACTCGGAGAGCCCTGAATTCCAGTATCCTCTTGAGCTCCAGACAGTCTTTTTTCATTCAAGCCTTTTCTTAATTTGTTTTGCCAAGTGCCAAGTGCATGCTCAGCTGGGTATCAGAGACAAAACCAGGCATCCTCTGGCACGAGGAGCCTGCAGCTGAACAGGGAATACACAATACCTTGAGTGGCCTGGAGGACTTTTCTATCTGAGAGAGCAGATTAAGGAAATTTATCAGTGGAATGTTTTTAAAAAGGAGGCTTTCAATGGAGAAGATTGGAGCCTGGCTCCTGGAGATAGGGAGGGAGATCCCATGGGAAGAGCAGCGTGAGACGTGGAACAAAGACACAACTGCAGGACTGGAACCAAGGAGAGAATTGAATTGTCAGCAGTTCAAGGGAGGTGAACAGCAAGAACTGAGAGCAGAGATACTGGCAGAGGCCTAAAGGTTAGGGAGAAAAGCTTTTACACACAAGAGGAGAAGAAAGGAAGAGATTTAAGGAAGGAACAACGTGGCCACAAAAGCCAACTTACATGCTGATTTTCGTGCTATCAACAAATTAGCACCAGCTTGCCATGCTGCATCAGACATTTAATGTGACACTTTGCTTTCAACTCCAGCCAATACCTGATGCTGCAGAGAAATGAATCCTTCCCTACAGAACACTGCTACTCAAAGGTGCTGTGCTTTACAGAGCAAAATATATTAGTTCTTTGTGCACTGGAGCAAGAGATTTAATTACCCTGAAATTTATGGTGCTCCAAGTATTATATCCCACATCAATTACCATCCTTTTTGGAAAGAATAAATTACCTGCTTTTCAACAAGTGTTGCCACCACATTAGTACAAACGAACATCAGTATTTCAAGATTAAAATTATTTTTCAGACTGGAGTGGAAAGAGTATTTCTTTATGGTTGGCACTTCCATCCCCTTCATCACCCATAAGTGTTTTTTAACAGCTCTACAGAAAGCTCTTTCCACTCCCTTTGAGAAATGGACAAGGCATATTCTTCAGAAAGCCTAATTTCAATTAAGCCTTTGGATGGTTATCTGAAAAGACTGGTTTAATTTTGACATACCATCAAGCACAGCAGTATTGCTGCTGTCTGTCAGCTCCATAGTTCTGAAGGTGGGCAAGGTCTTCACTGGATGGCTGGACACAGCTGAAAGAAAAGATAAAAGTTAAGACTAATAAAGGCATACGTTCACCCAGCAAGATGGTCCAGTGCTAAACAGAGAGACTCCTGCATGCCCTAGGTTTAACAGACAGGTGTATTTTTTGGGAAGTGGCATTTTAAGCAAGTGGTATCCCAAAAAAAGCCTGAGACTTACTGGAAGAGAATGACTCTATACCTTCAGCACTGACTGCCACGCTCGCAGTGTCTGTGTTCGCCTCCAACACTGTATGGACAGAGACTGCCAAAAAAGCAACAGGAGAAAAAAAAGAAATCAAATGAATTGTTTTAATGCTGGATATTCTGTCATCCCAAATTTTTTTCAGGCAAGTAATCTAACCATAGGACGCTCTGTGCACACTTCTGAGCTCTGCCATCTGGCCTTTACCACACCTGAGGGAGCCAGTCACAAACAGAACAACTTAGCAGAAGCAAATGGCAACTCAAGATTTAATCAGCTGTCAGGCAAGAATGAGCTGCCTTTTTTTTTTTCCCTTTTTCCCAACGAGCAATTTCAGTTGTCTGTAAACATCCTTCAAAAGGATCTCATGGAGGAATCTCTTCAGAAGTGATACACAAGAATAAACCCCTTCCAAATATAAGGCTCCACAAGTAACAAGACTCATCTGCTGCTTCTCATTATGACACAATGCACAAGGATACTCCATGCCAGTATTTAAGTGCCTGACAACCCCTCCCTCCCAGCAGTTATTCCCTTGAGAGCTCAAGAATTCATTTTCACTGTCTAATGCAACCCTTGGGGGTGGTCCTGTGCAGGGCCAGCAGTTGGACTCGAGGACCCTTGTGGGTCCCTCCCAGCTGTGTCAGAGCATGCCCTGTGATGCACCCACCACACTGACAGCTCTGCAGCAAGTCCTGGATGCTGTCCAAGCTGTCTGCAGCCTTCATGTCAAGGCAGTGGGCAAAGCTGCTCAGAGCTTTGCTCCTCACGGCGGGGGCTTTGTCCGAGCACCGCCCAAACACCATGACCTGCACCAAGAACTTGTGCTTCAGCAACTTCTGCTGCTCCAGGGACAGGGAGCTGTCTGGGGGCCTCTCTGGCAGGTCCAGCAAAGCCAAGGCTACATCCAGAGCAAACACTCTGTAGGAAACCTGTTGGAAGGAAAAGCACAGGAGGTGCTCTGAGCGTAAGCGAAGGCACAGGCACTGCCTTGCTCAGTCCACCTGCCTTTGGGTGCCAGCAGTAACACTGCTATTTTCAGTGCTGACATCGAGCCCCTCACCTTCACAGCACCCAGGAGATGCACTTACTTTGTTAAGTGAGTATTTATAAAGCCAAGAGATGAATTCAGCAAACTCCACACAAGGGAGTTTATTCAGCAGAGTCACCAGGGCCTGGGCAGCGTGGGTGCGATAGTCAGCCTTGTCTGGGACCTGAAAGACAAGGGCAGGGCCATGTTGTGACATTTCAATGCTCTGCAAGCCAGAAAGGAATTTCCAGAACCTGAGCTAAGTATCTTCTTATATAATAAAGTGATATGGTCACATTCAGCAATGGCTGGGAGAACAATCACAGCTCCCATGGCCACTACACTTCACTGTCACATCTTTGCATTCCTTACAAAACCCTGTGAAAACAGATCTCCTGACTATTACAGCTATTCCAAGGCATTCATATGAGCCAGGAGGCAGTAAAGATTGGCATACCTTGATACAAATATGCTGCAGTAATATTTGAAGAACAGGAAACACAGTTTCTTTCAGTTCATCTACCAGAGAACTGCAGAGGGGAAAAAGCAGCAGATTTTAGTGAGGCTGGTTTATAACAGAGGGAAGGAAAAAAAAAAAAAAAATCAAGGACAGACCTTTTGGAATGCATTCATAAAGTCAGGAAAGTGGGCATTCTGGAATCATGAGTGCTAGTGCAGCAGGATATGATCAGAAAACCGTATTTACAGACCTACTTACTTTCCACATTAACCTTTCCATGAGCAGAGCAACACCAGAGAAAAGCTTCTTCATTCTCAATCTACTTCTACAGGTTATCTGGAGATCCCTGCACAAGCTACACTTTCCAACCACATGGACCCCCAGCAGGGGGATAATAAACATAGGCAAAACATAATTAAGAGGTGAAAGCAAAGAACTAAAGAGAAATGAGCTCCATGTTAAACCCTTTAATTTCCTTTACAAGGCCCTGTAATACAAAAACCTGAAAGACTGACACAAAGCAAAACACAGAAGATGGGTCTCTTCCACTCACTGCCACTTTTCCTGTCAAACAGCACCTTCCTCCCCCTCTGCCAGCAAGTTCAGCAATTACAGACATTTTAATTTAACCTCATTTGCACAAACAACTTCAAAGCCAGTGCCAGTTTGTCTCATCCCTTTATCAACTCGACAGCAAAGAAAAGAGCAGCCACAGCCAGGGAGGGCAGTGCCAGAGCTCTGTACATCACCTGATGAATTTTACAGCCTGGTTCCTGGCACTGGTCACAGCTGCTGTGATGGGAAGGACTTCTCGTCTGGACCCCCCACCACTTTCCACCATCAGAACAACACTGAGGAGTCGCTGGAAGATGGACCGAAGGGTCTGGAAAGGAAAGGTTATTTTCAGGTTTGTGCCCATGGATAAACCTTTTGAAATAATTCATGAAATGCTTCTGAACCAAACAAACTCAGATCAAAGCAAGAGCACAGGTTGAAGTATGATTTCTAGCAGAATAATTCCAAGAGGGGCTGTTCATTAATACACATAGCGTCTTTCCTGGCTGTGAGGTTCCCATGTAAGTTCAGTAAAGCCTAAGAGGGGCTTCTTCAAAGTATCAACAGATCCCCTCCAAAGCTGTGGACTTTAATTCCCCAGAATCATGTGAAACTTGAGGAAATTCACCAAGTTTTGCACAGAAGAGTCTTAAAAGAAGGGCATGTTTTACCACCACGTGCACTTGAACTTTTGGAGTTTCCTCCCTGTCACACTTCTGGGAACACAGCTTGCCTCATCATCCTGACATTCAGAGGAAACAGGGGAGGCAGAGAGAGGGGAGGGGAGCAACAACATCTTCCTGCCACCACAAATACCAACAGTTCTGAAAAGCTCCTGTTGCAGAGAAGCCAAGGAGGGACAAACACACAGGTCTAAGGCTGCTAAAGCTGGGCAGGCACTCAGCAATACAGCAGGTTAGTGTGCACTGAGCTCTAGGCTTTCCTCACTGGACAGCTGCTAATCCCCAGCCCTGCTGGCTCAGAACCAGCCCAGGGGGGGTTCCCACAGACACGGCAAGTCACACCCACACTTCCAAAAGCCACAGGGGCAGCACTCAGAGAAGAGGGACATGACCTAGACTGCTTGGAATGTCACCAAATAAAAAGGTAAAGCTGCAGACACGTTTCTGGCAGAACTGGCAGTTCCATGAGCACAGAACAAGCATTCAGCCCTGCTGAGCATCCCCTGCACACAGCTCATCCCCAGCATGCCCGGCTGCTGCCCAGCCCAGCCCCACACACGCTGCCAGGCGGTGCTGCAGCTCCATCTAGCAGGGAACAGCAACATTCCAGGCGAGTGCAGTAACCTGGAATTCTCGGTTTTAAGACACAGAGATCCAGTGCCACTGTAGCTATCCTCTGTTTTCAAGTCATTGGCCACAAGAGTGACCAGAGCACAGGATTCACTGCACACAAATGGGTCAGCAAACATGCCAAAGAGAATAAGGACTGGGGAGGGGAAAAAAACAGGGAAACCAACACTACAGGGAAAAAAAAAACGGGAAAACAAACAAAAACCACCGGGGAAAAAATCAGGGAAAAAAAATCAGGGAAAAAAAATCAGGGAAAAAAAATCAGGGAAAAAAAATCAGGGAAAAAAAATCAGGGAAAAAAAATCAGGGAAAAAAAATCAGGGAAAAAAAATCAGGGAAAAAAAATCAGGGAAAAAAAATCAGGGAAAAAAAATCAGGGAAAAAAAATCAGGGAAAAAAAATCAGGGAAAAAAAATCAGGGAAAAAAAATCAGGGAAAAAAAATCAGGGAAAAAAAATCAGGGAAAAAAAATCAGGGAAAAAAAATCAGGGAAAAAAAATCAGGGAAAAAAAATCAGGGAAAAAAAATCAGGGAAAAAAAATCAGGGAAAAAAAATCAGGGAAAAAAAATCAGGGAAAAAAAATCAGGGAAAAAAAATCAGGGAAAAAAAATCAGAAAAAAAAAAAAAATCATCTTTCCTCTGCACCAGCAAATACCTAGACAGGCACAATAGGGAAAACTGATGGGAAAAGTGAAAATAGCAGGCAACCAAAAACAATATGCAGAGAAGGAAAAAAGCAACCACTCCTTTTCAATACTCCTGTGAGGGTGTTAAAAATATTAACTTTTACCTTATCTCCTGCACCATGGAAAGGGGAACACAGTGAGTGCAATCCATAATAGGCCAGCTCAGGAATGTACTTGACTTTATTAACATCCCTAAGAAAAAAAGGCAAAGAATGTCTTCCCATCTCATCAGAGCTGTTACTACAACTATTACAATTAAAATAGCTCATTGACTGGAAAACATTCAATATTCACAAGATGCTGTTTGCCCTTAGTAGGTGGAACATGTTATAATTATCTTCAGCAAAAGAATTCATCACTTTCATTTCCATATAAACAGAACAATAACACAAGCACTGAGGGCTTTACTTGTTCAGAGCATCGTATAAACACTAAGATTATTTGCTCACATTGCTGAGGAAAACTGGAACTCATGCACCACTGGCTCAAAGCTTGTCATTTCAACAAAGACCTGCAAAGGAACAAAGCCAAGCTGAGCTCATACATTCCTGGAAGTGTCCAAGGCCAGGTTGGATGGGGCTTGGAGCAACCTGGGCTAGTGGAAGGTATTCCTGCCCATGGAGATGGATAAGCTTTAAGGTCCCTCCCAACCCACACCATTCTAAGATTCTGTGGACAAAACACCTGTAAGTGAGAGAGACAGAGCACACACCCCACACCCAGATATCCACCAACACTCTCATCACGAAACAAAGAAAGGCAGGGCTGTCACCCCTGCACGTGGAGTGCTCTGCAACCCAAGAGTTTGTATTAGGGGGCATAAGGCTCCCTGAGCTCACTTCATTACCTGCAGGCAGTTCTGCACACACTGGGGCTTTTCTTTTAGGGAGAACTTGGGTAGAAGCCTCAAGAAATTTTTCAAAAGAAGGAAGATTGCATTGCGGACTTGAAGGAGATCTTCTGTTGACAAGTAAACATTTTCATCATCCTCTTCCTCCTCCTCTTCCAATATTTCCTCCATCTATATAGGTAGAAAAGAAATATTTTGTTAACAATTTGTTTATTAATAACACTTTATATCTGAAGAGATTACACAAACATCTTACACTGGTGTTGTCATTCCTGCAGCATTTTCCTTTCTTTGTATTTCTTTTTGGCTTGTTCTGAGAGCTTTGAGCCTGCACCTTCTTTCTTTTCCTCAGTTCTTGGGGCCAACATTTTGTCAGGGTGTAAAGACACTTATCAAACATCACTTCATGGAACATCCAGTTAGCGATGCTGCCTGCCCAGAGAAGACATCATCAGTCCTTTTCCAGCCAAAATGTAGAGAGACCCAAATCACTTGGGCATCATGGCCCATCCCCGCAGGT
This sequence comes from Formicarius rufipectus, assembly GCA_013399695.1. Classification (NCBI taxonomy): domain Eukaryota; kingdom Metazoa; phylum Chordata; class Aves; order Passeriformes; family Formicariidae; genus Formicarius; species Formicarius rufipectus. The sequence continues at coordinate 710,073 of VXAU01001584.1, read as the reverse complement.
GTTCCAGGCCAAGCTGGACAAGGCTTGGAGCAATACAGTCTAGTGGAAAGTGTCCCTGCCCACGGCAGCAGGGTGGGACTGAATGAGCTTTAAGGTCCATAGGTATTATCCTAGAGCCTATCAAAACTCAAGAGAAGAATAAAGAACTGTTTGAAGAAAGCTCAACTGCACCAGGATGAAGTGTCATCAGTGTTGACATTCTCCAGTAGGATCGCCAGCTGACTGACCCCTTCCAGCTGCACAATGAAGACCACCAAAGCTTCAGAGCATGCCCCAGCCTTGAATACAAAAGGATCCTGCTGGAAATCCCCACCTGCTGGTAATTTTAAACTGGTGTTTTTGTTTTCACAAACTAACCCACCCAAACGTGCAGCACAGTGGAATCCTCTCCAGGATTTCACAAGAGCAGGACTAAGCTTCTGCCCTCAGTGTGTATTACTGCCCAGCCAGAGGGACCTGTGTGGTCCCAGCTCTGTGCACCAAGCAGGCTCCTCTGATGACCTTGTCACAGGATACAGGCCTGGACTGAGGCCACCAAACTACGTTGTGATAGGAGGCCAAGGTGCCACCAGCCCATAACACTCTCCACTCACACCCCAGCTCAGCTTGGGACATCAAGCCAACAAACCCCACCACTTGCTCCACCCGGAATCCTTACAAACGAGGGAAGGCTGATCCTGCCCGAGGGATGCTTTCCTCAGTAGTAAAAGGGCACAGCCCGTGGCTCACCTGGGACCTCCAGCAGCAGGAAGTAGAGCCCAGCTGCGTGCAGACCAAACACCCTCTGCTGGGCAGCTGCTCTCCTGTGCTGCCCCGTGTGCACGAAGTGATGCAGCACAGCCACCAGCGCCTGGGGGGACAGGTTGTCCTCGGCAAACACAGCCCACATGTTCTGAGGCAAAACAGGCAAGGAGCAGTGAGAAATCCCATAATAACACAGCTGTCCAAAATTAGCCATTATTCAGATTTCAGCAGCTGCCACTGCAACCGGCCCCTTATAAGCTACGTATTTTAAAACATGTTTTAGTAATTATAACACAGAACACTTTATGTAGCTAATAATACATTAAAATATAAATGAATTATTAGAACTTGGGAATAGCTTCCCTCTGAAGCATTCCAGCAAGCAGGACGAGAATTGTTTGGGACAGTCCTTGACTATTTTGTGAATTTCAAGGCAGGATGGATGTGACAAACAGAGGATGGGAGGGGCTGGCTCTGGGTGGTCTCACCTCTCTGGTCTCAGGGTCCCCAGCAGCAAAAGGTGACAAAGCATTGTACAGGCAGGTAAAGGTGTTCAGCCCCTCAGCAGTGATCTCCTCTGCTATCCAGGAATCCAGAGGCTCCGTCTCTGTGAAATCCAGATCCCACACCGCGGACACCCACGCTGTGAGAAAGAGGGAGTTTGTAAGCCCTAGGTGTGAAGTGTCTCCAAAAGCGCTTTACCCAAAACACCACCCTGAAATAAACAGGGAATACACAGAAATCCAATGGGACACCAGCGCCCGGCTATGTCAGATGGGAACATATCCTGGAGACCCCCATCCCAGGACAGGACTGGGACAGCAATGGGAACTGGGATAGAGACAGAGAGACTGGGACAGAGAGATGAAAACAGAGGGAGTGGGACCGAGAAACTGAGAGACCCTGTCAGAGACCGGGAGTCAGGGAGACTGGAACACAGACAGGATCCAGACCGAGAGACCTGGACTGGGACAGAGACCCCGATGGGAACCGGAACAGAGAGACCAAAACTAGGAGAAAGTCCAGAACCGAGACCAAAAGAGAGAGAGATGGGAGGTGGGGACAGAGACCGGCACTGGGTCCAGGAAAAGGACCGAGACAGAGAGACCATAACAGAACACAGGGCCAGGACTGGGAAACTGAGAGCCCCTGTCAGACCGAGACCGGGATGGAAACCGGGAGTCAGAGACGAGAGATGGAAACAAAGACGGGGACCGGGATAAGAGACCGGGAGAGCGAGACCAGGAGCGAGTCCGGAAGAAGAAGACCAAGACCGACACCGAAAGACAGAGACAGGGAGAGAGCAGGGGCCGGGAAACTGCGAGACCCTGTCAGACGGGATGGAAACCAGGAGACAGAGACAAGTGAGACGGAAACGGAGAGACCGGGACAGAGAGCCGGAACCGGGAGATGGAGAGAGAGATGGAGACACAGCCCGACACTGAAAGACAGAGACAGGGAGAGCGGCACAGCGCACGGCACCAGGAAACTGAGAGACCCTGCCGGAGACCGGGAGACACAGACACGGGGACACACACATACACGGACGGACAGACGGACAAACAGACACAGGCACGGTTGGACACAGCCGGATACACACGGACACAGCAGGACAGACGGACACACGGACACAGACGGACGGACACACACGCAGATGGCTGGGCAGACAGACACACGGACGGACACGCAGATGGGCGGGCAGACACGGACAGACGGACACGGGCACACACACATACGGTCGGACTGACACACACGCGGATGGGACGGCAGACAGAGACGGACGGACGGACACGCAGATGGGCGGGCAGACACGGACAGACGGACAAACAGACACACGCACGGTTGGACACAGCCGGATACACACGGACACAGCAGGACAGACGGACACACGGACACAGACGGACGGACAGAGAGACACGGACGGACACGCAGATGGGCAGACACACGGATGGATGGAGAGACACACACAGAGATGGGCAGGCAGACAGACACGGACAGCCGGACATGGGTACACACAGAGCCACACACGCAGATGAGCGGGTAGACGGACACACAGGACAGAGACAGACCCGGGCCGAGGCTGTGCAGGCGCCAGGCC